>OY735226.1:6777959-6785459 GCA_963457665.1 Thysanoteuthis rhombus | reverse complement strand
ATTAAACCTTGAGAATAACTCATGTTGACAGTTTTGGTTGACTGTCTCTACTAGAAAATGGACAAAAAAAAAAAATTATGACAATTTACAACGAAATACTTTCTTTCTTCCATTTTTTTTCAGCACTCTTTTTGTATGAAAACATGCCGGTAAATTATTTCCATGTTTCTCCGATGAGAAAACACAAGAATCACTAAAACAAAACGAATTATTGTCGTCTGCTTCACTGAATTAGTTTTCGCCAGCAAATGGCGGAATCTTTTTAAGCTGTTAAGTGAGACTTTCATGAATAAACATTGCAAACAGAACAGCAAACGCGAAACGTTATCCCAAAAGTGGCGTTTAATAAGTGAAGGAAGGGTAACAGATATCTTTTATACGATGCTATCATTGTCAGACTCCATTAGGTTTGATTCTTATTGAAACAGAATAGCTGACATGTTTTCATACAACCTCTTCGCCCCAGATAGATCAAGTCTAGTTACTAACTCAATAGAAATCATCATGTGACCTACGTCTTTTGGCAGCATGTCGGGTTGGGTTCCATCAAATAAGATAATTCGGAGAAAGGATGAATAAGTCGCTTCTTTTGCCTCTTGTTGGGTAGTAATTACCAAAAAGACACAATTAAAAAAAAAAAAAAGTGGGTATCAATTCGGGACTAATTTAGCCTAAACTTGCATTGCCAACCGAACTTTCCCAAAAATGTAATTATGGGAGATATTTTGAAAACCAGAAAAAAACCCAGTTTTTTGCTGATATAATAAAGGGTAGATGTTTGAATTTTCAGAACTCTAGCTTCGTTGTAGCGACCAATTTTGCGCGACAAATACATAGCCAGCCAGCTGTACCAACTTGAAAACTGACAGAAACCCCTTGATAGTTTTGGTGACAGTTTGGGTTGACGGTTTTAAAGCGAGTATAGAAAAAAATCTTTTAACAATTAACGATGTCCCAATATTTTCTTCTCTGCATTTTTTCATCGCCCTTTCTTTTTGTATGAAAACATGCTGATAATTAATTTCCATATTTCTCTGAAGTGAAAATACAAGAACGAATCAGATGGTTTCAACTAAACAAACTATTGTCGTCTGCTTTCCTGAATTAGTTGTCGTCTGCAAATGGCAAAATCTAAAACACGATAAACAGAGGATTTCATAAATGAACATCGCAAACGGCGCAGTAAATACGACTCTCTATTCTAAGCAGGAAAATAATGGAAACGGAATTCACATTTTAATCACAAAATTCGATCTCACTTCGCCGATTCCGTGTCGGTAGCCATTATGTCACCCACAACTCAGAAATAGGCGTTAATCATCTAAAAAAATGGCGGATAGCAGATGAACAATGGATAACATATATCTTTTAACCGATACCAACATTGTCAGACCACATTACGTTTGAGTCTTATAAAAACAAAATCAGAAGAAGCCAGAGCAGGGAACAAATTGATCCGTTGCGAAATGAATTCAACGGGGAATGAGGGAACTTGTAAAGGAATTGCCGACATGTTTTCCTACAGCCCCACTCTCCCCAAAGATAGAAACTGTCACGTGACTGACATCTTTTGACAGCATGCTGTGTTGAGGGTGATCAACTTAAAAAATGAAGAAAGTGTGATCGGTGAAAAGTTATTTCTTTCAGCTTTTGTTGGGCAGTAATTAGAAAGAGTCAGAATTTAAAAAAAAAACAAAAAAAAAAACGAACAGGAACTAACTCGTGACCGATTTAGCTCAAACTTACATCACAAACTGAACTCCCTCTTAAAGGAGCAAAAAAGAAAAAAAAATAACAAGGGGCAAATGATTGAATTTTCAGAACTTTAGGTGTATTGCTGAAGCCTGTACCTCTGATGAGCGCATAACCAGCCCACCGGCCACCCAGCCTGTCATCCAGATCAGTTTGAAAACTGAGAGAAACGTTGACATTTTTTATGACAGTTTGAGTTGACGGTTTGTGACAGAAAACAATTGGAAAGAAATCGTATGATAATTTAGAATGTCATAATCTTTTGCCTTATTTTTTTTAGTTCTTTTCTCCCTCCTCTCTTTGTAGGAAAACATTCCGATAATTTATTCTCATATTGCCCCGAAGAGAAAACATGAGAACAAATAAGATGATTGCAACAAACTGAATTATCGTCGTCTGCTCCCCTGAATTAGTTCTCACCTGCAAATGTCAAAATCCCGAACCTTATTAACAAAGCGTTTATGAATAATCATGGCAAACTGCGCAGTAAATGCAAAACGTTATTAAGAACAGGAAAACAATGGAGACGAAATCTCCATTTCATTTGTATAGCAAAATTCGTCCTTATCTAATCTTTATGATACACCTAAATACTTTGTTTAAACTGACTGAATTAACTATACTGCCACTGCATTTCAGGTCGTTATAAGAGATTGGCTTACCTAAGAGCTTACCCAATTGCTTTTTTCACCTTCAAACCTAGTAGCATACAAGTGAAGGGCATTTTGTCGAGACGCCAGACAATATGAGAGGACAGGTATGATTGTCTTTCTCGAGGGTATCAGTGTGAAGTGGACTCAAACAACTTGGGTCAAAATTCCAACACTATTTCCAGTGCCACTTGCCGTTACGTCATCCATACCCACCCAAACTAGCATTAACAACCGACCATGCTCAACCTTACACGGAGAGGTCACAAAACAGCACAGTATATCAGGAAGAAAACGGGAGTCTGCGACATCATAGAATCTATTAAAAAAACTTAAATGACGATGGGCAGGCCATGTTGCAAGAATGGCAGACAACCGATGGACATCACGACTCACAACATAGATCCCGAGAGACCACATACGAAACAGAGGCTGACAGAATCCAAGATGGAAAAATGAATTAGACAAATTCTGAAAATACTGGCTCCGCGACGAATTGTGGTAGATCCATGGGAAGGTCTATGCCCATCGACGGACGATAAAAGACTGCTGCTGCTGCTGCTGCTGATGATGATGATTCAGTAGCACATTGTTCAAGCCCTCACTTATTTTCCGAATATATTACTTCATTTTTCGGTCAATGGTTTCTTCGTAATTTGAGATACTTAACGTTTGTGCCCTTGCGTTATGATATTACGTGACATTATTTACTTGAAAAAACGAACTTTTCAATATTGTTTATTCAGAATTACTAATTTGACAAAACCAAACGGCAGAAGACGTAAACATAATAAACTTGACTCAGGTACTTACACATGAATATCCTAAGCGCAGTATTCGGCTAACTAGAGTACTTGTCTGTCTTATAGGCAGACAGTACTCATTGACGAAACTCAGTCTAATGGAGCAAGCCAAGTTAAACTTCTCTGACTTGCTGCCAACACAGATTGGGCCATCATCTTACCTGTAACCCTGGTACTAATGGCCAAAGGGCAAACCACGGGTTTTAGTGTACGGATCCGGTGAGGCTAATGCCATTATCGCTATAGCCGGGAGGATGTGCATTTCCCAAGCGTATTAGTACGAAAGTCAATATAAGTAGTCTCTAATTAGATATTTTGATAGCTGTCTCAATTATATATATATATATATATATATATATATATATATATATATATATATATATATATATGTAATTCAAGAATTATGCCTGGGGGTATGCATTTCCCGAGTGCATTAGACAACTATCAAATATCTGATAAGAATCTATTTGTGTTGACTTTCGTCCCAATATGCTTGGAAAATGCATAACCCCCTTCATATAATTTAAAAATCCTACCCATCTATCGATCTATCTATCTATCTGTCTATCTATCTATCTATTTTAGACACAATTCTGAAGAATGTAGACACAATTCTGAAGAGTCCTAACCAACCAGAAAAGTTCCAAAAAAGGCTGAAAAGCCTTTTTTCCCCCAAATTAAAAAAAAAACGTTTTTGTAAGGGCATAGTGGAGTACTTATGCCAATTTTGAGATCTGTAGCCAAAACGGCATGGCCTGGAGCACTAGAATAAACCAAAAAGGCAAGCAAACAAACACACGAAAATATAAAAGAGGATATAGCCTTTGCCATCTTTGATGACTACGGTCTTTCAACAGTTGGATTTTTCTTCTGTCCGTAACAATGGACTCACCTACTTGAAATTAAACAATTTTGTCGATACCCACAATTAGGGACCACGGTCTGAGATGATGTGGAAAGTTTCCTCTATTAAAATATCGTTGTCAAATGCTCTGACGTTTGAATCCTATAAAACCAAATAACAATTGCAAAAGCTGCGAACAGACTAATGTGTTGGGAAATTAATTCAGAAGGTGATGGTAAAAAAGTATATAAATTGCCAAAATGCTTTCATACAAATTTCTTGTGAAACGGTTGCCCATAGGCCATCGTAGAATTGATTATGTTTTGAGTCAGATCGAGGAATTTGTTTTCGGTTCAGAGATATTTTTTTAATATTTTGCAGGGAAAGAGAACAAAAATGAAATAGTTATTAAAAAGAAAACTAGATTTAAATTCCAAGGGGAGTAACTCAACATCGTACATTTTCAGTTGTCGTTTTTATTTTCATCCATTTTCAGAAAGTTTATAGCGTTTTCAGATATATGCGCTCTTTTAGTAAATGCTTGTTTATTCCAATGTCTCTCTGGAGATGGAGAAGGAAAACGAGAAAACTTGTTTCAACAAAGTGAATTATTGTCGTCTGCTTTTCTGAATTAGATGTCACCTGCAAATGGTGGAATACAAACACTGTTAAATGGAGACTTCATGAATAAACATTTGTAGAGAGAGAGAGAGGGGGTGAGATAGAGAGAGAGAGAGAGAGAGAGAGAGAGAGAGAGGGAGTGTGAGAGATGGAGGGGGGCAAAAGGTTGGATGAAGAATAATACTAGTTAAGAGGTAGGAAGAGTCAGTAGAAGGAAAGAGATGGAGGGAAGAAAACATGAGCTAAAGAGCGAGAAAAGAGCGAGATTGTAAGAGAGAAGGAGGGAAAAATGTAAAAGATAAATAATGAAAGGCGGGGAGACACAGAGCAAAATTCAAGAGAGAAATGATATGCAGGGAAGAGAGAGAGAGAGGGGAAGAGGGAGAGAAAGAGAGAGAGTATGCGACAAATAGAAAGAGGGAGAATGCAAAGAAGAAAATAGAGGGACAAAGGAGAAATAAAAAGACGAGAAAAAAAGAATGGCGAGGGGGAAAGGACAAGAAAGAAAGACCAAAAAGATATATATATATATATATATATATATATATATATATATATATATATATATATATATATATATATATATATATATATATATATATATATATATATATATATATATATATATATATTCCAAACTCTATTGATGCAGAGATCTTCATGAATAAACGTGGGAACAGTAGACGACAAAGGTGGAAATGCAATTATCAAAGGCAAGAACATAATGGAGGCGGTGTTCTTGTGGTAAAAACCATTTATTTAAGAATATCGTCCGTCGTAAAGAGGTGCTCACGAATAAAAACTTAGTCGATTCGGACCAGATCAAAGGGACACGCAAGAAAGCTGAATTTCATTACAGGTTGTAATGGTGAAATACGACGAGAATCACATTCACTATTAAAACAAATCACGCAAAAATAGTTGTTAATGTACACACACACACATGCACACATACATACGCAAATGTAATGATCGTTAGTTTGCATCGTTTATTATGACCAAAGCTCCATTAATTTGGAAGAAGCGACAGTGCGACCAGATCTTAATTCTCCATACAATTAGAAATTCTGGGTGTTTCATGCACGAAAAAATTTGTTCAGTTAAACATAGCGAAACATATCTACACACAGAAAAAGTGGGACATACATTTACTTAGATCGACGTTACATTTAATACCAATTATACACAAACACCGGTTTATAAATACCATTGCTCTAACCACTGTGCTATGGATAATTATATTACAGGCAGCTCACTGGAAATTACCAAGTAGGTGTCCAAAGATTTCTCTAACACAAATATCAAGAGAATTATTAGGGAGAAATTTAGTTCCTTGAAAAAAGTTTAAATTCAAACTAAGTGAGAATTGAACTTACGACCCCTGGCTTACAAGACCAGTGCTCTAACCACTGAGCTATGAATTACAGTCTCGTTGCTGTGTGCATCGACCGTAACATATGCTGGAATTCACAAAAGTTTTGCACGATTTCCATAACCGAGATATAGCAATAGAACCGAGCAGGTTATAGTTATTTTAAAAGTCAACATTTCAGCCTCCAACTGAGATCGAACTCACGGTCTCTGGTACATAACACCGGCGCTTTAACATCTGGGCAACGAAACTGCGATACATAAAACAAATCCAACAAATACTGAGTTAAAGGTAAATTTGGAATATGTAATTAATGAGTATGGAGCAATTTCAGAAATTGGCAATTAGAGCAGTCCGAAGTGAGTATCGAACTATCGCCCCTCAGCTGACAAGACCAGTGCGCAAAACAACATCGTCGATAAATAACTATAATCAAACCAATGCTTGAATCTACAAAATAAGTTCGGAGCTGTATCTGTAAGTCAAATCACAGTTTTATCAATGGAATTAGGGTTGGTGTAGTCAGGATTTTGATGAGCCCTGAGTGAGAATCGAACTAACGATCATCTGGTTCACAAGACCAGGGTTCTAACCAATGAGCAATCAAAGATAGCATTCTGTGTTCTTCGTAGTATAAATCCAATCTATCAAATTTTAGAATTCAATAGTGACGTTTGAAAGATTTCTGCAACTCTAATAGTTTTAGGCGGGAACGTATCATTTCAAAATAACAAATGCAGGAATTTATGAGTGACGTTTTGAATAATTTCTGTTACTGAAATCGCTGAAAGTATAATAGTATTAGAATCCCGTGAGAATCGAACTCGCGACCGCTGGTTTATAGGACCAGTTCTCGAAGCCTTGAACTATATATAGATAATTCGCTGAAAAACCCTTATCTAACACGGTCAGTTTCAAATGATTTCTGTAATTCAATACGCTGTTATGATAATAGATTTAGTGATAAGGTCATATAGTTGGTATTTTCAGTAGCGCAGATTGAGAATCGGACACATTGCCCACAGTTTGCAAGACCAGTGCTTTGAACACTGAGTTATGGAAGCTTAAGTGACGAAGCCCCCGTTGTATAAATCTAATTTAACAAATACTGGTATTTACAATGTAAATTTTGAACGATTTCGTTAGCTGCTCTATCAATATAGTTAGGGTGGTATATATTTCTTTCAAAAGTTGGCATTTTGAGGAGTTCCTACGAGGAAAGAATGGAAGGACACGTTAGAGACCCTTCGTTGTATAAATCTAAACTAACAAATGCTGAAATTTGTAAAGTAAGTTTCAGAAGATTTTGTATCTAAAATAGCTGTTATATCAATAGAATGAAAGAGATAGTTATTTAAAAATTTAAAATCTTTAAAATGTGGCTTTTAGAGTGACTATGTAAAGCAGATTTCCGCCCGTCGTACGAAACAACGACTACAAAGCAGTTCTGTTACGTCT
>OY735226.1:6605459-6772959 GCA_963457665.1 Thysanoteuthis rhombus | reverse complement strand
TCGAATGAGGATGGCAAGGTCTGTACTCAAAATGCAGGTATGGCCTCCGTGAATTTTATATAATATAAGGGTTGTGCGACGAAGCAAGTTTGGGAACCATTGTTGTAGAATGAACACCAGCGAAGAAAGATCATACTAAAATTGAACCAAGACATTTTACAGAGAAACACAGGATGCGAATTGCATTAATCAAGAGTTCCTTACCTTTGGGTCAGTTTTGCAGGAATAATTCAACATCTTATTATTATAGCGGAGTACAACAATCTGCACTGATGCCTTGAGGAATGGCATGTTCCCCCAAGCACCACGTCATAGACCAGTGTAGTAAGGTAAGTCAAGCCAAGCCAAAAGTCTTACACATACTTTGCTGAAGCCTATGTTCAACGAAAGGCATAAAAATCTGATATAACAAATAATCCATGAGTGTTTCGAATAAGTGAAGAAATCATAAAGAGTGCACGCACCAGAACGTAGTATCTGTTCGCACACACTTTGCCAAATTTGCTCTGGTGTAATGACCTGGTCGATCATTGCTCCCTAGGGCTCGGTATTGTGAATCACAAGAGGCCTGGGATTCGCCCCATCGGCAATACCGCCCCATCATACTAAAAGGGATGGGTCAGACTTGACCTGACGCCTTTGCAACACCAGTTGTAGGGACTGGGACATCTTTTGCAGCTCTCCCATAACTAGAACCCCACATTAAAAACGATCTAGTGTTTCATCTTGCTTTTGTGGGAGAGCAAAGAAATACGAATCAGAGTATGTGTCCGTACGCTCACTGAAAAAAAATTATACACAATTTTTTTTCTCCAGATAAAATAATGGATTAGGACTTCTCTCGCCCTATGTTGGGTTATTGTCACTGAAATTGTTCGAATTTTAAGAAAATCAAGCATGAACGCTGCTGGATACAAACTATTTGATCAACTTAGCATAAACCTACATAGAAAATTAGATCCCCACGAATAACTTATCCTGGGAAATCGAAACCTTTCCTTAGATATAATGTACAATAAACGTTAATTTTTTCAGCTCTGTAAGCTCTGTTGGTGCTGCCTACACGCACGACACATACATTGCCAGCCAGCCAGACCTACTTGAAAACAGAAGAAACTTACGTTGACAGTTTTGGCTGGCGGTTCCTAAAGACACTGGATGCCTCCAAATGTCGAGGACTGATCCCACTCGCCCCATTTTGAAGACAAAGACTCTTTGTTTACCCTGTGGTTGGATAAACCTTTTGTTATGGAGTCTTTTCTGAGATAACGTTTTATCTATTAGGTGCAAAAAAACAAACAAAACATAAATACTACAAAATACCACAGTATTTTTCATTCTGGTTATCTTCATACTCTCCAGGGATTCTATCTTGATGGAAATACCGTCTTCTTCTTTGGACAAAGCTCTTTGAAAAGATAACCATAAAACAACATGGCCAATCACCTTTGAAGTTTTGTTACAGTTACTTTGTAGAATCTAAGAAGAAGAAAAGTCCTCCTTTTGTAAACGAGATATAATGTCCCTATTCCGCCTTAGAATGTGTCTTTTCTTGTTTACATTGCTGTTAGGATTTACATGCTTAACTCAGATATCTAAATACACAGGGGACCAATGAGCGAGATAGATCTGGTAGGGTGTTGATGAAGGCTTTGCGGCGATGACATGCATAGATATTTACAGTTATCTGTTAGGAAATGGAGAGCTTTTGCCGAAAAATCATCATCATCATCATCATCATCATCATTTGACTTAGAGCGGCGGCTGCAAGACACAGACCTTCCCTAAGATTCACCGGATCTCTCTATCATGTGCATCACGTTGTTAGTACTTTTTGAACTTATCTAGGTTGTCACGTCACCTTCCATTTTGTCGGTCCCTATTTTGCATGTGATATCTGGGTATCTATGTTGCGTATCGTGACGTCCAGCGGTTGTCTGCTATTCTTGCAACATAACCATCCCATTGCCATTTTAGTTTTCTGATGGATTTTATGATATATGGGACCCCTGTTTTTTCTTTAATATACTGTGTTGTCTTGTGATGTCTCCATGTGAGGTTGACCCTGATTCTGTCAAGAGCACGCTGCATGGTTCTGAAAGGTATACCTAAATAGGCTGTATCATTAGTAAACTATAAAATTGTAATGTTTCCTTGCATAATAAAAGTTTATATCTTAAATTTTATTCCATCTTGAATTATCTTCTCTTCAATCGATTTTGGAATAGATTGGCTCCCTTTTCTATTCTTGTGTCTAGTGCCCCTAATCAATAAAAATTGGCAAGTAAGGAGTTTTCCAACAAAGATAGTTCGAGGGATTCAGCTCAAAGACACTTAAGGGGAATTTTTTATCGGTGGATTTTTTTTTTGCAGAAGCTGAGAGACCAAAAATTACTAGGATAGAACAATTGAATTAAAAATGGTTTTATTGATCAACTATTGCATCTTACTTTTATTCTCTGTGTGTATTCAAAACATTGTTGATGTATTTATTTTCAATTCATGGGGGAAAACAACGAAATTGGCCTTTCACTAAGTTGTACGTTACGTCGGCAGAATAGAATCTGCTGGTCCTGCTTTCAAACTACAAAGGACACAGGTCATCTGGCGTGTAAATGGTTGCATACTTTGAAATATTATCTTTCATCCCACGCTGTTGATACACGATTCGATACAAAAGACGATGGGATACAAAGCTTGAGATAACAGATGCATCTGTCAGGATGTTCGAGACATTGGGATATCATTTATATATCGATTCACTTGGTTTTGCATCATGGCCTGGATTGTGGATTGCTTTCCTTTTGTAATGTATCGTCCACTGAACTCTTGAATGAAAGTCAGAAAGAAACATCTCTCTATAAGAGTTGTGTCCCCCCCAAAAAAAACAAAACAAAAAACAAACAAAAAAACCCCAAATCTTTAAAGAAAACAAACTTATTGCTTTCCTTTCAAATAGCCCCTTCCAGTGTCGGTATACCACCAAGCATATTTCCTAGGGTTTTCTTTCCAGATTTCAAGGATGGTGCACAGGTCTCGTTGTGCATTTTTCTTCTTTGCTTTCTATCATCTGAAATGAGGACTTTCCAGAAGGGATTTCAGTTTTGGGAACAAAACATGTGGTCAAGGATTAAATTGAAAGAGTGATAAGAAGGCTGTAGAAAATCGGAATCGTTTCTTGTATCACCAGAGATTTTGCTCATCTGTCAACAGGCGTGGCACAATGTCTGCTGCAACATGATGCATTGGTAGCATTTTTTCCTGTAATAAAATTAGTTTCATGTTTTCCTTTCCGGTGCTTACCTACTGGCGCAAGTCCTTGAAAAATACCATCAAGAAATTAACCTATGATATGAAAGCCATGTTTTTAGTAGAAATGTATTTCATTTCTTGGAGACAAAATAATGGTTTTTTTATTCAAGATACTATAATTTGGGGGAATTTAACGACGTTTTATGAATGTACCATAGATCTTGAAAACAAAAGAATGTTTCTTGAAAATATTAAGACTCTTGGTAGGTCCAACGAGTTTTTTCATTACTGTATTTTACGTCTGAAAAACAAAAAAATGTTTCTTGAATATATCAAGTCTTTCGGGAAGTTCAATAAATCTTTCATTACTGCATTTGGATTCTATAAAATGGAACAATATTTCTTGAAAATATCAAGTCTTTTGGTAAGTTGAGCGAGGTTTTTATTATTCCATTTTATATCTGTGAAACAAAAGAATATTTTGGAAAATAATAAGTATTTTTAGCTGTTCACTAAGCTTTTTATTACTTTATTTTAAATCTGTAAAACAAAAGAATTTTTCCTGAGAATATCAAATCTTTTGGAGGTTCAACAAGCTTTTTATTACTGCTTTTTATATCTGTAAAACAAAAGAATGTTCTTCAAAAATATCAATTCTTTTGGGAGGTCCTACAAGCTTTCCATTACTGAATATTACGTCAGTAAAACAAAAGAATGTTTGTTGAGAATATCAAATAATTTGGAGGGGTCAACGAACTTTTATTACTGTATTTTTATTTGTAAAACAAAAGAACGTTTTTTGATATTAAGGCTTTTGGGGGCTCTGATGCGCTTTTCTTTGCTGCATTTTAGGTCTGTAAAACAAAAAAAATAATTTTTAAGAATACAAAGTCTTTTGGAAGGCTCAACTAGCTTTTATTACTGTATTTATATTTGTAAAACAAAAAATGCTTTTGGAAACATTAAGTTTTTTTTTGAGGTCTTACGAGCTTTTCACTACTAATTATTATTAATTTTAGGTCTGTAAAGCAAAAGAATGTTTCTTAAGATATCAAATATTTTGAAGGGTTCAACGTGCTTTTTATTCCTGCATTTTACGTCTCCAAAACAAAAGAATGTTTCTTGACAATCATAAGTCTTTTAAAAAGTCCAACGTATCTTTATTACTGCATTTATATCTCTAATACAAAAGAATGTTCCTCGAAAATATCAATTCTTTTGGGAGCTTCAACAAGTTTCTTATTAGTGCATTTTAGGTCTATAAAACAAAAGATTGTTTTTTGAGAATATTGAATCTTTTGGATGTTCAACAAGCTATTCATTACAGCATTTTTTATCTATAAAACAAAATAATGTTTGATAATATCAAGTCTTTTGGGAGCTCTGATGAGCTTTTCATTACTGCATTTGAGGTCTTTGTAACAAAAAATGTTTCTCTAGAATATGGAGTCTTTTAAAAGGTTCAACGAGCGTTTTATTACTTCATTTTATGTCTGTAAAACAAAATGATATTTTTGGGAATATCAAGTTTATTTTTGAGGTTCAACGAGCTTTCTATTACAGCATTTTTATATGTAAAACAAAAGAATGTTTCTTGAAAATAATAAGTCTTTTGTAAGGTTCAACAAGAATGTTAATATTTCATTTTAGGTTTATAAAACAAAAGAATGTATTTTGAAAATAACCAGTCATTTTGAAAGTTCAACGAATTTTTATTACAGCATTTTAGGTCCGTAAAACAGAAAATGTTTCCTGGAAATATCACGTCTTTTGGGAAGTTCAATGTGCTTTTCATTACTGCATTTTAGGTCTGTAAAACGAAAGTGTATTCTTCAAAAATATCAATTCTTTTGGGAGGTTGAACAAGCTTTTTATTATGCATCTTAGGTCAGTAAAACAAAAGAATGTTGCTTTAGAATATTGAATCTTTTGGATGTTCAACAAGATTTTTATCACTATATTTTTATTTGTAAAACAAAATAATGTTTGATAATATCAAGTCTTTTAGGACCTCTGATGAGCTGTTCATTACAACATTTTAGGTCTGTAAAATCTCAAGAATATGAAGTCTTTTGGAAGGTTCAATTAGCTTTTTATTACTTCATTTTATGTCCGTAAAACAGAAAATGTTTCTTAGAAATATCACGTCATTTCAAATGTTTAACGAACTATTTATCACTGCTTTTTATGTCTGTAAAACAAAAGAATGTTCTTGAAAATATCACATCTTTCGGGAGTTTTAACGAACTTTTTATTACTGCATTTTAGGTATATAAAGCAGAAGAATGTTTCTTAAAAATATTATATCTTTTGGGAGATTCAACCAACTCTCTGTCCTGATTCGAGTGGTAAGATAAGGTAGTTATTGCTTTAAAGAAGAAGAAAAAGAAAAATTGGGCTGGCTAGGCGCCCTGTGTGTCCATTACAGATAAAAAGAGGACAGTAAGTAAAAAAAATGTACATTGTTCGTAATGGGATTAAAAGATACTTGAGAATGGACGGTATGTGAGATAATGAGGTTAAAAAACGAACGAATAAAAGAAAAAAAAACGTAAAAGCAAATGTGACTGGCTGCTCCACTCTAACAGAAGTTTATGAGTTTCAAAAATATTTTGATATCTTTATAAAAATATGTTTCCTTTGACTATTAAATCTGGACGACATTCCTTGTTGCTGCCAAATTTGTGACATAACTACTGACAAAAGTTCTTTGGCAAAGCACGAGACATCTCTCGTCCCCCAGCCGCTCTACTCACCACATTCAGCACCAGTCGACATTTTCTGTTGTGATGGCTGAAATTTGCCCCAAAAGGTACTCGATTTCAGAAGAAAAAAGAAGAGATAGGAGGAAATGCGTCAAGAGACCGGTACACTATCCGTCAAAACAGCTTCCAGAACGTGTTTCATAACAGGGAAATGATTTATTATTAGCGGAACTGATGATTTTGAAAGAAACAAGTCTAATAAGGTCGTAGGTAATACGATGAATTTGTTTCTGAAAAAAAAAAATGGTCCGGTCTCGTTTTCGGATATTCCTCGTATAATAACATGTTTTCTTTTCCAGACTTTCATTCATGAGTGCATTGATCAAAACGTAAATGGGGAAACCGATCCAGGTCATGATGCAGACTCGGTTGAGCCGTTGAATAATGATAAAAATCCTCTCTTTCGAAAATTCACTCAATTAAGTGAGTCATCCAAACATTAATGTCTCATCGTCTTCTGTGTCAAGGTATGCATCACCAGCGTGCGATAAATCAAGATAGTATTTCCAGACATAACCGTCTACTCTTTATCAGACGACCAGAGTTACATTTGGTCAGAGAGCGCTCAAAGTAGTTTCAATTTCAGAGGTCGACATAATACGCATTCCACAGAAAAGAACAAAAGAACGAAGCATGTATCTGACAAATTTCATTCTTTTCCCTTCAATGTTATAAGCACCCTCAAAAGATAAGCATGAAATACTGCAGAGTAATATTTGATATGACCACTTTAAACAACATCTGGTTGTTCGATGATAGTCAGAGCTGGTTTCAGGCTGCTTTATGCCCTTCACCAAGATAAAAAAAATGGTGCACGACCCCAGCCCTTCTTTTTTGTTCAACAAACAAGATTTTCATAAATGAGGCATTCAGGGAGAAATGAAGGTCATTTTCATACAAAAAAAAAAACAACACGTTTTTCCACAGAAATGTGCTGCTTCAGTAAACTAAATATTTTCCAACAAAACTTGTGCTTACATAATGAATGTTTTACTTAAATGGTATTCGTGTGGAAAATTGGATATTAGTAATATTTGAATGCGTGAATTCGAAAAACTACAAAAAATCTAAATTTTCATGTCGAGCAAGTTAAAACACTTTGCGATAATTTAACGCACAAATTTCCAGGAGACCCATGGTGCCCCCTACTCTTTTGACGCCCCAAACCCTTGCTTATTTTATTTAATAGATAACCCAGGACTGATCCTAAAATTCTTTGACGCATTCATTCATAGATAAACACTGTTTTAGAACTGCATTCAAAGACTATTTTTGAAAGGCAAAATTCTGTCTCTTAGTTTTGATTGTATAAAACTCCGTGAACCGAAAATATCACCAGCAGTGTAACATACATTTCTTTGAGTTTTTAAGTTGGTTTGGCTGACTATGTATGTGTATGTGCCACGCGTACAGGCTGCGCCAATGGAAATAGACAGCTGAAAAATTAAACATCTACTCCGTATTATGTTAGAACAAATGCTTTGTTTCTTTCCAAAATTTCACCGCTGAGCATTCTTTAGAAGGTGGGGCTTTCAGTTTGCACCGTGATTTTATGTTAAATTGATTCCCTAATTGAGGTCCCCCTGATCTTTTGAAAATACAGATTTTGTAGTGATCACTGCCTTCCAAAACGCCTCTCTTCCAAATGTTTTGATTATTCCCTCCCAACATTGCTTTCCGCCAAAATAGGTTGGTTTTGGGACAGTTTCTTTTTAGTCATTAACCAGACCTTTCCGTTGATTGGCCAGGCAAGAACATTATTTCAAGATCATTTTCCGCCTGTCAAGTTTTAATCGTTTCTAACAATGTGAATCTCAACGGTCATGAATGTGATCATACAACAAGGCGTAAACCCTGTATATGTCAGAGTCTTGCAGCATATATACCGACACGGCTGCTCATTTATAAGGTTACATAACTACATAACGACTCTAAGCCCTTTCGTAAAAGGCAGTAAGACAAGGCGATATTAGTTCACCGAAACGCTTCACAGCCTGCGTCAAGATGATCTTTTGGAACTTAGATTGAAAAAAAAAAAAGGAATCAGAAAATAAAACAAATACCCAAGTAACCACAGATTTGTTGACGGCATCATTATCATGCGAAAAATCTTCACGATCTCCAGCTAATGCAAGGCGAACTGAACGAAGAGAGCGCTGGAAGTTAGTCGTCGCATTAACTTTATTAAATGTCATGTGCAACAAACATGTTGAGGACTGAGACACATAGATCCATATTGCAGACCTGAAAAAAGTTGACCATTCATCAACCTAGGATAACGAATCTCCATAAAAATCTCAAAAGAAGAAGAAATCAAGCAAAGAATCACTCTAGCATGTCAAACCTTTGGTAAAGCCAGCTGAACATTCGAGAAAATTCCATAATCTTAAAAATAAGGATCTACAACCAATGCTTTCTCCTGATAGTCACCTATGGAGCTGAAACATGGTACGTAACCATACAAAATGAGAACATGAACCGTGCGCATGAAAGTATCATGATAAATATCACACGGAGAGATCACAAGACGGCACGGTATACTACAGAAAAAAAAACTGGATTCAGGAAAATCGTGGAATCCATTAGAAAACTCAAATGGCAATGGGCTGGTCATGTTGGAAAAATGTCAGACAACTGATGGACATAACGACTCAGAATATGGATCCAAGAGATCATATGCAAAAGTGTGCCTGTCAAAATATAAGATGGCAAGACGAACTATGCAAATTCAGAAAGATTTGGCTCCGCAACACCCATGATAGAGAGGCCTGGCGGATCCTGGTTAAGATTTATGCAAGAAACGTAAAAGATTGATGATAATAGCAGAAGAGAGCTTTGACCTACTGAAAGGCCAGATTTCCATCTGAATAGAATTTATGGACATTGGAAGATGTCGTCAATGCAAAATACCATAACACTAAAACTAACCTTACACCTGACCCTAAACACTAACCTTCACTCATAAACTAAATATTCAAATTTCAAAAAATACAGTTTTTAAATGTCAAAGTTTTCTACTCTTTTTTGTTTTGCAATCACCCTATATCTTTTGTAGTTAAATGCATTGAAAGATATGTATGTTTACCGTTCAAAAATATAAATTTAAATGGACAAAATAGTTAATGTCTCATCATTATATATATATACACACATGTATAGTACGAATCAGAGATGCACTATAATGTAATATAATACAATGCAATATCTGATGTATGATTGGTTAATTTCATAGAGTGCTCCATACATTCAACTTTAAATATTAAGTTGATATAGAGTAGAGCTTGAAACATAACCAAAAGAGGATCACACAAACATGTCCATGTTTCTGTCCCGTTTGGGCTTCTCCAGGCGGATGATCCGGTTTATTTCAAATTCCCTTTCGGGACATTTTTAGCGGGGGATATCTACGATTCTAGGTTGTAGGGTCTTTCTCTCATTTTATTTTTAGGCTGCGTATGTGTGCTGCTGGTTATAGATTACAATCCAGGGGTCATATTGTGAGTATTCACTTTATAAGTAACTGATTGCATCAGTCAGTTTTAGTAAGGGTTATGAAATGAAATATCATATAGGAATATTGAAAAAACCCTTTTGAACTAAGATCAGCCAACCGTGTATCAACTTTTAGTAATGAAAAATGTAAAAATAGTACATCACTGTCGACATATTATTGGAGACTGAATGATAACAATTTTAAACCAAACATGCAAATGGAAATATATTGAAACCTCATGCTTCCTATGCAAGAAAGAGAAATTTGAAATCCTCAGTTTTGCCAAAAGAACAACAACAAAAAAAATTAAACAGAATTATTCAATAGAAAAAATGAAATAACGTTAAAATGCTGGCACCGCCCAAAATTTCAATGAATAAAAATAATTTGATGACCCATATATAGATATACTAAAAATGACTAACAAAAAATCTTATTCACATCGCCATCTCAAAGAACAATCCAATTAATATAGTTATCTTGGACATGAGAAAGTAGATCAAACCCAATACAATCCCAATAAATCCGCTAAGGGATCCTAGTATGGGAAAATGAATTTAAGCTATTTAAGTAAGAATAAATCACCCTCAGAGAGAATACATACCAAAAACTGATAGAAGCTATAACTTAATGATAATTTGAATACTCGCACCGTACCCCCGGCTTGTAATTTATAACCACCAGCACACATACACACACAACCTACGAATGAAATGAAAGAAAGAACCCACCACCTAGAATAGTACACACCCTTCAAAAATGCCCCAAGCAGGAATCTAAAATATACTGAATCATTCGCCTGAAGTAGCCCAAACAGGGCAGAAACAAACGTTTTTGTTCAGCAAATCCTCATCCCTTTATACATACATACATACACACACACACACACACACATATATATATATATATATATATATATAATGTGTACTGTAGAGAGTGAGACAGACTCGGGAGTGAAGTGTTTGGTGGTAAGGTTTATTAATCCTTATAAGTAAATAGTCCATACATGTTTCGGGATTTTTCCCATCATCAGTGGTGTGTGCTGTGTGTTGTGTATTGAAATGTACCATGTGGAACCATATATATATATATATATATATATATATATATAAACTGTGAATATATTTCTCCACTTGATTGCTTGAAAATGTCCACGGAATTCTGATGTAATTAGCTTCATTCATTTATTTGATATGCACTTAGGGGGATGATAAATTTGGGGTTGAGTCAAAGGGCAAAAGGATATATTTGAAATACAAATAATCCTAATATAACTCCTTTATATGGGTAAATCAAAATTTGGGTTACATAAATAATCGTACAGCCCCTTTATTGATTATAAGGTTCCAACTCTCAATCTCCCTACACTAGTTAAAGAGATTTATCAAGGACTATTTCATCCTCAGCTCAGCAAACGCCAATGGATACGTATGAAACATGCTTATCTGGTGTGATTAAGAAATCTGTTTAGTCGGAAGAGTTGAAAATGGTGACCAGAAATAAATGAAAATAACTTTTCGGGAGACTTTTCTGTTGCTACAGGCCTGTACAGGGAGTATTGTTGGAGCCTTACACAATTCCATGGGTGGTGCTGGTATTCCAAATTAGGAAAAACATGCACTAAGACCGATGCCAGATCTGGACTTTATATCACGAAGACGGACGACTCTCACATCGGGTGCTGATTGGATGCTGGTCGACAAGTTTGCAGAGATGTAGGGATCTGCGAAAGTTCTTGCCATATGATTTTAAAGGAAAATCTGATGCTCTTCTAGCAAAAGTGGTGCCGCGTTTGCTGGTAGATGAAAAAAGCCTTGGCAAAACACGAAACGATTCTCGTCCACCCCACCTTATTCTGCCGATTTGACTCAAGCCTAGAATCATCGATTTCAGACGGCACATAACCTGTACACAATACCGCAAAATGACTTCCAGTACGCATTCTACGATAGAGGGAAAAACCATTGGAATGGGATATAAGTAGAAGAAAATCGATGAATTTGTTATTGAAAAGATTTTTAGGACACACCCCCGTATGAATAGACGGTCCTTATGTAAGGACATTAAAGAGTGCAGCAATCAAGACGTTTAGAGGGAAAACTATCTGGGACATGATACACGCTCGATTGAATCGTTATATAATGATGACCACACCCTGTTTCGAAAATTCAAATAGAAACAAGTGTCAGCTTGATCTTGGTGTCCTATTTTCTTTTGTTTCTTGACGTGTGTGACAAAACAAGGTTATATCACGGAATAAGTAGTCATCTATATCTTATCAGGTAACTAGTAACCTTTGTAATTGAAGAGCACGTCAAGCAGTTTAAATTGCAGCCTCGGACATAAGATAATTCAAGCGTAAAGAGACGGAACCAAATCATGTGCAAGACAAATCTTATTTTCCCTTATTAATTGGATATTAATGGATCAATAATATTATACACGCTCCCAATCTATAGATCAATATTTAGCAAGGCTACCGTCAGCAATTTTAATTGGTTTATCCAAGAATTCATTGAATCTCTCACCAGGTAGATAATCTGATTGAAGACCAAATTCAAGTAGCAATTCTATTGCGAAAGAAAACATTAAAATCTAGTGCTGATATTACCTATTTAGGGTCACCTTGTGGAGCTCCCTTTTTTGAACAAATCTCTTCATTCCTTAGATAACTGTGATCATCTATGCATTTTATAAATGCTATTATACCTAGAGTTTTTTGAAAGTCTCTAGTCATAGGTGGTACCTGCAGTGAGTGAGGGAGAGCAGTGATGTAATTTGAGTTCTTTGTGTCAAAAAAAGTAGACGATAGTCAACATGACATAAAGAATACGTGCACCAAGTACGAGAATGGACGCGGAGATTAAACAGAATACAAATGACGTTAATGAGACACATACTAGTATTTAGACGCACAAAACGTATATTTGATAAAGAGGCATTTATTACAATACGAGACAGAAAAAAAGGCTTGTAAAGAAACTTCAATACGATCGATCGTGAAGAGAAGAGAAAAAGTCTGTTCAGTTAAAATGGTCATTCCTATACATCAAAATGAAATATTGGAGAGAATAATTAGTTAGCGAAACACGTGAAATGAAGGGTCTAATGTAGTTTGGCCTATCTATCAAATAGAGACTGGTTAGTAGTACTTGTGATGATGTGTGGTTGGTTTAACCAGGGTAGATAATCAAAATGTGGTTGGTTTAGTTTAAGGCACTAAAAGAGCTTAAGTGATGTGCCACATTTATGTTGAGGCCAAAAATGAGATGAGTGAAATACTTGCAATGTTTGCTTTGAGAAGCTATAAAACTCATACGGATTCTAACGTTGAAGAAGATTAGTGACAAAAGACAATATATGTATACATATCATGGTCATAATCATCATTAGTCTTTAATCGTCCATGATTGGACGTAGACCTTCGCCAGGATTCGCCACATTTTCCTATCATGGGTGTCACTGAGCCAATACTTTATGAACTTGTATTGTTCGACAAGACATTTTGCGGCTCCCACTTTTGCATATGATCTCTTGGGATCGATGTTGTAAGTCATGTAAGTTGGTTGTTTGCCATACTTGCAACATGGCCAGCCCATTGTCATTTTTGCTTCCTTGTGGTATCTTTGATGTCTTAGACTCCAGTTTTTCCCTTAATAATCTGTGCTGTCTGGTGATCTCTCCCTGTGACGTTGAACATGATTCTCTCATGTGCACATTGCATGTTTCTCTGTTTGCAGGTCTGTCTCAACTCCGTAGGTGACTATCGGGAGGAAACGTTGGTTGTATACTCTTCTGTTCAAGATTAATGGGATTTTTTAGATATTGGAGATTGAGCTTGTTCTGCTAAAGGCTTGCCATCCTAGAGTGATTCTTTGCTTTATTTCTTCTTCTTTTGAGGGTCTAATGGAGATTCGTTGTCCTAGGTAGATGTAGTGGTTTACTTCTCCTAGTTATGCATTTATACACACACACACACACACATATATATATATGTATATATATACATACATACATATATATATATATATATATACATATATATATATATATATATATATATATATATATATATATATATATATATATATATATATATCTTCTTTATATGCTTCTAGCCACTGTGTTTTTGGACAGTTGTAAATTATTTTGTCTAGTTCCTTAAAAAAATATATATACATATACATATATATATATATATATATATATATATATATATATATATATATATATATATATATATATATATGTCAGCGCACCTGGGTCTGAAGCGAACGTTTCAATCCTACCTTGTGGTACTGGATGGATATTAGATTGTCTATAACCACATTGAAAAGTTTTAATACAACAAAACAGCTATCTGTGGATGACACAATCATCAATTATATATATATATATATATATATATATATATATATATATATATATATATATATATATATATATATATATATATATTTATACATATATATATATATATAAATATATATATATATATATATTCATATATATATATATATATATATATATATATATATATATATATATATATATATATATACATGGAGACCTGGGCTCAATGAGACATGAATGCAGTGAGACAACCCCACTTCCTTAAAAGTATTGGCTGGAAAGTTCTGCCATATCGGTAAAATAAATACTGTGTAATCGTACACATCGACTCAAGATGGCTGCGTTTTCCTGCATTTGAGAGAATTGTGTGGTTTCATTGCACCGCACGTTAAATTGTGCCCAGGTCTTCCCCATTGTTACATTCCGGTGAATCCAGTTATGCAAGGGGCTAACAACTTAATGAACTAATATTCAGTATCTATTATTATATTCTGCTTGTTTCAAAAGCAGCTTAATAAGACGGTAGGAAGAGAGAGAAGAAACTCAGGCAGTTAAATAATGGGGTCGGAGGAGAGAGGGTAGAAAAAAATCATGTAGTTATAGTTATGTGACTGTAATGAAAGAGAAGACGGAAAAGAATTTTATGTAAGCTAACAAGAAATAGGTTAGGAGATGATCTCATTCGTTAAGACACGTAGACTTACCACAGGGTTCAGTTAGTGCATTTTCACATCATCATCATCATCATCATCAACCTTTGATCGTCGTTTTCTCGTTCTTGGAGGTTGAACTTCCTCTGCCGAAAGCTGGAGTGATTCTTCGCTTTTGATGTCGTGGTCTACTCTCTTCAGCTCTTCGTTTTCGATTTCGATAGTTATGTCCAGGTTCATGGTTGTTGTACATGACATTTTTTTTTACTGGAGTTCATGTGGAAACCAACTTTCTTGCTTTCTTCATTGTTCACCGATCAATGTGCACAATTGTCTTGGGGCTGCAGTCAACTTTTATCTCGTCTCTTCTTATTTTAACATTGATTATCTCTTATCTTGTTAGGGTTTCAAATTCAAACGACTAGGAACGCGTTACTGCCGGGAATGCTTTGGAGAAAATTTCCATTGGTCTGATAACCAACTCCACAACCTGCCGTGAATGTTCCTAGGTATACACAACTACTAATAAACCTTTTTATGCAAGAAACGTAAGTAATATACATCAGGAGACCGAGAAATCTCGTAACAATTTCGAAGTTTTTTTTTTCATCAACATTAAAGAAAGAAGGCCACCTCGAATAGCAAATATCAAGAAGCATTAACAGCAGTACCGGACCTACACACATAATTTGCTTACAGTTTATATAAACCTTTATGAACAAGTCTGGTTCCTATATGGACAAACTACACTTTCACTTCTTTTCCAACTGAAAATGATCACTGCAGCTCTTGTATTGAATGAATGAAGGAAATATAAACATGAATTTTTTTCAGCATAAATGTATTTCAACTTTGACACGAAGACATCTACTTTTTCGCCTCAGAAAATAACAAATTTAGAAAAACAATTTCATTCGTGAAATCTTATAATTCATCCCATCTGACGTTTGAAAACGACGACAAACAGTCTTTCTAAACATGCATAGGAAATAAGCTCTATTCAGTTTCCAAACTTTCGTGTTTCCCATATCGTTTATCAAATTCACCATACATGTGTTTACTTATTACAATGAAATAATCCCTTGAGTATCTTTGAGATAAATCTTTGCTGATATATTAAGATTGGCACTTAGGCTCACTTGGTTATCATTTACTTGGTCACAATTCCAACACATTATAAGGAGATGTATTTATCTATCAGAATGAAATGATCCCTTTCGTATTTTTGGCACAAGCTTTGTTGGATATGTATGACTCGTCAATTTAGCTCAGTTAGTAAGAGACACAACTACCAATCGTTTGGTCTTGATTCAAAATCACGGTAGGGGATTAATTTTCACTCCCCTAAATACGGTGAGGATTATTCTTGTTGTTCTTGTTAAGTCAACTCCAGGTTCGAATTGGAGTTTGACAATAATCATTTTAATTTGTTGAAACTGATAATATTAAACGAATCACTAGAAACGGACATGTCTGATAGGAATACTATGCAGGTATACAATCTCTTATTTGTTTTGAGACTATCAGGGATTCGGAAATGGTCGGATTCCGGAATGGTAGTTCAGGTACCGTATTAATAATTACAGATGCTTCTGTTTCATTTCTTCCTATAGAGAAGAGTTCTCTTTATCATAGACTTAAAGGTCAAAAGATCGCCATGAAATAAAGAAAATTAAAATGAGCAGCAAAATATCTATGATCACGTCAGGTCATATTTGGGCAAAAGCGAGTTTTTGGTGCACAGAAGATATCAATGGAACAAATGTCCAGTTTTCGTTTTTCCAAATGAGAGATTGTATACCTGCTGTGCTTTCAAGCTCCATACGCTTATTTTACTTTCACAAACGGAACTTTCTTTCGAATCGTGTTTTCTTGCTTTGCATTGTGAAATGTCAGGGTGCACAGGTTGAATGCGTCGTACTTCCGCCGGGGATTCAATCGGAGCAGGCGTCGTCACGTGCTTCCGAAATAAATAAAAAAACGAAGAAAACAAGGGATGTCGATGTCAAGAAGAAGAAGAAAAAGAGGACGAGGAAGAAGAAAAGGAAGAAGGAGAAAAAGGAGAAGAAGAAAAAGAAGAAAAGGGAGAAGGAAAAGAAAAAGAAAAAGAAGAAGAAGAAGGAGAACAACAACAACAACAACAAAAACAACAAGGAGAAGAAGATCAAGAAAGAGAAGAAGAACAAAAACAAGACGAAGAAGAAGAAGAAGACGAAGAAGAAGAAGACGAAGAAGAAGAAGAAGACGAAGAAGAAGAAGAAGACGAAGAAGAAGAAGAAGAAGAAGAAGAAGAAGAAAACCTCTGTAAAGAAGAAACACAGTGAATTCCTGTCTCATCAAGATAACGATATTGCTGGCAAGGGATGAAAGTTATGGGATCAGGACGAAAATTGAAAAAAAAAAATCATACGTACGCAAAAAAAAACTTAGAAATGAAAAACCCAATGATTCCAAGAAATCATCAAATAACCTACAAAATGAAAAGAAAAAAAAATCTGTTTTTCATCTAATATGAATAGAATGTACTTCATCTTATTCTTTATAAGTTTTTTTTCGTTGGTTCCTCGTTGAATTTCTTTGATTATTTTTCTCTTACTTTACACTTCAGTCAGTTTTAGTGCTAAAACGTTACGATTCAAATGTCAGTGGAAATTATTGAATTATGCATAACTTTCTTGTTTCAGGATGTCTGGAAATCTTGGGTCAACACACTCATTGTTGAAAGAGATTGGTCGTAAAATGAAATCGTCGATTAACAGAACAATCATTGGAAGTTTTGCCCTTTTTGCAGAGAACCTACATGACCTTCAACTAATGCTAGATGAACTAAGTCGGCCTACTCATGAACTTCAGCAAGACGAAGATCACATGCAACAACCACGTCGAAAATGAGAACACAGAAACAAAATCAAGGACACAGAACTGGAGGAAGTAGACCACTACATGTACCTAAGACAATGAATCTCCATGAGATCCTCAAAAGAAAAAGAAATCAAGTGAAGAATCACCCAAAGATGGCAAGTATTTGGCAGAGCAAGCCCAACCTTAAAAAAACAAGAAGATTCCAATTGTCCTAAAAAGAAGGGTTTACAACCAATACATCCCCCCAGTAGTCACTTATGGAGCTGAAACATGAAATCTAACCAAGAGACAGATCTGCAAATTGTGGTTTATGCAACGTGCATATGGAAGAATTATGCTCACGCTCACATGGAGAGGCAACAAGACAGCACAATACATCCAGGAGAAGATAGGAGCCAGAGACATCATAGAATCCATTCAAAACTCAAATGGTAATGGGCTGGTCTTGTTGCAAGAATAGCAGACAACTGATGGAGATCGCGACTCACGACATGGATCCCCAGTGATCAAATCAACAAAAAAAACGTAAGTTCAAGTCTGGTCTTCTGTTTATTCTCTATTTTTGATCTGCACTGTTTACTCATTACCGTAGACTGACGGTTCAAGTTAAACCACCAATCTCTCAATTACAAAAAGAACACACCAAAGGAATCAGAATAAACAGTGAATACCTAAGTAACCTCAGATTCGCTGAAAACATCATCCTCTTTGCTAAGAACCTTTGCGATCTCCGAATAATGCAAGACGAACTATATGAAACTTATAAGGAATTTGACCTCTTCATGAACCTCAGGAAAACAAATGCTATGTTTAAAAAACTTGTTGGGGACAGAGACATGACGATAGAAAACGAAAACACAGTGCTGGAGAAAGTAGAGAATTACATCTACCTAGGACAGCGAGTCTTCATGAAGTCATTACAAAGAAATTAACCGAGGAATCACTCACTGGTTGGCAAGCTTTCGGTAGAACAAGCTCGACCTTCAAGAACACAAAAATTTCACTAGTTCTAAAAAGAAGGCTATACAACCAATGCATCCTATCGATAGTCACCTATGGAGCTTAAACATGGAAACTAACCATAGGATTAACCCTCAAACTGAGAACTATGCAACTCACACAAGAGAAAATAGTGCCCAGCATCACAAGGATAGATCATAGGACCCCACAGTATATTAGGAAAAAGACAGGAGTCTGAGATATACAAACAGTCAGAAAATTCAAATGGAAATGGGCTGAACATGTTGCAAGAATATCAGGACATCATAACTCACAACGTGGATCCCCGAGATCATATGCAAAATTCTGGCTGGCGGAAAGGAACATGGCGTGATGAGCAAGATAGAATCAGAAAGCACTGTCCCAGCCATGCCCATGATGGAGAGGTCTAGCCATTCTTGGGTAACGTTTATATGCAACGATGGACGCAAAAAGGCTGCTGCTGATTATGGACCAACTGCATCAGGGAGTTTATGGATCAGATGTAATTTATTTTTTCATAAAAATCATTTCTGTAACATTTTCTAAACTCTTGTTGTATCTTTAGAATTTGTAGGATGCTGTTTTTTTTTCGAAAAAAGAAACATTTTCCGTTAAAAAAATTAGCCACAATAAATAACCGTACTATATAATTTGAAGAAAAAAAATCGGTTGGATTTTCCAGAATTTATAACAAAATTGAAGCTGTTGATATGTGTAAAAACCCAACTTACTCATATTGAGCACAATGCGCTAAAAAACGCCTGCCCGATTTCTCACACTCCTTGGGTGACTGTCTGATTAGTGGAAAGAAAATAAATCGAGATCATATAAACTTTTCACAGGTTTTTTTCTAGGTAGAGTAGAAGATGAAGATGACTACAGAGAAGTCAGCATTCTTTAGGAGCAGTCAACCAAAACTGTTCCTGAACCAGTCAACAAAGGTTCTTTCAGTTTTTTAAGTTGGTTTGGCTTGCTGGCTATATATTTATCATGTATATAGGCAGTACCTGTGGATTTAGAGGGCTGAAAATTTTAACATTTACTCCTCAGTATGTCTTGATTTTTTTTTTGTTTCTTGAAAATCCCAAACCCCACGCTCTAAATAGGCTTTGGGAGGGTTCAATTCGCAATGCAAAGTTCACAGAAAATTTGTCCATTAGTTTGTGACCAGCAGGATTCATGCTTGTCTAACGAAAATTTGGAAGATTTTTTGAAATGATTACTGCTCATCAAAATGTGAGAGAAGATTCTTGGTCATTGATACCCCTTTGAAATTTTTCATTGATCACTCCAAACACAACATGCAGCCAAAAGACATTGATTGTATTAAGGTTTCTATTGAGCGACTAACCTGAACAGGCTGTGTATTAGTCGACTCATGATTCTGAATTCTTGATACTTTTTCATTCACTGTGTTCTTTGATTGTAGTACGGCTTCTTGCTTATATATATATATATATATATATATATATATATATATGTGTGTGTGTGTGTGTGTGTGTATATGTGTATATATATATGTATGTATATATATATATATATATATATTATAGTGAAATTGATACATGATCCGATTGAATGATCATAAATTGTGTTATATAATAGAGAAACTCTTATTTGAAATAATCTCCCCTCATATGTATCATTTGGCTTAGACAACGTAAATAGAATAAAAAATTAAAGAAATTGTACTGCAGTGTTTATTCTGTTTACGTTGTCTCAGCCAGATGGTACATTCACCTTGGAGTCATTTCAAATAAGAGTTTCAATATATTATAACGCAATTTATAATCATTCTGTCGGGTCATATATCCATTTCTTCGAAACCATAACTGTGGTGTTGAAATAAACAAAGAGAGCAGGTGTGAACCATGAATGAGCAAAACGAAAATTTGGAGTTGAGACAGTTTTTTTTTGGCCTTTGCATTACCGGCGGCTGTTTAGTCCAATGTAAGAGAAACGCTACGTTGAAGCGTCCACCCTATTTGTTGACGGTCTGATTCTTGTGGCAGCCTCATTTTCTTTAATGATTTATTCTATTTACGTTATCTAGGCCAAATGGTATATTAGCCGTGTAATGGAATCCGCCATAAATTGTTTTTTTAGTGCAATGACTTTAGTGATCACGGCCCAACAAAAGACGAACGAAGTAACTCATCAATTGATCACACCTTTTCACATTTTTTCTAATTGATCACCTCTAACACAGTATGTTGCCAAAAAAATATTGATCGGTTACTATTGAGCGACTAACCAAACCTGTTCTCGTTGGATTATAAGAAATAAGATAAAACCATGAATAATTAAGGGCAGCCAGGTCAATACCCAAAGAGACATCCAGAATGATCTTACTACCTATCTGGCCACCGGACAGGACCGTAGGTCATTAATTCACTTAGGGACACTCCCGATAGCTTCACACATGGATAAGTAGAATTAGAAGAAACATACATAGACCGTCACCCGAAAGATAGATACATAATTACGAACTCAATTCCTACTTCTACTCTGACTGAAGATGATTACATCAACTTGAGTATTGTATATATTAAGAAAATATATATCAGTACAATGTATTCAGAATGAAAGAAGCCTTTTTGTAAAGAAGAGTATACAACCAATGCATCCTCCCAATTGTCACTTATGGAGCTGAAACATGGAACCTAACCGCGAGACAAACCCGCAAACTGAGAAGCATGCAATGCACTCATGAAAGAATCATGCTCAACCTAACATGGAGAGATCATAGAACAGCACAGTATATCAGGAAGAAGACGGGAGTCTGAGACATCATAGAATCTATAAGAAAACTCAAATGGCAATGGGCAGGCCATGCTGCAAAAATGACTGACAACCAATGGACATCACGACTCAAAACATGGATCCCCAGAGACCACATGCAAAACTGAGGCCAACAGAAAACAAGTTCGGGAGATGATCAAGACAAATTTAGAAAATTCTGGCTCCACGATGCCCACGATAGAGAAGTATGGTGAATCCTGGGGAAGGTCTCCGCCCAACGACGGACGTTAAAAGAGGGAAATCATAGAATCCATCGAAAAATCTCAAATGGCAGTGTGCTGGCCATGTTGCAAGAATAGCTGACAACCGATGGACATCACGACTCACAACATGGATCCCAAAGATCACATGCGCAACTGATACTGGCAGAAAATTAGATAGAGACACGAGCTGGACAAAGTACTGGCTCAACGACGCCTATGATAGAGAAGTGTGGCGAATCCTTAGGAAGGTCTTTTTCCAACAACGGACGTCAAATGATTACTGATGATGATGATGATGATGATGATGAACAGAATATTATATTGGAATGTAAGACTTGTCCACTTGGCTCAGTGGGTAGGGGAGTGACCTACCGATCAATTAGTCGTGATTTCTAATCAAAGTAAGGGAGAAAGCGGCCCTTGCGAATTTTTAACTTGGAATTTTGTTGATATGACTGACTTATCATTTCGGCTGAGTCAGTAAGACAGGCAAAAAGTGAAGTGTTTATTCTGCTGAATTAGCTGAGGATTGTTCTTGCTCTTCTTGTTACAGTGGAAAGAACAAAGTTAACTTCAGCCTCCGACTTGGCCTAGAGCTTGTCAAGGAGTTATTTCAAGACTGAGGTGTTTTGTGAGAAGATTGTTGATGATTGCAAAGTAGGATGTTTTCTATTTAGGGGACTGGTTTTATATATATATATATATATATATATATATATATATAACAGCCGTCGGTAATGTAATTGCCAAAAAAACTTTTTCAACTCCTAATTCTACTTTCATTTTTTCTCAGTCTTTATCTTGTCTATTTGTTTCTTTCAACGTGATAACAACGTTATTAAATGATGAATATATGATTCGACGGAATGATTATAAATTGTGTTATATCATGTTGATACGCATTGAAACTACGATGGATTTTAATTCTGCCTCGCGGCTCTGGATGGGATAATGGAAAGTCTATAGCCACACTGAAGAGATGTAATACATCGGAACAGCTGTCTGACACAATGATATACATATGTGTGTAAATATATATGTAATATCAGTAAACGAACAATCCATATCTGGCAGAATGTAACAATTATAAAACAATCTTTTAGGAACTGATTCTAAACATCACTTTATAACGAAAGTGTTGTTAGCTCAGTGGTAAGAGCCTGCGTATAAGGACGCGTGTTAGTTACCCGCACAAAGCTCTTTTCTTTATTCATGCGTGGTTTAGAATAAGTGGATGCATTTCAACTTTAAAATAGTACACTAGACTGAGAGGCCACACTGATACAGTAGAAGGAAATAGAAATACACTGAATATAGAATCACCCTCACCCCACAAATTACATGAATAATCAGCCAAGTGGGTTACGGACTCTCTCCTTAATATATATATATAACGCTCCTTCAGTCAGGGTTGAGCACTCTTTAAGTGAGGCAAATCATTCATTATAAGCTATACAGCAATGCTCTTCCAACTCTGGAAGGGAGCACTCTTGTGGACGGGTAATTGTGCTTAAGGGAATATATCGTTTGAATTCAGTTTTGCTTGCCGTCCAGTTCCGTGTGGGGTAGGAGTAAAATGCCAGCCTCTGGGTCTGAAGCCACGGTTTCGATTCTACCTATTGGAACTAGATGAGATATTGAATCGTCTACAGTCACACTGAAGACTTGTAATACAACAAAACAGCTGTCTGTGGATGACTCAATTACACACACACGCGCACATATATATATATGTATGTCCCCCCCTGGCCCTATTTTGGGGGTTACTATGAAAATCCGCATGAGTACATTAGAAGAAGCTATCTAAAAAGGTTTCCTTTCTCTTCATTTTTTTCAAAAGATGCTTTTTTTGCGTCTCTATAATCATTTTGAACTAACATGAATCTTGTGTAGGTATATTTCAGGTAATTTTAGATAAAAGATCTATTTTTGAAGTAGATAATAGAAGGACGGCCTATTTCCGAATGATATTTCAGGTAATTTTAGGTGATTTCTTTTTACATAATTACTTTTGATACACACGTGGACAGCGATGATTCATTCACGCGAGCTACAGATATCAGAAAATTATTTCTTTGCATTAAAGTGGTAGGACTATGGAATAAAATCATCAGATGATGCAGCGCTATTAACAGATATAAAGAATTTAAAAAAAGAATTATGATCTTTATTATAACACTGCAAATATATAAAGCCCCAGATATTGTATAAATATAATTTTTATGATATGTTCTTGTATATACAATTTTTTTAATTTCTACATGTTTCATACTAAAATAAACATTCTAGATATTCTATATTCTCTCTTAGGATGTTCAACTGGGATACTCTGTAAACACAGAACGAATCTAAAATATGTTTCGTAGATATTTTCCCTATTTCACGATACAGGGACCCCCCCAAAAAAAATTTTTTTCAAAAGTTTCATGTCAGAAGACTGACCTGGCCATTAAAGTTGCTTAATTCATTTATAGACATAATATTCTTCAATTTTGATATCGTTCATTTATTCATTTTTACTGTATGGTATAGAAGTTTATTTTCCATGAAAAGATCAAGTCTCTCCTGTGGAATAGATATCTGTTTCGTTGAATCGATGTTTCCCCACGCTCTCCACAATCATTTAGTGACCAGAACTCTAGATTACTCTTCACCCTATAAACGGAAATCTATTACATTTGATAACGGGCTGCAGGCGGTACAAGATAAAATTCTTTGATTAGCAGACTCGAGACCCAATCAGTAGTTGCACCAAATATGACAAAATAAGTCGATGATAATTGATACGATGATGATAAGGGACTGATCAGAAGATTACACAAGGAGGTAATTTACGGCCACTTTGCATCAATGCCCCTTAAGAAAGACATGAATCTACATTTCCCAACAAACCTAATCTAAGATCAATTCATGCAGCTGGTACCACGTAAATGTCCGACCCATCATACGCTGCAAGGAGAGTAGATTGACACCCATCGTTAAGCAAACCTACTGCCCTCCCCCAAATACCACGAAGTACCCAGAATGTAATCTCGACAATCTAGTAGATCATGGCGAAATTTGATTTGATCCTGAAAGGATGATGTATAATGGCAATAGATATCTTGATATATTTCGATAACAATAGCTGGCATAGCAAAACACATCGTTATGCCTCGTTGCAAATCACAGTCTTTACGCCCAGGAAATTTTTTAAAAAATAGTTCAAAATAAAGAAAAAAAGTTATCACATTCCTGATGGTAGATTTATATGAAATGTTCGTCACCAGAGCGTGTCGAAAAGACGGGGTCAAGGAGCCAGATTTCACGAAAGTGGTTTTTCAAATTAGTTTTAGTAACCGTAAACTGAAACTGCCTCACCTAAGCAGTGTTGACAATTTAGCACAGTTTGTGTAAGATTTAGAGCGTTTCTTGATTTTGTCGCGCTAAAAAATCATCATTCAGCGCTACTTTCGCCCATATTTACCACTATTTTTGCAATTTTAGCTAATTTTCAGCTATTTCCTCGACAATTCTAGCCATTTTGAGCTACAGACCGCATCAATTGAGCTAGATGGCTACAAGCTTTCAATCAGCGTGTCTACACCCGATTATTCTTTTTTGCTTTTTTTTCAAATCTCCCCACCGAATAGGTTTTTACTGGGCTGAGAGTTCATTTTGTAATGTAAATTTATGCTAAATTGTTTCAAGTTTGTGCCCGCTGGCCTTCTGGAAAATTCAGACCTTCAAGTAATTACTTCCCAACTTATTCATAAATCATTCCTTACTCTTATGTTTTAATTGATGGCACCCAAAACAGCATGCTGCCAAAAGACGTTGGTCTCATGATGGTTTCCATTGAATGACTAAGCAGACTTGTTGATATCTAATACAACAAATATTTGCTTTTCTTGTGTGAAGATGCAATTTTGTGAAAACCTAAAATCAGATCAAACGTGTGCGCAACTCATTGAAGCATATTTCTTTAATTTTCATTTCATTTAAAAATTCTTTATCGTCATCATCATCATCAACATCAGTATCAGTCATTTTAACGTCCATCGTTGGACATAGACCTTTCCCAGGATTCACCACACTTCTCTATCATGGGCATCGTGGAGCCAGTACTTTCTGAATTTGTCTAGGTCGTCTCTCCATCTAACATTCTGCCGGCCTCGGCTGCACATGTGATCTCGGGGGACCCATGTCGTGAGTCGCGACGTCCATCGGTTGTTCACCATTCTTGCAACATGGCCAGCCCACCGCCATCTGAAATTTTTAATGGATTCTATGATGTTCCTGACTTCCGTCTTTTCCTGGATGTACTGTGCTGTTTTGTGGTCTCTCCATGTGAGGCCCAGCATTATTCTTTCATGTGAACGTTGCTTGAATCTCAATATGCAGGTCTGTCTCTTGGTTAGGTTCCATGTTTTAGCTCCATAAGTGACTATTGGGGGCATGCATTGGTTATACACCCTCCTTTTTAGGATTAATGGATCGTCTTGTTTTTGAAGGTTGAGCTTGCTTTGCCAAAGGCTTGCCATCCTAGTGTGACTCTTCGCTTGATTTCTTCTTCTTTTGTGGGTTTCATAGGGATTCGTTGTCCTAGGTAGATGTAGTGGTCTACTTCCTCCAGTTCTGTGTCCTCGATTTAAATTAACTGTTCTACAATTGACTCCGTTGAACTAAAATGAATGTTATCACAATATAAGATAATGGTCGATATTTGAAATAAAAAATACGTAAATTATGAATATTCAAAATTTCCAAAAAAGTGGATGAATTAGTTACGAATATAACTAAATTACTAAGCTACTGTGGTGGTTCTCTCGTGTTAATCTTTTTAGTATTCTCCAAATAAAAACGAAGTGAGGTATATCAGAAAGCAAACAGGGGTCAAAGATATCATAGAATCCATAAGAAAACTCAAATGGCAATGGGCAGGTCATGTTGCGAGAATGGAAGACAACCGATAGACATCACGACTCACAACATGGATCCCTAGAGACCATATGCAGAACCGAAGCCGACAAAAAAAAAAAAAGATAGAGAAATAAACCAGACAAATTCAGAAAATACTGGCTCTGCGACGTGCATGTTAGAGAATGTGATGGAATATACCACGACAGAATATCTACAATGCAGGAAAACAATATTAACAAACGTAATGGTTCAAGGAGGAATGCACGAACAACGTCACCATTGGCAGACTTTGATTCCGCCCCAAATTTTGGATTTAGTCAGTCTGTACATGCTCCAGATTTTGGAAAGAATTATTGATAGCTTTAAAGTTGAACTAAACAGAGATGATGATCTGCTAGTTGTAAACGATAGTAGACAAGCAGTCAACAAAAAAAAAAGACTTTAACGCATCCTAATACATAGGTTTCAAAAAAAGGAGATGATGTCTAACTGAAAAGTTCTGTGTTTCCTAGATGTAACTCTAAACCTAGGTGATAAAACACATCGTCTATACTCAAAAGATGACGAGGACGCCCGATATGCTTTTTTTAAAAAGTAATTTTCGTTTCGGTTACATTTTAATGATTTATTTCTAAGGAATAAATTATTTTGTTCATGATAAACATCGTAAAGTTCACTAAAGAATTTTAGATGGCTTGCATGTTTTGGCAATTAATTAGGCATTATTGATCACTGCTATTCACATCAGTCCGGTTCAAATACCGTTGCTGGGTAAATGTCATTCATATGGTCTGAAATGTTTACATATCTATGCATCGATCGGGATTCCACCAAGCCCTTACTATTCATAGTAAAAACTTAGATTTTTCCTCACACAAACCTTTTTTGGCTTTTTGAAATTAACCCCCCAAAATAGTTTTTTTAATGGAGGTTCAATATGCAATGTAAAATTCTACAAAGTTGGTCACTAGTCTGTGGCAGCTTGTTTTGTTTTTTTGAAACACGACTTTTTTGATGATCAAAGCCCAACAAAAGGCGAAAGAGGTAACGTATTCATTGAACACTTCTCTTCACAACTTTTTAATTGATTACTCTTCATACACAGTATGTTGGTGGCGGTGATTCATAATTTTCCTTGGAATGCTACGTTCTTTTTATGTTTGGTTATAGTTAAGTTACAATTAAAGTCATGATACCTATCGCTTTTATAAGAACGAGTGCAAAGTCGTGAAACATTTCCTCTCATCAAACGGAGTCGGAAGAAAAACAGGGTTTGAGATGCCCTGTTCTGAATGAACATCAAAAAGAACAAAACAAAGGATCCGTTGAGAAACAGTTGGGATCATTCGAGTGGAAACCATCCCATATCTCACATCCATATCGCATCCTATTTTTACGCATTTTTTTTTTCACGGTTAACCCAAAAGCAGCTGTAATTTTACAACTATTTATCTCTTGTACGGAATCTTTGTGATATTTGTACGAATAATAAATTTGAAAAAAAAAAACCGATCGAAAGATTATTTGTTTCCAGTGCTTACGTTCGACGATATTGGCTAGAAATGACTTCTGGTAACCTTAAATGACCTTCAAAGGTCCTGATAGGTCAGCACCACTGATTATGTATTCATCCTTTGGTTAAGTTACCCATTCACAGAAATTTGCAGACCCAAGGGTGCAGCCTTTTTGGAGAGAATGAAACACGGAAAAGAAAACACAGTAACAAACATTCAGTGTCTTTATAGTATCAGATATTAGATATATAAAGCACATGAGTGAATGCCAACATATATACTAATTTTCAAGCTCACTCAATGCCAGTCAGTCACGTGGAGATATTAACGAGTCAAGTTGGTTCAATCACAAGTGAGGGCTACAAAATTGTATTCAGCTTAGTAAATAAATTTTCTGATGGGAAGCACAATGAATGATTGGATTTCCATGTGAAATTAATCGAACATAAATGAAGTTGCCCAACAATTCATTTTGAAGAATTGCAAATTGAATTGACATATATTCCGATTATTTACTCTTTTGTCGTTGTCTAATTCAGATTTGTCTCTTGTCATTCAAAGATTACATCACGTGTTAACATTGTTGAACTATGGAATAAAACTATTTCATTAGATTTCAGTAAAATTATACATTGACATCGCATATTTTGGAACAAAACAACTCCACAATTTATGTATCCTCAATATGTTCGGAATAAAAGAAAATAAGACTTCAAAAATTGCATGAAGGGGAAATCCTGAAATCCAAAATGACTGCCATCCATCCGAACGAAGATATCAATTATCGTACACCAAGAACTTTATATTGGTTATTTATTAAGTGTGTGTGTTGGTCAGAGCCTAAAGAAGTGCAGTGTTGAATTTGAAGTTGTTCGGATCTGCAGTCCTCGAGGAAGCTGCTATTAATCAGCAGAAGAAAAACGAAATATATTATTCAATTCACTGTTCAAATAAAAACTTGTCAATAGTCCGGTCCCGAATGGGGATTATCTATACAGGTCAACCATTCTAGAGAAAGATTTGTCATTATTTCTGAAATAAGATAATTCAAAAGTGTTGATTCCAAATCTGCAGTTTGACACTCACAATTTTTGTTACTATTACAGGAAAATATCAGGGCCAAATTTGCATTTGCTATTGTATGACTGTGATTCTGAATCTGACAGCGTAACCAAACAAAACACATAGCATATCTCCATCCCTATAAAATTTCATGCATGTACTGAGGGGATCCACAGACATATATTTAGCAAGTTGGTTCTTGAAAATTCCTAATTGAAACGTAATGATACTGCTTTGGGGTCGGCGTTTGTGCTCACACCGACATATTCCTACAGAACCATAACGAGATATAGTAAGTAAATGTTGATAAATCAAAATACTTTGATAAAGAAAACTTAATTTTCCTCCAACAGTGTATCTTGGAGCTTTGTATCTGTTGTACATAAAAAGTTACATCCCAAAACGATAAGCCAAGTATTTAGCATTCTGAAAGTAACTTTTCAGTATCCTTGCTTTTCATAGTCGACAGTCTATAGATTATAAATTTATTTGCAGGTGGACATATATATACAGTTATATATTGTTGTGGCAAAAAATTATCAGCTTTTTACAGTGTATCTTGTCAATTTGTATCTGCTGGGTATAAAGGTTGCAGCCAAAAACATGGATCTATATCTTTGACATTTTACAAAGAAATCTATGTATGTATTTTTAAAGTCCACTGTCCCTGGATCGTATATTTAATATTCAATTCCTGATGGATATATATATATATATATATATATATATATATATATATATATATATATATATATATATATATATATATATATATATATATGATGGAAAGAGAATTACAATAGCTTTCTAAAGTCCACTATTTATAGATTGTAGATATAATTCTTAACATACATGTACATCGTTGTAATGGCACTTCTATTTCTAACAGTGTATCTTGTCACACTGCCTTGTTGCACAATAAAAGTTACTGCCCTAAATATTAGGCTTGGTGTTTTGTATTTTTCAATGTTATTTAAGTATATGAGTATATTAAAGTCAACTGTCGATGGATTGTGGATTCAGTTCCTAATGGAGATACAAACCTTTATGTATCATTGTAAAGTACATCCTCACAGCTTTAAAAAAGTCATTCTTGCGAGTTTGTAGCTGATGCCTACGAAAATTTACAACCAAAAAAGTGGAGGAAGGTGTTTTACTTTCTTTTGTGCAAATTCGTAGCATGGTCAGGTACAAAAATAAGATTCTAAAGAGAGTTCAAAGTATCTTAGAGTGGAATTCTTTTTACACTTGATACAACATAATTCAACAGTGCTGATTCGATATTCTCTGTGTAACATTGTATATTTTTTGTCATTAACATAGGATAGCCTATCTGACCTTTGATGAAGGATGGGTCCCGGACCTTTTGCAACATGGTAATAAAAACGATTGAAACTTGTAACATGTTAATTTCATCCTTGATCCTCAAATTGAAAATGACGTGCACATGAGATAATCATGCTCAACATAACATGGGTAGATCTCAAATTATATTAGAGGAAAAAAGAAGTCCGATGTATAGAATCCATAAGGAAACCAACATGGCTATGGGTTGGAAATTTTGCAAGAATAACTGACAACTGTTGGACATCACAACTCGGAACGTGGATCCCCAGATACAACATGCAAAACCGGGGCCAACAAAATAAAAGATGACGTAAAAAAATTAAACAAGCTCAAAAAGAACTGGATCCGTGACGCCCACGATAGAGAGGGGTGGCGAATCTTGGGCAAGGTTCATATCTAACGACAGACGCTAAAAGTCTGATACTGATGCTGACGTTGACTCTTCGTATCATTACAAAGTAGAAAGACAGCAGAAAAATCCGTGTAAAAAAAATTAGTGTAAACAATATGAAACTGAGCATATCGATGTAACGTAATAATTTGCAGTTGTAAGTTTTCGGAGAAACTATTCAGATTTGAAATTTCTACAAAAAATTAGGTAACACTCAGATTTCGATTTTCGGTATTTATTCATTGATGGATTTTTTTTCATGAGAAGTAGGTCTTAAATATATTGAGAGATCTATATTTAAACAATTGAATAGAAGGACAGAGATCTTGCTGTGAAAATAGTGTTAGGTCTGACACTATTGATTTTGTTTTAGAGAAATCTAATAATATTTGCTTGAAAACAAGTGACTGCAAGTCTCCTGAACTGTCAACAAAGGTCTCTTAGGTTTTTAAGTTGGTTCGGCTCGCTGGCTACGTATTCATGTATCACACGAACATACTGCATTAAATGGATCTAGAGGACTGTAAACATTCACTCCTTATTATCCATAAAAATATTTTTCTATCGTTCCTTTGACACCACTGGAAGGTTTTTCGTGGGATATTCAATTTGTAATGCAAATCTACGTTGAAGTTATCCCCCAGCTCGTGGCCGACAGCACTCAAACTTATTTTTTGGAAAAATTAGACTTTTTAGTGATCACAATCAACAAAAGAGGAGAGAAATCTCTAACTCATTGATCTCTCCTTTTCCCAATTTTAATTGATCACTCCCAACGCAGCATACTGAGAAAATATTTGTTCAAGTGACAGTTCCTATTGGGGGCCTAACCAGATCTGCTTATATATATTCAGATGATTTTTTGCCTCTAGGTTTTTGAAAGTTCTGCCCACGGACCTACAGGCCCCCAGTAATACCTTTGTAAACCATCATGTGTCCACTGCCTCCAGATTTGGAACCATGGAATGTAATTTCCTGTAAGAAAACTGTGCTTGACCAACTGGTTTTGCGTGTGTGCACTGGCCTGCTGTTGAATTTATCTGAAGTCCATTAAGATATTATCTAATATCTGGTATTCAAACTTCGACTTTCTTCTGGGTGTGTGCACTCTCTCGGTTGGTCCAGTGCAATTAGAGAAATATTATCTTCAAGTGGTGATAAATTAAATCTCTTTATCCAAAGCCCGAAAAATTTTGCGTGTGTGCCCTGAAAAGTCTGGACTCTCAGATAAGCCATTGGCACCTTGACGCCAGTGAATACAAGAATTCATCTGGCTAATGAAACCAAATTTAATGGAGATATTGATAATACGTTGTCTTAAAGATTGTGGCTCATGCATTCTGTTTGAAGATCCATGGCTCACGCATTCTCGAAATCTTTACTATTATATGAGTACGTGTATATAACATTACCTACAAATAAATCTAAAATCAATAGAATTTCTACCATGGGTAACACGTACAGCTGTATTTCCCGTGTAAAATGCTAAATAGATACAATCCATAGACTGTGGACCCAACGCTATGCATATACTTGAAATTCACATGTGAATCGTTAAGTACCTAGCTTCACGTTTTGAGCAGTGACTTTAATGCTCAACATATACCAATTGACAAGAGACATTGCTTGGAAAGCTGATGTAAATCTCTTTGAAATACGATGTACAATTATACCTTTGAATAAATACACAATCTATAGACTCTCGATTATAAAGTACGGATTCTGAAAAGTTACTAGGAAAAAGCTAAAAAAAAACCTCCCGTTTTAGCTGTAACTTTCCATGTGTGACGGATACAAAGCTCCAAGATACACTGTTGGAAAGTTGATAATTTTTTCTTTCTAACGTTATTACATTTGAATCTAATCTAAATCAAATTTCACTCAATATTCTTAATGATCATATCAGTGTGAATGTGAGCGCACAGCCGACATTATCATGATCGAGATTTGTATGAGATTTTTTTTTAAGAAAGCCGAGTTGCTAAAGAGATTACAGTGCGTCCCCTTAGTACACATAATAATTATTGGGATATGTTGAGTGAACGGCATTTCATTTGGATAGCGATTAGTGAGGGGCGGTGCATTGAACTTCCTCCTCTGCCGATTATTTCCAGATTTCTCAAGAACAGTTGATCCAAACAACTTTCTTGGCACTCTCGACACTGCATTTCCTTACGTTTCGGGCAATTTTCAACTTAATGTATTGTCCGGTTCTCCAGATAGAGTATTTTCATTATGACAGATGACAAAGGGTTCTATCCTCCACTGTATATGCGTGTTTGCTCATTTATATGTTCTGGTATTCCTGGCTATATCGTTTTATCCACAGACTTAAAAATACCATCTGTACTCCTTAAACCTTTTTTAGAAAAGTCTCGTTCTTTTTTTTTGGGGGGGGGGTATCAATGACACCTAATTTTTTTACGTGACTTCAAAATTTGACGCCATGGTAGTCCAGTATGATGGCGAGTCTATCAATCTATCTATCTATCTATCTATCTATCTATCTGTCTCTGTCGCTCTCCCCCCCTCTCTCTCTCCATAGATATATGTATGTATATATAGAGAGAGAAAGAGATTGAAGTTGCGTGACTATATCATATTTGCTAATTCTTGTCCATGTAAAGGTAATTTTATTATGGATAAAAACTGATTTGATAGCACTGGCTCTTTCCCAAGTTTGAGTGATTTGAACACATATCTTATTGTCTCCCGAGTGGACTTTACTGAAGGTGGATAATCGAATTCATACGGCTTCTGCAGATGACAATGATCAGACCGATGTATGAACATTATCGGTAGTAACTTACTCGAATATATTTTGTTTTCTTGACAGCAAGTAAGGTTGGGGGAACAGCCAGGTCTTCCGCTCTCAACCGCTCATTCCGAAATTATAGATTTATTCACCCCCTCTCTCTCTCTCTCTCTCTATATATATATATATATATATATATATATATATATACATATATATATATATATATATGGTCATAAATTGCTTCATATTATAAAGAAACTTTTATCTGAAATGATTTCCCGTCGTTACACGGTTAATGTATCACTTAGCATAGACAAGCCGAATAGAATAAACAATCAAAGTAAAATGGGGCTGCTACTCTATGTATCGACAGGAGATCATTTCACTTAAGAGTTATATTTAAACAACGCAATTCATAATCATTCTGTCTGATCATATATATTCATTTCCATATATATATATATATATGTGTGTGTGTGTGTGTGTGTGTGTTTGTGTGTGTGTGTGTGTGTGTGTGTGGTCTTGAAAGCTTTACAGCTTCAAACACTACACTGAACATTAAATAAAATTTCGAAGTTGTTGGGTGTCACTTCTGTCACTTATTTCTCGATATCTATCAATGCAAGTTCTGAAATTTTCTCCTGTGTTCTTTTTCTATTTTACATGTACTTTAGTATTATGATAAAATGTGTAAATTTTCTTTCGTTGAGGCCTCCAGTTGTTTTCTATGTAACCATTTTCAGGATGAAAAAAAACAAACAAAACATTTACATCAACATTGCATCCCATCAGTGTTGATCAAACACCACCTCCATATATATATATATATATATATATATATATATATATATATATATATATATATATATATATATATATATATATATATATATATATATATATATATATATATATATCGTACTTGTGATGGATATTTGAACATTTATTTTGCTTCTAATCGCTTGGTTTCAAAAACAAAAAAATAAAGGAATATTTCACAATCAATATTACAGGATATACATTAAGTCATGTTTCTGTGGTTCTAAATACCGGATTCCTGGGAATATATATTCACATTTATATTTATCTATATAGATACAATTTGAAAGAAAAAAATCAAGTATATATGAGATGAATGGACATAAAGTAGTTATTTAGGCCTCCCCTTTTTGGTCGGGCTGGTGAGCTCAATGGTTAGAAGCAACGCTATGTTGAAGAGGGTACCTTATCGGTTGCAGGTTTATTTCCCGTTGAAGCCCTTTTTTCTTTTCTATTTACACTTACTAGAGTGTGTGATTCATTCCCAATGACAGGCCATTTCTAACGTAGTTTTAAACGCTATCAAGCATTTGTGAATATTGTATCGGATTATGTATCCACTTCTCCACAATATAATTGTCTGCGTTAGAAACAATAATGCAAACATGGACAGTGAATGAGCAAAATGATAAGAGAGGGGATAAAGGAGTTATTTGGGCTTTTGCACTTCCGTAAGGCAGTTTAGCTCAATGTTTAAGAGCGACGCTTCGTAGAAGCGGCTACCTTATCAGGTGCAGGTTCAATTCCTATAGCAGCCACACAGTAATATAGTAATTATTTGGGCCTTCACCTAACAAGCGGGCTCTTCAGCTCGATGGTTGTCAGTGATGCTACATTGAAGGAACCACTTATCAGTTGCAGGTTCAATTCCAGCTGTAGCCCATTTTTTTTAATTGCGGCTGGGAGTTCGATTTTCAATATCTGTTCCCTACTATCGGGCCTTGCGTCAGACTAAACTAAGCTAAAAAAATACCTTAGACTGTTTGGTATATATATATATATATATATATATATATATATATATATATATATATATATATATATATATATATATAAAGATTCCAGTCATGTTAAAAAAGTTTCTCTCTACTTTGTACCTTTGTTTTGGGAGGCTTGGCCCCTTGAATGCATCCCAACGAATGGACTTTTTTTTTATGAAGCTTATATTAGAAGTTCTCGTGGCCTTGTTGAAATAGCGATGAATGTTATTTTACACCAAACATCATTTATACTTTTTACGACTCAAGACTTTTGTTCAAAGTATGGTAATTCACACTGGTTATTTCCATTTATGAAGACAAAATTTATTCTTTTTTTTTCAATTTTGATTTTTAATTTCTAATTCCATGTCCTTAGTCAGCGACTTTACTTATCTTGTGCCAGCCCAATGATTTTTGATAACTGCACTCTTTACAAATATACCATTTCTATTAATTCATCCGACTTATCATCTCAGCTATAAGCTATAAAGTAGCATATTACAAAGTGATGCCACCTCGGGTGCTTGTCACAAAACCCTCGGAGTGCAGTTAGTACTACTATCAATATCAACTTTGCCAACTTTGACTTTTTTTTATATTTGATTTTTGTAGCTTTTGGATTAAGGGTGCAAGAAAGATTTTGAATTATTATTCGGACTATCCTCATCTTGGTTGTTTTTCATGCAACGTTGCAGCCGTGGTACTCTACGGCCTTCATCAGGTACAACGATGAAGATGAAGATAGTCCGAATAATAATAGAAATAACCATAGTACCTCATCTCAAAAATTCAGAGATACAAAGATTTGCCTTGGAAAGAGCTAAAAACAGCTGGTCTACACGTTAATGTCAGTCATCAGAATCACCTCTTCAATTGAGTGGCTGTGAACAAATTATTTTAACTTAGCTCACGTTACATAATCCCTCCCTGCCCGTAGATATTCCTGTCCTTGGTAGCCAAAAAGAAACTTAATTCAACTGGAGAAATCTCTGTCAGTGTGTATGGTCAAGGAATGATACACTTGTGATGAAACTGGTAGTGAAGGTTGATCTCATTTTAATAGTAATTACCACTGAGACCGAATTTATAATCATTGCACTTCATCAAAGAGTCTATGGTATTTTTTCAGCTTAGTTTAGTCTGACACAAGGCCCGCTAGTAGGGAACAGATATTGAAAATCGAACTCCCAGTCGCAGAAATTGACGTTGAGACTAATTTGATCCATTATTTCAGAGCTTAATGAAGTTAGCAAATCATAAATTCACGAGTCGACTAATATTAAGATCAATTCAATATATATATATATATATATATATATATATATATATATATGTATGTATGTATGTATGTATGTATTCCACAATTATGATTTGGGCTATATTATATTGAAACTCTTATTTGAAACGATGCCTGTTATGACAAGGTGAATATACCATTTAGCTTAGACAGCCTGAACAGAATGAACACTTAAAAAAATGAGGCTTCTGTAGGAATCGAACCTGCGACCGATAGGGTGGCCACTTTGACGAAGCGTTGCTCTTACATAGGGCTAAACTGCTTCCGATATTCCAAAGGCCCTTAATAACTGTCTTAACTCCAAATATTTGTCCTGCTCATTCACAGTTTGTATCTGCTCTATTTGTGTCTTTCAACGCAACAATTAAGTCTGTAAGAAATGGATATATGACTCGAAAGAATGATAATAAATTGCGTTATATTATACTAAATCTCTTATTTGAAATGATCTGGCCTAGACAACGTAACTAGAATAAACACTGCAGTTCCATTTTCTTTAATTGTTTATTCAATTTGCCTTGTCTAGTCCAAATGATACATTCACCGTTTGATAACAGGAGGTCATTTCAAATGAAAGTTTGAACGATATAGTTTCTGTTTAACGCAAACATTCAGTCGGATCATGTATCCATTTTTTTCTTTATAAGAGAGAAGCCGTATCACGCCCAGAGAGCACAGTAAATAAAGAAAGTTAAATGGAATCATAAATTCATGAATTCTGAATCATGGGTCGACAAATACAAAGACTGGTCAGGTTAGTCTCTCGATAGAAAACATCAACCGACCAACGTCTTTACGCAGCATGCCGTGTTGTGAGTGATTAATTAAAATTGGGGATAAAAGTTTCACCAATAATTAAGTTTCCCCTCTCACATTGTGTGGGCAATGACCACTAGAAAAGAAAAACGTCCAAATATTCAAGAGATAAGCGTAAATGCTGCCGGACACAAATTAAGGGACAAATTTTCTATTAACTTTGCATTGAAAATTGAACCCTCTCAATTGAAAGCCTATTTAATGCAGGGGTAGGGTAAGGACTCCCCACAATTTTTGTTCTAGGCATAAAACGGAGTGAATGCTTACTTTTTCAGCCATCTAGCTCTACCAGTGCTGTCTGTGCGACCATTTAATCCATAGCAAGCCAGCTAGCCAGACCAGCTCAGGAACTGGAGAAACCTATGTTGACAGTTTTGGTTGACGGTTTGTAAATAAAAAAGATGGGAGCGATGAATAGAATTGTCGTCATTTCAGACGAAGTATAAACAGAATGACGGTGATATGTTGCAAGCATCACTAGCTGTACGTCAGACAAATGATAAAAACAAAAAAGAAAAGAAAAGAAAAAAAAATAAGACGGAATTGTTGAATCAGATATTAAAAAAGGCAGGTCGCAAAAAAGTATCTAAGCTTCAACAATATCTTCAAAGAAAAAGGGTTTTTTTTTTTAGTAAAAACATTTCTCAACCGGCGCCTCTTCAACTAATTGGACTTTGCCTCCAAGCCCCTCTACCATCACGGCTGAATGATTACTTTAAAATGGGAGCTGCAAATATGTGGGGGGGGGAGTGATTATGAACAGGTCCTGCTCAGCAAGTGCAATCTTGCCTCGACAGCGTGCAGAATCGAGCACGTGGATTTGCTGATGATGAGCAATTCTTATCTCACCAACCAACCACTCCCCTATTGACATGATGTTGCGAGCTTGTAACTTCTCTATCGTTATTTCCACAGAAAGTGTTCAGAGGAACTCCTTGTTGCAACAGTAAGAGATTTTCCAGTCAGAATACGATTGACTATACTTAGTGAGTCCCCTCCACGCTTCCTGACCTATCAACGTACACGTTACAACTTCAAATTATAACAAGGGTGGCCCCTGGGCTTTGCGCAGGGTGGATGAAAAAATAAAATAAAATAAAAATTCGACATTTGAGGTCAGTCTAAAAGGTAATGAGTCTGTGTAAAAACCATTAAGGAGTCTAATAGCTAACACTTCTGACGCATACGCAGAAGTTCGATTCCTGGTATGAGCTAAGACGGAAGAAAACTCTTCACTGGGACAAATTTTCTTGTGCACCCAGCAGCTAATTGATTAAACCCCAAGCTGTGTGATCACGGTGGGTTTATCTCTCCGGTAGACTTGCCTTCTGTTAAGGGGGTGGTCATAAAAAATTGTAAGAATAAAGTACTGTTCTCGACTAAACGTCACTAAGCTAACCCATGCAAAAGAAACTGGGACTCATTCACCAACCGTCATACTCCGATGGGCGTTGTCTCATTTAAAACGTGACACTTTACTTTATTTTGCCTCATCCCCTCAAAAATAGTTCCCCTTAGGAAGCTACGCAAGACGGAAACGATGTCATAATAGGCAAAAACCATGGATTTCTCAGTAGGACCTGGAAACCTAACCCGCTCTTGGATGGTTCATCACAATAACGCCTCCCTGTCACGCTACACTCTCTGTGAATGGGTTTTGGGCCAAAAAAATATTCTCATGGTCCCGTAGTCCCTTAGCTATCCTAAATAGAGTTGTTGTGGCTATTTCCTGTTACAAAAAATCAATTTGGGTGCTTTAGAGAACATCCAACTAGTCGTGACGAATCAACTGAAGGCAGTGTCAGTTATAGACTTCCAGCATTTTTTCTAGGAGTGGAAACGTCTTCGTCGGTGTGTGGCTTCCCAAGGGAACTATTTTGAAAGAGAGATATTTGATTTGTGATCAAGTTGATAATAAACATTTTTTTTACAGAAACAGTCTCAATAATCTCAAGACATAGCAAAGATTGTGTTCATCACGATACCATACAAACACTTGTTAATCCTTATTTGCCAATAGCTCAATATTTAGTCCACCCTAAAAATATAGAAAATATAGTTATGACAGGAAAAAGGATAAAAATTTTTGTGAACTCTCTCAAGATGATAAGAAACAGGCTTTCCGTTAAATCTTTTACAAATAAATTTGCATCATCATGCATGTATACTTCTATCAGGCCCATATTTCTAATTATACCAAAATCTAAATTTAGGCGCAAAGGGGTTAAGAGAATTCATAAAATAACAATGAAAATTCTCACGTTTGATTATTGTTTTAAAACAATCACTCAACACTCAACTATTTATTAAAATTCAGCAAAAATATACTTATGAAAGAAAGTGGATCAAATTGCATATGAACACTATCTAGATAATACGAAATGTGCTCCCAGTGTTTTTACTCATAGATTTGTATTCCCAAGCCATTGTAACTTCATTTACAACATATTTCTAATTTATGCAAACACTTGTTGAGAGAATTCACAAAATAATTCGAAGAATCGTTACGCTTCCTGGCAAGCTCATCGCCGCCCTGAAATCACCTGAAATTACTTTTTGCAACGTATTGGGTGCTCCTTCTAACCAAGAAGCACTGCTTTTAAGCGTTTTATGAATAGGAAGGTGAGTTACAACTAATTTCACTAGTAGATCTCTCGTTGGAGGTAGATAAGGCACATTTTGCACAGATTTTTGTACGGATGAAGACTCCAATGCTAATGTCGAGGCGTCCAGCAACGCAACATAAGTCACGATGGAAGACAAAATGAAATGACGAAATCAAATGGCCGTAGTGAAATTATTTATAATAATTGATTTATTATTCGAAGGAAATGATCAACACATTTATGGTTGATAAGTTCGGCAAGGTAGATCACTTCATCTACCTAGGACAACAAATCCTCATGAGATCCTCAAAAGAGGAGGAAATCAAGCGAAGAATCACTCTCGGATGGTAAGCCTTCGGCAGAGCAAGCTCAACTTTCAAAAACCAAATGATCCAAATAATCGTAAGAAGATGAGTATACAACCAATACATTCTCCCGATAGTCACTTATTGAGCTGAAACATGGAACCTAACCAAGAGACAGACCTACAAACTGAGAAGTATGCAACGTGCGCATGAGAGAGTCATGCTCAAGCTTACATGGAGAGATCACAGCACAGTATATAAGGAAGAAAACTGATGTCCATGACATCATAGAAATTATTTAAAAAAAACTCAAATGGCAATGGGCAGGCCATGTTGCAAGAATAAAAGACAACCGGTGGACATCAAGTCTCACAATATGGATCCCCAGAGATCACATAAGAAACTCAGGCTGACAGAACAGAAGATGGTGAGATGAACTAGACAAATTCAGGAAATACTGGCTCTGCGACGCACATGATGGAGAATTGTGGCAAGTCTTGAGAAAAGTCTATGTCCAACAACGGACGTTAAAAGACTAATGATGAAGCTAGATAGGTTTTTGGTAGCTCACAAGTATACAAAATACTATCATTTATCAAATCAGGCTCGGTGAACGTAATTAAAGACTTTTAAAAAATCGGGTATGATTCCTAAAAGCCGCTTTGGGTTCAGAGGGGTAAAATGCCTGTACCAGCAATAGGTCTACAGAGATCAAATAATTGAGGGTGAACACTTTTTCAGCGTATTAGCATGTATTTATCGCCCCCCCCCCTGGAGTAGAGCAGCGGAGCTCAGATTCCTGCTCATTTCATCTTTAAAAACATTGGATATTCCAAAGAGAATATGTATCACAAAGATAATTTCATTAGTTACTTTCGAAGAGTATCCTCTGATTCCTGACTTCACGTTTTTGCCTGTAACTTATTTTTCACAGAAGATATAAAAATAATAACCTACACTTGTTGAAAGCAGATAAAATTTCCTTTTCAACGATATATCGTATTGATCGTATAAAAATAGCTTCATAAACATGTTTATCTTGAAAATAATTATTTTAGCTTTATTTATAGGGTATGTTTGCAGACCTGAGATTTCTTGCTGTAACTCTTTCTGACTAGCACAACACAGTAAGAACGCAGACAAAATTCCTTTCTCAACGGTATATCATATAACCAAGATAAACATTTTGAATTATAACATAACATATACATCGAATATACGGTTTCATTAGTTTCATTCAAAGAACATACCTAACTTCACGTTTTTGGCATTAACTTTCTTGGTTTACAAGATCACAAGAAATACTGTTGGAAAGCTGATGAAATTTCCTTTCTGTGAACAGATCACGTATGATATGGAAGTAACGTTTTAAAAACATATATAGCCAGAAGTGAATATTATCAACTTCATTTGAAGAGTGTTTTCGGATACCCAAGTTTTTCAGTCACACCTATATAAGTTTACAAAATACACTATTAGAAAACCGATATTTTTTTTCAGCAATGTATCATGTTATCAGTAGAAATATTGGGTTCCATAGACATGTATTTTGGAAAGAGAATTTTTATTAGCTTCAACCACGGAGTTTGCCAGATCCAGTCTATGTGTCTATACTTATATTTACGTTTTGGACTGAAACTGTTCTTGGCCAACAGATACTAATTTGGATAGATGCTATATACACTGTCATAAAGGTGGTGAAATTTTCTTTTCAACGACAACATGACGCCTTATAGATATTGGGTTTCATACACATCAGAGTTATGACGCAAGTTTCCATTCTAAGAATCTGTATATTTCACATGGTAGGGAGTTTCCAACTGCGATAACTCGTAAAATGGCCGAGCAAACATTTTGATTATTGATCTCAAGCCATCAATCTAGCATAAAAATGAGCTCTGCAAAGTATGTGAATTGGTGTCCGGCCCATCAAAAGAAGAATGCTGGGCCCGAGACTAATTTCTATGAATATTCCAACTGTGTTCACCGTTGAAAGGTATCAGAAATATTTGGGCTACCTTTGCTTTGAAACTCTTCTTCTTCTTCTTCTTCTTCTTCTTCTTCTTCTTCTTCTTCTTCTTCTTCAATCTATGGTATAAACATCGTGTCTTCCCACCACCACAACCACCACCATCATCATTATCATCATCATCATCATCCTTTTAATGCCCGCCGTTGGACATAAACCTCGTTGGTGTCGGTGAGCCAATACTTTCCGAATTCGTTTAGTTCGTCTTGCAATTTTATATTCTGCCGGCCTCTGTTGCACATGTGATCTCAGCGGATCAATGTTGTGAATAGTGATGTCCATCAATTGTCTTGCATCCTTGCAACATGGCCAGCCAATTGCTATTTGGGTTTTTAAATGGATTCTTTGATGTCTCTGACTCCTGTTTTCTCCCGGATGTATTGTTCTGTCTTGTGATCTCTCTATATGAGGTTGAGCGTGATTCTTTCAAGTGCGTGTTGCATGCTTCTCAGTTTGCGAGTCTGTCTCTTGGTTAGGTTCCATGTTCCAGCTCCATAAGTGACTATTGGGAAGATGCATTGGTTATACACCCTTCTCTTTAGGATCAATAGGATCTTATTATTTTTGAAGGTTGAGCTAGCTCTGCCAAAGGCTTACCATCCTAGCGCGATTCTTTGCTTGATTTCTTCTTCTTTTGAGGGTTTCATGGAGATCCGTTGTCTTAAGTAGATGTAGTGATCTACTTTCTCCAGTTCTGTGTCTTCAGTTTTGATCATAGTGTTTTTATCTCCGATGTGGTTGTTGCACATGATCTTCGTCTTGCTGTAGTTCACGTGTAGGCCGATCTTCTAATCACAATTAAATATTTAAAAAGAATTCACGATGAGAGGATTTAAGGTAGGAGACAGGTTCCAAGTGTGAAACTGAAGAGGGTTGAGATAGGGAGGGAGAAGCAGGGTAAGGTATGAAGGATGGGGAGGGGAAAAGATGAGAAACGAGAAAGTAAAATCAGGTCAAATTGACCCCGAAGAAGATCCCATTAATCTTAAAAAGGAGGATGTATAACCAATGCATCCTCCCAGTAGTCACTTATGGAGCTGAAACATGGAGACAGATCCGCAAATTGGGAACTATGTGACGTGCACATGAAAAAATTATGCTAGGCCTCACATGGAGAGACCAAAAGACAGCACAGTACATCTAGGAAAAAGACAGGAGTCAGGAATATCATAGAATTCATTAAAAAGCTCAAATGGCAGTGGGCTGGCCATGTTGCACGAATGGGGGACAACATATGGACATTGCAACTCACGACATGGATCCCCCGAGATCACATGCAGAACCGAGGCCGGCAGAGTATTAGATGGGGAGACGAGCTAGACAGAAAGTATTGGCTCTGCGACGCCCATGATAGAGAAGTGTGGAGAATTCTTGGGAAGGTCTAGGTCCAACGACGGACGTTGAAAGACTGATGATGATGATGATGATGATGATGATGATGATGATGATGATGATAGCTCCAGTGCTGGGCTGGACCCTCCAGACCACACCTATGAGTTTCAGGTTTAAAGCGACCCGTATTTTACCAGCATCTATCAAAACCAGGCTTAACAGATATCGAAAAACAGAAAACGCAAAAAAGATTAATAAAAAAAATGAACCCCCAAAATATTCAGATTCAGAGTTCAAATAATTCAGGACTACAGATAGAGGATCTGTTATCCGAAATTCTGGAAAACAAAAAGATCCGAAGACCGAACGTTTTTTCCATGGATTTCATCTGGACACCAAATCTCACGTTTATCACCAACCATCACCCGACGTGACCTGCGCTAAAACAAGGTCGTCTAAACGGCCTTGTAGAGCATAGCGGATGCATGTCCTTCGAGATGGCTATGGCGCCACCCACGCTATGTAGTTTTTCTGTGCTCTCGATAGACAGGCATGTTTTTTTCTGCACACGGATATTAGAAACCGTCAACCAAAACTGTCATCCGAATAGCCAAAAAGGTTTCTTCAGTTTTTTTCAGCTGGTCTTCCCAGTTACGTGGCTGGCTGATCATGAATAACGGCTATAGGCCGTATATACTTCATTATTTCCAGGAAAAAAAAGTTCCTTTTAAAATTCCCTTAAGAATAGATTTTTATGGGGGTTCATTTAACAATGTAAGGTTATGGTAAATTGGTCTCGTTTTTGCCCGCTTGTTTTATGAAAATTTCAAGTTTTCAGTGTATCAACAACAGTAGAAGGATATGAATCATCTGTTGATCACTTCTTATTCCAATCATTTGATTGATCATCCCCTACACAGCAATACGCCGGTCATGTGATAGTTTCTATTGAGTGAATAACCAGATCTATCATTTATCATTCTGGTGATTTTTTGATCTTGATAATTGTGAAAATTTTAGGAACGGTACAGGTTCCTGAATTGAAGACAGCAAGAAACAGAACAGGACGCACCTGTCACTATCGGTTTAAATATCGATGCCATTCTTTAATTCGATTTCGATTTCAGAAAAGCGTCTCGTCCCACAGTTTAAGCATAAAAGATTTTGCTCATGTAAAAACAAAACAGTATTGTATTAGGTTTTGGAATAGAGAAGTAGCAGTACGAATCTAAATCTATGCTTTGACTGATTACAAGCTTCAGAGATTGGATTGGATTGGCTGAATTATCGTCCATGTTTCAAGTCTTGGAAGTTACTTTTTAGTTCTCATTTCACGCTACTTGCTTTACTGGTTGGATGTTGTTCGACCTTTAAAATTATTTCCTATCGATATTCAAATCACTCAATCATTTCAAACTATCAAGGGTAGGCTTAGCCTGATACAGAGCTCGTTGCTAAGAAGATTCTGTTCTGCAAATTTCTCAAATATAAAAGACTCTGCCGGCCTTGGAAATAAACATTTGTAATCTTAACATGCCTGGGATGGAACACTATAAACTATAGACGGTGGTAAATACCCTATAGATAACTCACCCATATATCCTATCGTATGTACATGAAGTTTATCAAGGAATATCCAAGGAAAGATAAGTCTTCATAAAATCTATGGGTAATATTTTCTTTGACGTAAATAAACCTATGACTGCGTTTAACCAGAACAGAGATGCCCAAAAGACTATATAAACTTTTTCAAAAAGAATAATATTCCATTAAAAAAGTATAATTCAACATCATATTAATCAAGAATCAATGCAATAATTAAATTGAACATGTTTTAATCAGATTCCACACCATAAATTCGTCAATTTGTCACGTCGGATGCGTTGTTCTCGCCGTACTTTGTCGAGTTCATAATAGGCAATCGGAAAATGAACAGACAGACTTGTGATTTTATTAGTACGGTTTTTACCGATAAGCGTATTGTTTGATTATACTCTTTAAAAATGAATTATACTTTTGGAGTCTATGTATGGCTTTGGGGGCCTTTCTATGCTGGTCACAAACGGCATGAGGTTTATGTACGTAGCACCAAATATCACCAACGTGTATAAATCTTTTTCAAAGTGGCCAGTCTTACGGAATCAAAATATCTGCTTAGTTAGCCCAGTCTTAATCTTTCTTCTTATTTCCAGCTACTTCAGTCTTATTTTCAATGTCCATGGTATGGTTCCCAGTGCGCCTGCTATTATTGGTACTACACTTACCTTCATATTTCAAATCGTCTTCAGCACATCACGCTCTTTCATATTCACTCTGTGATCTGCAGATATAGCCACGTCTATTATTTGATAGGTTCTCTTTTCTTTGTCGACGATTACCAGATCAGGTCTTTTTGCTTGGACCTGTGTGGATGTCAAAGTTCCTGAGTGGCTGGTACGTTCCAGGGCAGTTTCCCCTTTGTGTTGTAACCTTTGCATACATGGCCAAATATCAGTCGTTTGCGTGATTTCTAGTATATAACACTTGTTATCATTTCCTGTCTTCTTGTACTCGCCCTGGACTAGTTTACTGTATTCACTGTTTATGTGGTTTACAGTCTCGTACATTTCTTCACACGGGCAGGGTTTATTGTTTGTCAGGATTATGCTGATCTTCGATTTAACATAGTTTGTCCTGCTGCATTTGTTTTTAGGTGCCATGATAACAGATTTTCTTTCTCCCTTCAGGTTTCCTTTGCGTAGCCATTTCCGTGATTGTTCGTCTGCAATATTTCTATTTATCTTCTGAATTCCCCATGTAGTTTTTTCTACTCCCATTTTCCCTTCGTTGTTGTCTTTTTTATTGCTCCTCGTTCGTTTCTTGGTTTTTGTTTGATTGAATTATTTTGTGCACTTTGCATAATATCTTAACTACTTACTTGCACACACTTTTCTAATCCCGTTCTGGCCTTTTCCTCCTCACATACAGTCATTTCTGGGGTCTACAGCCTTGTGCATCGTCAGAACTTTCTTAGTTCGCTGATCCATTGATTAGAGTACATCCCTCGTTCGTCCAAGAAACGGACCTTGTAATTTACAATCTGTACTGTCCATGTGTTGATTACTTCCATCAAATTTCTGCTATTTAGCTTAGTCTCTAATATATATCCTTTTTTATTTTATTTTTATGGTGTCACATATGAGTACCCATACATTTTTGTATAGTTCCAGAATGGTCGGTGCTTTTTTTTGCTGTCCAGTAAGTCGATTCCTTCTGCTTTATATTTTTCTACGCAAGAATTGGGAAAGTCGAAACCCCTTGAAAAACAGCATCCCGAATGCTGACTTGGACCCTGGCTCCAACAGTAGCCTTTAAAGCCAGAGGGAAAGACGGTACTTGCTCTTTATTTCTCTTCCTTTTCTTCTCCAGTATTGTAACAAAGTAAACTAGAAGGCACTAAGAGATCGCATACATCTAACTACGTGGTATACTAATTGAAAACCCAATGAAAAATAAGATCTCTAAAAAAAAAAAAATTAAATTCCTCATTTTTATCAACTGATCGTTTTCAACTTTTTTTTTCATGCAGAATGATAAAAATATACATCTCAATCGAAAACAAGATTTGATGCCCAAGATTGAATCACTCCCAACTTTTGTCCATGGCCCACCCTCTGACAAAGTATCATTGAAATTCGTTGAGAAATGTTAGAGACACGGAGATAGACGGACGGACAAGCAGACAGACAGACAGACAGACTGACTGATCGCAGGACACGGGTGACTGCATATATCACTTTAAAATTCTTTGGAAGAGGTTGACAAATCCATGACAAAACAAAAATGAGCTTTTGAAATCGTTTGCTGGAATGTGGGGACGATGCGCAACAGCGACGTCGGAATCAGAGCAAAGCGTAGGTCTGCTTTTAAGAAACTTGATCTTGCACTTTTAGTAAAGAAATACTAAACTCGACGCTCATATAAAGATATCATCATCACCATCAATCTGTTAGAGTCCTTCGTTGGACATAGACTTTCTCCGAGATTCGCCAGACCTCTCTATCGTGGGCATCACGGAGCCAACACTTCCTGAATTCGCCTATCTGGTCATGCATTTTTACTTTCTATCGTCCAGAGACTAACACCTGGCCTCTGGGTATCCACTTCGTGAGGTGTGATCTCCAGCAGTTGTCTGACATTCTTGCAACATGTCCAGCCCATTGCTATTTGAGTTTTAAAACAGTCTCTCTGACATCTTAGCCTTTTCTCTGATATACTGTGCTGACTTATGATCTCATGATCTCTCTATGTGAAGTTGAGCATGATTCTCTCATGTGCTCGTTGCATGGTTCTCAGTTTGAGGGTCAATCTTTTGGAAAGGTTCCATGTTTCGGTTCTGAACATCCTAAGCTACGGAACCACCTAGACTGTGACCTCTGGTCGTTGGCGAAATCGCCCACTGGTTATGGTAACCGGATGCACAAAATTCGATTACACTTAAATGGTTGTATCAATTATCAATATATTCTCATTCTGATTTCAGATTTGAAATCAGGAAAAAGTTGTGCAATTTCATCTTTTTCTCAAAACCAGATGCGACATACACATATATTTAACGCATAGACGTTGTCACAAAAGTAAACAAATATTTTCACAGTTCAAAAAGTGACTTTAAGTTCAACAACGTAACTTATTATTTACTCGGTATCACAGTCAATAATTGAACAACCGTAATTATGTGTGTTATGTAAAAAAAAAAATTGCTATCGAAGAATAAATATAGCCGGGATAAATTCTTTTCTATGAAATCACTAGCATTTTTCCACTGGGGAAAAAAAACTAAAATAAGGTAAGAAAAAAGCATCTAGAAATATCTAGATTCTGGCGAATCCAAGTGTTATTGATTAACCCATCTGAATAACCACCCAGATGTCAAAAAGTCTTTTTCTCAAACAAATCAAACAAAAAATGTTTTGAAGAGGTCTAGAAGAGTACTGATGGTAATTTTCAAGTCTGTACACAAAACGGTATGCTCAGGATAAATTGAACAAACAAATGAACTGATACACACACATAAACGCACACACACACACACACACACACACACACGCACACTCACTCACTCTCTCACACACGCACACACATACATATATATATATATGTATGTATATATATATATATATATACATATATATATATATATATATATATGTATGTATATATATATATATAAATAGAAACTTTTGCCATTAAAGATTAGATTATTAGATACAAATGTAAAATCGAATGCACGCAGTGTATATTCCCACAAAAAGAACTCCAGTGCACAAACCTCTGTACCTACAAGGAAACATAGTTATATAATACAATATTTAAGATTATCATGTACTAATCAGCTGTCATGCATAAATTGTCCAAATAATACTTACAGACTGCTTTAATGTGTGTGTGTTTGTATGCTCACGTAAACGTGTGTGTTTGTATGCTCACGTAAACGTGTGTGTGTGTGTGTGTGTCTGTCTGTCTGTTCATAATCATATATAGACAAGATAACAAAATGAAAGTTACTTATTTTTCTATTTCTCAGGTCAGATTTTTCCTGATCATGTTTTATACGATTTCAGTTGACACTGAAGTATGATTATAATCCTCATCCCCCAAGATACATTGGGCAGGATTGTGATCTCACCGATGATTATATAATATACATAATATCTCAAAATTCTAGATTTTCGTACGAACTGATGTATCTTTAAATTTATATAACAAAAGTCCAAACATAAAACATTTGGACTTCAGTTATATAACTACACCAGTAAATGATTTCATGATCCGATTTATTATAGATGGTTGAAATATGTTACTGTGTGGCCAGATCCAACACAACAAGAAATTCTGATTAAAAAGGAAGATACGGTCATTTGAGTGTGATCATATTTCTTGCATCAAGTCCCCACCAATATGGGTCATTATTAGCTACCAGAAATCAGTGTCAAGGTGGTCAATTAGCTCAAGATGTTCAGGGGGTAAATATCTGTATGTGGGCCAAATTTGGTATTTATATTTAAAAATAAATGATTCAAGTGAAGTGTGGAGCTAAACCACTGGACTATCGATGCCGTCAACTGGCAAAAGTAAAGGTAGTACTTTAAGGCAGAAGCTTCCCCCGCCAGGCAAAGTTTCTCTTCCAACTAAACCCTTATGGATAGGTCTGCCCCTCCTAGATAGGCCCAATTCGCAACTTGATGGACAGCGTTACCTATTGGTATTTTCCAATACCAAAATTGGGCAAATTCGGTATTGAACAAAGAAATCTAATCAGAAAAAAAAAATATTTATTACGAAAGGATATCTACAAAAAAAGCAATCCTTCTAAGACGAATTACATAATATGTATAAATGTACATAAACAATGAATAAAAATACATATTTTTATCCGCTTTCCCAGAAAACTCTACATACTGAATACTTCAACCTTTTTCTAGAAGCACTCAGTTATATTGAAGTTATATAATTTATTTACTTAATAAAGGGGACAATTACAAAGAATCTTTCTCTTCCAAGTATCAAATGGGGGCGTGACCAAATTTCACACACGCTAACTTCGTCAACAAATTAGAGGACTGCATCCACACCGATGAAAAATTTTAGGTACGCCCCAACATAAGAGACATATCTTTTTCACGAATATAAAAGCCACCACGATAAGGGCTATTTATTTCTATCACTGGCGTCCTCTATATCGGCGGTGGTACTGCTTCCCCGCATTAAAAAAAAATAACGATAGAAATCCTGCGGATTTTTCAAACCGCGCCGGCCAGTCATGATCAGCTTTCAAGAAGGCAATTCATGCACTCTGCATAGACTCCTTTCTCTTTTCTTTGTACTTATTATTGGCACTGAGATCGCCTACGGTCACAGCTATCCGAGAAATATTTCGATCCCTGGTCTCGGCGATCTGACCGGATCTTATAACACCCACACGATGGTGATATCTTTTTTGGGAATCCCTTATGCGAAACCACCGATAGGAGAGCTACGTTTTGAGTTGCCTGAGGCTATTTCCTGGAATGACACCCGGGATGCCACAAAAACTCCCCCTGATTGCATACAAAACTCAGACAAGACGTCTGCACATTCGGAAGATTGTCTCTATCTGAACATCTACGTCCCAGGAAATATGACAGACGAAAATTCAAGTTTACCAGTGATGGTGTGGATTCACGGTGGTGATTTCAACACAGGATCTGCTAATAGTAACAATGTGAAGTCCCTGGCCAGATTCGGTCAGGTCATTGTGGTCACTTTCAACTATCGACTGAATATTTTCGGGTTTCTGAGTTCTGGTCATAAAAACCTGCCAGGAAATGCCGGCCTACATGACCAGGTGATGGTCCTAAAATGGATCAAAGCGAATATACATCCTTTTGGTGGCGATCCAAATAAAGTTACGATATTTGGTCAATCGGCAGGGGCAGTCAGCATTTACATCCTGCTTGCGAGCCCGACCCACACCGATGGTCTCTTTTCCCGGGCTATCATGCAGAGTGGAATGATACGGCCCTTTACGGACACTAAGGATGCTTTCGGGAAAGTAGCAAACCTTACCTCTTGTCCCCATATTCATATCAATGGGAAAAGTCACGCACACTCAGGGCACCAACAAATGGAGTGTCTAAAAAATAAAACAACTGAAGAGCTTCTACAAGTTGTAAGAAATCCACATGTACCTACATTGGGTCCGGTTATCGACAAAATGTTTCTCCACAGCACCATACCCGAACAGCTGGCCGCCAAAAAGAACATTGTCCCTTGCTTGATCGGTCTTACCAATCACGAGTTAGTTTTAAAAGCCAACGAAACCATAAAGGATATGGACACACTTAAAAAACACCTAGCTTCGCTCGGAGGTGAGTCGTTCAGTCCGATGATCGTGGAACTGATTCTGTCCAAATTTCTGACCAATGATCTTGAGAAGACTTATATGAATGTTTACAATAGCAGGTTTGTTGCTTCAATCCAGAATTTAACGATGCTCATCTCGAGACCAAAAGAAACCTTCATGTATTACTTTACGCACCATCCGTCTTTCTCAACAATGAACAAGTACACCGGAGCCCGTCATTCTAACGAATTACCTTTTGTATTTGGAGAGATTTTCAAGAAGAATTCATCAGCAACATCGGACGAGGAGATACTGAGCAAGGATTTGATTGCTATTTGGAGTTCTTTTGCTCGTGATGGGTAAGTAGATCAACTGCTTTAATTATAGTTATTGTATTTGATTTTGCACGAGACAAACTTGTTCAACAAAGTCTGACGTTTTATATTCAAACCAGATAATCTTATAAAAATATACGAAGGTTAAGATGTCCTTAAAACATCTCCAGTAATCACTGCACGAGAAAAGGTGATAGAGCTAACTTCTCCAATAATCGTCACCTTTTCAATTAAAAAAAAATGAAAACGAAAATCTGTAATCGCTTTTGAGACACTCTATATGACAGTTATAGAAAATGTTATCATAGAAATTAAAAGTACTTTTTTTCAATGTATAATCTTTATTTTAATCGCGCACACACACAGTAGTGTTGCTTTTTGTGAATCGCACGTTCGGAGAAGCACATGATTTTTTTTTCAAAACTTCAGTTTTGTTAATCCGTTGAAAGAGATTGTTATGTACAAGGAGGTATCTTGTAACATCTCTCTTAAGATTACGTAACAGTCTTGATACATTTAAATTGCTATTGTGACATCTTAAAAAGTGGAATATTCTTTGTTTCACACTTTAGTGATAAATTGATGAGAAGTATTGAATGAATTGTAAATTGAATGAAAGTAAGTTTCTTTTATGGTCTTTTTAAGATACTTTTCTTTAATTCCCAGTACTGGATAATCACCTGTTTAATAGATTGGCATTATTTGAAATGTCCATTACTACATTTGAAGATATGATTTGAAACATAAGTTTCTGTTTTATAGAGAGGTGCTTCGTTACTCAAAGCCTGTTTGCAGCTTATCAAATTCTCATTACAATTCGTACATCCAATTACATAGATAACATTTGTTTATGCATCTTGGGCTTCTCTTTATTTCAAAAGATATCGTTGGGATTGTTGAGAATTTTATATTATGAAGTATATTGCCAGTAATACATTTTTTACTGTTAGATTTTGTAACCACTTTTACTGTAGAATCTCCGATATCAGAATTAGTTTTTGGTTGCAGTTTATTTTTGATCCATTTTGTTTCAGTAAAGAATTCAAATTTTGGCATAACTTACTAAATTTGCAGAATTTCTTTTCTTTGAGTATTCATTTTTCTTCTCGTTGGACGTTTTTTAACTTTTATATTTATTCATATATCTATGTATATACATCTATGTATATATATATATGTGTGTGTGTGTGTGTGTGTGTGTGTGTGCGCATGTAAAAATAGAGAGATAGACATTAAAGAGGTAGATAGAAGCCCTTAGTTTGACATTAAAAACGAAATTCATTCAAAAGCTCCTGTAGGGGTTGAAAATTTTCAAATTAGCCCCAATTTCATGATTTGCCTCTACTTATTCGGTAATGCCCATTCTAACCCCGGCTAATATTAAGAAGAAAGCTGAGAGGGAAATATAGATGAGCAATAAGCCAATAGTTTTTTGGCGCGGCATAATCCTCTCTGACGAATCAAGATTAGTCCAATTTTCAGATACTGCATCTAACGATTCTTTTCGACAGGTCAGTCCTCTGACATGAATGCCATTGAAGACGCATGGAAAATATAACACAACATCCTTCGTGATAAGTGTAAAAAGCTAGCAACACATTCTGAACGTACGATCCGAAATACCTCAAACTGCGATTTCAGAACTCGTTTATCCTATGACGGATGAGTTGCTGCTCTTGAAACAGCTGAACGAAAGTCAAAGTATCAAATAAGATATTTCTTAAGATATTAAAACCTAATATGTTTGCTCAAAACATAATTTTGTAATGTAATTGCTTGAAGAAAATCAGAAAAAGTGATATTCTTCGTGACTATTCAATTTTTGCATGTATCTATATACACGCAATCGAAAGAAATTCAGTACTTGCAAAACCATTGATATTTCTCAGTCTTGAGATGATAGATTTCATTTAAATTTACTTGCTGTTGTCATTTCAGGGAAAAACATAGATTGTGCAAGTGTTCTATCCCTTTTGATTGGTTATTTATCGGTCGCGTGTTATGAAGTTGATATTTGGTCGACTTTAATGAAGTAAAATGAAAGCAAATGCCTTATTAGTATAAGAGATTATTTGGCAAAAATATGTACACGTATTAAAGAATCCAACCAAATGGTTACTGAAGGAAATATAACTTTAGTTTATGTTACAGATTCACAGCATGATCTACCGCTCATCAGACACATTTTAAACATTATTTTCAATTCTTGGAGGATTTATCTTTTTACACCGTTAATACTTTTTGGTTCTGTTTGATATTTATTGAGAAGTCATAACATTGAATAACGCTGGGTTTCTCATGCAAAAATGTTTAAAAGTAACGTTTTCATAAATAAATTCAGTAATCAATGAATAAATACTGCAAATGCATGAGTACACATAAGCACACAAACTTAAAACCTCAACTTGAAATCGAAATCGGTTTGATGATTCTACTACCCAGTCAGGTAGCTGTTATGCCCTATTTCAACCTGACAATTTAACATATTGATCTTTTTTTTATCGATTTAATCAATGGAAGGAAAAAGACAATTATTAACTTGATGCAAAAGTTTCCACTGCTTTATTTTGTACGATGTTAGGGAAATCTAAGAATCTTTTAAGTTTACTCAAGTCTTTTTTGGTTTCGCCACCTGTCAACTGGAACAACCAAGTCCCTGCTGAAACCCAGAATCTTCTACAACACCAAGTTGGGTAGCTTTGAACATCTTAATCTGAAATGAGACTATGAGAAGAATTGCCTCCGTGTTTGGTGGGATTCAAAGAAAATTCTTAGGTACAGACTGCTCGAGCTGTACAACATTTACTGTATAGACACCTCAGTGATCAAGTGCCTCGTTCAAATGAAACATAGGAACAGAAAATACCTTCAGTCATTGTTTTCTTCTGCATGACACCGACTGTGATTATATTTCGGAAAGAAAAAAAGAAAAAGAAAGACATCTAGTCATACAATTTTTCACAGTCATCTATTACTTATCTACTTCTTCACCCCCACTTAAAAAACTTGAGCAGTTGTGTTAGTAACCCCAGCGGACGTATCTGGTAGTGTAACCATCGCTGGTGTAGAAAATATCATCGTAGAGCAATCTACGGTCTCCCTTGAGGTACAATGAATAGTGTAGCTCACGCATGAGCAACCTCCGCCCAGGACCGCAAATGGCCCTTCATGACTGTCTGTACGGCACACTGAAATATTGAAAACCTTGCAGAAATATCCATCTCCGAATTTTTCACGAAAACCATTATTCTCGAAATGTTTCAGACATAACAGAACATTCTGGCTCTTGTGATTAATTGTGGTTCCATTTTTTTCAAGTGGTCCCATTAAAGAAATGTTTCAGTACTAATTGTCTTGTGCTCTTGTTTCAGGACACCTCAGGGAATTTGTCAGTTTCTAAAAAGGAAGTCAATTTTTATGGATTTAGAAGCAGTGATTTTTATATCATAAACTTAACATGAAAATGAGCCATTGTGCAATTATCAGCAACACAAGTAAATGTTCTTACCAATTCATGTCTCTTAGCAACTCTTCATTAACACTAGGCAAGTCTGGAAGGGAAATCTCATCGGGTTCAGTTCTTCCCCGATAAACCCATTCTTACATGAAAGGTCGAACTGTCACCTTCAAAGAAAAGGAATATAATCGTCTGAATCACATTTTTTTTTAAAATGCTGCCATATTGTGATCACTTGTGACATTATGCGTGGGAGCAATGTCATGTAATCCTGTGTAAGATATTGATTTTTGCTGATTAATGCAGCAGAGATTAATTGGCTATAGAATAATCAAGGGGTCATAATGAGGTTTTTAGGTAACAAAGAAATAAAGTGTAAAGTAGTGATACATACTGGAATTTGTTCCGTCATCATCATCACGAGCTGCAGCAACAAAGACCTTTTAGCGTCTGTTGTTGGACACAAACCTTCCCCAAGATTCGCCTTGGGCTTTGCCGAGCCAATACTTTCTGAACTTGTCTAGTTCGTCACGCTATTGTTTCAGTTGACCTTCAAGGGGAAAAATTTTTCTTCTACAATAGTCAAAATATTTTAGAAAGTTATAAGCTGAGACATTCAAGAGTGGCCCCGATGTAACCTATCTCGTTGAAAATTAAGATCACTTACTTACCACATTCTAACGAATTACCATGAAGTTCTGAAAAAGAAATCAAGTTTCAAGAACAAGAAAAATCCCAGTAGTCTTAAAAAGACCCCTCGATAGTTACCTATGGAGCTGAAACATGGAACCTAACCAAGAGACTTCCCCCCCCTCAAACTGGGAACTAGGCAATTATGCTCAACTTCACATGGATAGATTACAACTCAGCCCACTATATCAAGGAAGAAACAGGACTGAGAATCCATCAGGAAACTCAAATGGCAATGAGCTGGTCATGTTGCAAGCTTGACAGACAACAGTCCGTGTTACAGACGATAAAAGACTGATGATGATGATGATGATGATGATGATGATGATGATATTTACATGGCATTTTATATTTATATTTAGCTGTAAACGCTGTTTCTATATGTCTAGTCATATTAAATGCTGATATGCTTTTTAGTACTTATCTATCTATCCATCTATTTTCTCATCATATCGTGCGGTGATAATCGACCTTGGTTATCTCCCCTTAACGGAATTCTCTAATGAAATTGAACTATGAACAACGATATACTTGGTCAAGTGCTGACACCTGTCAGTGTGAGCAGAACAAGGCTTACAAAGTTCCATTTCTCGGTTCCTATTCTTCTTTACGTATAGCAACTGTTCAAATCTTCCAATCTGTCTATTTCCTATTTTCTCCGTACATTGCACATTATCCATCCATCTATCTATCTATCTATCTATCTATCTATCTATCTATCTATATATATATATATATATGTGTGTGTGTGTGTGTGTGGGTATGTATGTATGTACATACGTGTTTGCACAGTATATTAGTAACCATGGTTAACATTTATGTTTTGAAGAAGGTGTAATGACTGTCATGAGAGATTATACGAAATCAACTTTATTCACGTTCATTTGTTGTGTACTCCTCTTTGTTATGAATGAATGATTCCCTTGACTGATTTTTTTTTTAATCCAGGGTACCACATCTTCCAAGTGGTGTGAAATGGCCCCCTTACGAGAAGCCGAATCGAGCATACGTAGAATTGGCCGTGAACATCACAGCTGATAACGTGAAGAAGCAGCTCCACGAAAGTGACAGAATATTCTGGAATGAAATGGTTCCCAAAATGATACGTTTATTGTCCAAACCTTTTGGTCACCATCCTTTCAGCGGAGGCAGTAAGTGAGCGTTTTAATTTTTGCAGAGTAGGTTTGTTTTTGAGTTATTAGACATCGTCAACCAAAACTGTCAACCAAACAGTCAACATAGGTTCCCTCGGTCTTTTAGTTAATTTGGACAGCTGACTGACTGGCTGGCTGGCAGGCAGTATGGCTCGCACATACAGGTCACATCAACAGAGATAGAGGCCTGAAAATTTAAACATTTTGAAAGAAAGGTTCCAGTGACTTCACCAAACTCCACTTGGTCACTTATGTAGAGTAAGTTCCTTCCCTCGAAGATTGGTACTTTCGGGACCTTAAAATGGGAGTTGCAATCTTTTATGTGCTTCTCACGGTAAGCCTCTCCTTTTTGGTCATATCCTCCTTGTCCACATCTTAGCAGCAGACAATTGAGTGGGACTATGGTTAATTTCGTCCTCAGATTCCTATCAATAAGAATTTTGGTGGGTAGCTGTTCTTCCCGAGTAACTCAAAGTAAGGGTTGACATTACAACGAGAGATGTTTCTGGATGTACTGCTTCTCCATTGGTTCTTAGGTGTTGCGGTTAGGAGATAACACAGGTAAGTGGAGAAAAAAAAACTGTCTTTGGCAAAATCTCTGAATTACCAACCACTGTACTGAGGTCCATTGCCCGAGACAACGGTGACCGGTATTCTGTGGGTTGCGAATATCTCAAACAAGGCACATGTGGCTGTTTCCGATGTGGTTTGCTGCGTCACTCACATCTCGTACCATCGGCTGCTGTAGTCAACGATGATGACGTAGGTTATTCGTCCAGCTCGAACAGATCCTAATCCCTGGTTTGTGGTAGGAGAATGACAGTGTCATTTGGTGTTCCTTTGGTATCGATCGTAGATTGACACAGACGTATCCTCTGTTGACCATAGTTTCTATTTGTTTCGTTATGAACGGCTGCTAACCTAAGTAGCTTGCACACCTTTTTGTGATTCTGAGGTGGCCTTCATGTATAGCATCCAATAGCTCTGTGCAAGAACGAAGTTATATATTGAACATCAAAAGTCCTCGGGTCACTGTCAGGCTTTGTTTTTGCTCAGAGTAAGGCTTGAGAAGTGGATGGAATAGCATAATTGAGGGACAGACTTTTTACCCGTATGTTTTTATCTGACGGGTTAGTTGTCTTGCACTATGTAAATCTCTCTTTGGCTTAGCTCTTTTGCTGGCATAGACACCAAAACTGATTCACTGCTGCCTTTAAGTTTAAATCCTCATTTGCCACTGAGTTTATCTCTCTTGATCGCTTTATTCAGCGGAGTCAGATCGACTCAGACCCTGACATGTCCGTTCCCTTGAAGAAGATTCATTAGGCCGGAGCACCAATCGGTAGGGATGGTCACGGGTGTGTTGCCCCTCTGGCAAACCATCAACTCGAGTTTTCCTCTGACCCTGGGTAGTAATGGGTGTGGTTTAGGTCTGGGTGTGTACAGAAAAGCAACTACTGCACTTTGTTCAAGGGGTATTTTATATTTCTCTTTTATCTGTCCAACGCCTTTGGAAAGCTTGGGAAATTCGTTTATTTTTTGCTTTTTTCTACATTTCGTTCAGTTTGTTTTTGTTTTTTTTTCAAATGATTTTGCTTCTTACTTTTTCTCAGCACAGAAAGCCACGTTTAAATCCCTTTGAAAGCTTGAGTAATGTCTTCAATTTCGTCTTTTTCAGTTTCATGGGGAATGTCAGGAAAAGCGGTAATTCAGATTTTTTTCAATCCTCCACTTTTATGATTCCTCATTTTCTCTTTCGTATTTCACCTTGTATAATCTTCATTTCCCACAAAATTTTCGAGATAAAAAATTGAGGTGTGTATCATCTATAAAAAAACATTATTTTAATTGATATTTGTACATACCATTGTACACATAGAATAATTCATTTTCATTCCAAATTGAATATAAATCAACAGAGAGGGGATTATCTATGGTAGCAGATTATAAATCGTAAAATACGGTAATTACTAAAAACTAAGGTTTGAACAAAATGGACGTGAATTTTCTGTATGAAATCAGAACCTGAGGAATTCGATAATCAGGCAAGGATCAACATATAATTCGATTTTAATAAAATTTTTGATACTTATTTATTAAAGGACAAATTGAAGAAAAATCTCATTCCAAATTTCAGAAAATATTTTTTCTCTGATTCCTACATCAAATTATATAAATTTGATGATTTATTTTATTTACATAATCATGTTTTCATTAGTTTTTAATCATTTTACTGACAAAACTCCCCAGATAATAATTAAACTCACCTTTTTGAGAATAAAATCATTTGTGAACTACTTCAACAGAACTCTTACTTTCGGATAAAAAAAAAAACAAAAACAGGAAAATAAATAAAATATTTTCTTTCCCAGCATATTTGAAAATTTCATTCGATTGATTAAGATTTTTACTTTTGATCTAGAAGAATCTTTTCACTCAATATCTTGAAAGAGACTATTTTCATCATTTGTAACGACTAATTTGATTATTTCGATATTTTTAAAAATTCTTCCTATATTGCGCTTCGGTTGAAACTTATGTAAGGAGATTATAATGAGGATGAATAATTGATTCAAGAAAAATGATCGAAAAACATTCATCGATTATATCATCCATGTTTTCATATACCTTTTGTCTTTTTGAATTTATGCTTTAGTAAATTAAACGGTATTTCAAATTATGAGCGTTGCATGTCATTTACGCAGACGACAATTCGTTTTTTGCACAGCACAGCCGTGAGTGAATTTTAATCTTACTTATTCTCTCACAAATACTTGTATACAGCATTCTGGATGATGTCTTCTTTGTCTTGCTGTACGGTTGTTATGTCAGCAGAAATTAACCTGTCTACCACTGCTTGGTTATAGACATCAATAACTACCTTTGAAACGTGCTGATTAATAGGGTTAAAATGTATTTTTCATTTTTTTAAATGCAAAATGTAGGACATATTTAGTGCTATTTAGTTAACAGATGATAAGACTAAGTATTGTCCCTGAAATAATATGTATGTGATATTTATTCTACTTTAACTACGGAATTTTGAATTTTAAAATATTTCCTTAACTGTCATTGGAAATGGTACCATCATTGATATTTTGCTGAATGTAAGAATCGTAGATTTTATAACCGGTGAAATCTACGTTATGACTAACGAGCATATGTTTTTTTTGTTTGTTTAGACAAAAAATTTGTGGGTGATTTATTTTTGGAAAAACATTTCGAAAAATCAAGAACGGATTTCAAAAACCTCCACCTAGGTTTTGAAAATCAGGTGTAAATTTCACCCAGAAAATTTTTGTTCATTTTGTTCATACCTATTAAAACTAAAGAGATTTTCTCAATTTCTATTCACTAATCAGCTCTTTAAATTTTTTGGCATTTTCTACACATCCAGAGATTATATTCTTTCTTATTACAGAAATCATAGTATATAAAAATTCAAAGCTAAAAATTGTGTGTGTGTGCTTATGTTTAGATGCAAGTTTTTTTGCATATACTCTGAGTACTTGTATGTGTGTATATGTGTGTGCATATGTGAACTTGTGGATGTGTATGTACATGCATAAGTGATTATGCATGCCCTTGAGGGTTTTTGCATGCGTATGTCTGTTCGAACAAGCGTGTATATGTATGCTTGTTTGTGTGTATGCATATGTGCAAATATGTATCTGCGTATGTGTATGTGCATACATGTGTGTATGTGTGCCTGCGTATTGAAAGAGGCGACTTTGTCGGTCCTTTTCTTTGTCCATAATTTACAACTATCGATTACTTTTGAAAAAATATGGAGCCCGATGATTGACTATTTTCAATTACTAGCCTTCAATCCAATTACAAAAACAATAGGAAAGCCGAAATTATTTCTCACATCATTTCAAGCTTTGCACTGAATTAGATAAAAGAAATCTTACAGTCAATCGGGGCGTACAAGCCGACCTTTTGAACTTGATACATCTGTCAGATATTTTTAGATAAGAGATTATCCTTTTAATAAGTGTGTTCGGAATGTTATCTTCATCACGCTCATCATTCGAACCCTACTGCTTTCTCTCCCCTGATTTACCATTCTCCAGTAAAAGTGGAAAGAATTATCTGCCCTTTCTTCCATTCCAAAGTCAACTGACTACATACCCAGTGTTTTTCATGTAAGTCCAAAAGACGCTTTTTTGGCAACAACCACGGACGCCAAAATATCTATGACATGGAAAATGGTCAACAACTTTGTTTTGACCTAATAACTGCTTCCACCAAAAATCAGACGGTGGAATAGGGACATTCCGTCCTAAAGCTTTGGGGTGACAACCTCTCGTCTTAGCTTTCTGAAACATTACCACCCATGGGACCCACCTATAAACAGCTGTGAGACACAACAGCCAGACTGTTATGTTAAGTAGATAAACCAAGATGAGGACAACAGTTTGAAAACACACACACACACACACACACACACACACATACATATATATATATATATATATATATATATATATATATATATATATATATATATATATGTAGAACGTATCTCAGTGAAGCAAGATTATGGATACGCAGATTATGGAGCCTGAAACCTAACATGTCTGAGGCTCCCGTCGGTTCAAATTGATCATGGGTTAACATCTTTTTTTAGCTTTTATGCCTGGATGTTTAGTATGGAGGAAGTTTTTTTTCCATTTTCTGCCTTCTCGAACTGTCACTCCGAATATTCCCAATCGGTGACTCATCTTGGTACTGATCAGGATCAAAATACCCTTACCTTGCACCATTCATTGTGGCATCAAATTCGAGCAGCCAGCTACTTGTACTCCTGATTAAAACTCATCTTTGATCAAATGACTTAACATTATGATCATTATTATAAAGTATAACAATTCCAGTATAATTGAATGAACATCACAGTGTCTTTCAAAAGTTTGGAAGCCCCGACTAGGAATCATGAAAAAAAAATCAATTAAAAGATATTGCATTCTGTTATTGTGTGCAAAAACTTACAAGAAACGAGACATGTATCGATCTTAAATGAAAAGATACTATATATCAGTGAAGAATTTGTTTTTGATCTCTCTATCCGCTCTAGAAGTCTTGTGAAACGATGTACAAAACTCATTTGCTCGTGACCCGAAAATTTGGTCAAGAAGGTATTGTGCATTTTACGGGTCATCAAAATCTCAAGAACAGCTTCCGGAAAACGATGACAAAAGCAATTCGGGAAATAGAGCCGGACAAAGATTTGAGAGGGAAAAAAGAACGAAGAGTTCAAATTTGACCAAGGTAGAAACGTTGAAAAAGGAATTTCTACAACAACATTTCAACACATAGGTCATTGGATATTAAGCCGTACGCTGGTTGGCTCGAGGAGTCAAACTCTTTGTACGGGAGACTGCGATTGGTCGGTCAACACCACAACCGATTTCCACCAAAACTAATGGTCCTTTCTCCTATCTTCCGTATTCCAGCACGTATTTCACTACAGAAGACATTGATGCTGCAATGCTGCTGCAAAGATCGTCTTTGACTTTTTGTGTCAAAATTGTCTCTATATTGCACATTACTATTGGCAACTGATGGGCTTTTAACGCCCATTAAAAACAACAGGAAACCTATCAACGATGGTAATGAGTGTCGCTGTGCTATTTCATCTCAAAACCGTAGAAAGAATTCACAAGATCAGGGGCTAAGTGGTTAATGATAGAGATACATAATTGAATTGGATAAATGGGCAATTATTCCCGTAACTATATGTTACAAATGATCTACCAGTTCATATTGGTGTCACTGTTTTGGTTGTTTTTATCAGAACGTTTTGGCTGTTGTATTCTTTGGCCTTCTTTGGGTGTCTGTCTTATACAGTAACATTCGCAGAACTACGAACCGGTTCCTTTATTCATTCCCTAGCAGTAGATTGTTTCTTGTCAAGTTGACCATTTCGGAAGAAGATCGAAGAGTACAACGATCAAAACTTACCGGCAAAAACAACTTGAGGACACAAGTCCAAAAGATTCAGATGGTAATAATTATAATTCCTCATATCAGAAATTTAGAACTATATAAGACATGTTGCTTTGAGGGGTGGAGTTATCGTCTGAATATCTGAAATAAAAATTTTGAGGTCGACTGATCATTATCATCGTCATAACCTTCCCCAGGATTCGCTGCACCTCTTTATCGTGGACATCATGGAGCCAATACTTTCTGAATTTGTTTCGTCTGTCTCTTGCTCTAATATTCTACTGGCCTTGGTTTCACATGTGATCTCTTAGGATCCATGTTGCCATGATGTGAGTAGCGATGTCCATCAGTTGTCTGGCATTCTTGCAACATGACAAGTCCATTGCCATTCGAGTTTTCTAACGGATTTCCTGTTATCTCGGACTCCTGTTCTCTCCCTGATATATTGTGCTGTCTTGTGATCTCTCCATGTGCATAATACCTGACGCAACGGTAATTTCGACTCTAAAATTCACGATAAATGTCCTACGAACTTTTATTCTTTATTATTTTTTGGTACTCTTTACCGTCATCTTGATTGTTTGCTGCTTTTTAAACTCAGACCGGTTTCCCCTCAGCAGTGGAAGATAAATTGTAGAAAAAAATTGATAAAAAAAATTTACAACTACATGCTAAATAAAAATAAAAATTTGGATAACTGATCATGTTTGTTTGTTTTTTCACAGGTTCAGACCATACTGTTGTCTCTGATTATCGCCCTGGCATTCTCGGGTATATTTCCGAGTCTGAGATAATCATCTTACACAAGATGCACACCATTAAACTAGCTGCAACTCGACACAAACGACTTCTTGAAATATCCACTAACGGAGGAAATGTAAGCAAGGTATTTACAAACGACGCAAACAAATCAGGTACTTATACAAGCGTGGAGTCCAAACAACTAAGGAAAGACATTTTTTTTTTCATTTCCGAGGCCGGATATGCTTGAAAACAATTCCATACGAAAGAAATCCGGATGTTAAATGAAGATATCTTTTTGATTTTATAAAGGGGTAAAACTTGTTTTCCACAGACTTATTTTACTTTTTCCCGGTAGGGGAAGAGATGAGTGATAAATAGTTCTGTGGTTAACATTTCCGAATAAACGTTGCAAAAAAAGAAATTCAATTCATTGATTGATTTACTTTTGTTTCCTCTTATCACCGGTTCAAAGCTTTCAAAATCCATAAAAAACTATTTTTTCGATGGACAGTCGACCTTTTAAAATTTTAAAACGAATATAAAATTCAAGTTCCATCGTAACTTTTATTTAGGCCAGTTAAAAAAAATGGAAAGCAAATAAAAAATTATGCTGGACGTAAAAAGTAGTATTTCGAATTATCAAAAATGATTTTAAAAAACTTAGTTGAATAGAATCAAATGAAAAATAACTTTATCGGTTATATAGCACAGACCCGGAAACATCCGTAAGGATTTGTTTTCATATGAGCTCGGCCTGGGAAATTGAAAGAAAAAATTCAAAGGGAGAGACTTCTTTCCTTAGTCGTTTGGACCCCACTTGAATTTGTACTACAATCAAAAGCAGAATCGTTCACCACAATTTAATCAGATCACCGATTACATCGAAGATAATCTTTATTCATTGTCTATAACAAAACTTCCCCAGAATTAAGTATCATTTTGGTTATCTTTCAAAAGCCAGTTGAATTACTCGGATAGACGAGGAACTAATGTCATCCCCGGGGATTTTGAATGAAGGAAAGGAATGACCACCGGGAATACATAGCTAATATGGTTTACTAACGTGGACTTCAAGGTGCTTTTGCTTGATTTGTGAAATGACATATCTGTGATGTCATCAGTTCCAGATAATCACGCTATAGAAAACTCACTCAGATTTCCATCAATAATCAGATGTGTTTGTTCTTTGGAAATTTGCATTGGAAGATATTCGTTCAGCATAAAAAGAAAGATTACAAGCCAATTTAGCCAAAATATTCCGAAATCTGTTAGCAGACTATATTAGCAATATAATCCTGGAAGTCATTCCTCTCCTCCAACTAAAATCCCACCGACTGATATTTTGTGACATTTTCTAGGATGGAATTAAATATTTGCCATGGCTAACACAACTTATAAAAATATTTCTGATAAATGTGTCACCAATGCAAAAGGGTTCGGAAGCACTGGTCTATGACTTTGAGAAGAACCATCAACATTCAAATTTTTGTTCTGAAAATCAAATTTTTTTCTGACCTTTTTCTAATGTCGTCTTTACAATTTTTTGGTTGATCAATTTTTCAGCCTTCGTCAGGTGTACAATTTAAGAAAAAATTCCTCTTGTAGAGAAGAAAGAAATGCCTCAATTCTGATGTCAAAAGTATCAAACAGAGCTTTCTAAACTTCTCACATTGGTGACACGCACATGAAAAAAGAACTTTTTTTGACACATTTCTCCAGTTTTAATAGTCACGCCAAGTACATAATTCCATCCAAACGGTTCAACTGATTCAGAAGTTTTTGTATATGATCAACCTTTGACCGCTTGACGCACAATGAACAAAGTTTTACCAAGACCAACTTGGGACAAATGACTCTAAGGAATATTTTTTCAGTCTTTGCTGTCGGCTTCAAATATTTTAGAATTTCATTTTTGCTCGAACATTCCAATGGGGAAAAACGAACTAAAACATAGGGTTTCTCGAAATAACTAGGTACTTTTATTTTGCTTTGCTTAAATTTATCCCGGGGATTATTTTTTCTAACTCCAGCCCAGGTTGGATAGTTGTGTTGACTTTGTCCCCCACCCGTAACAATAGCGACAGCAACAACTAACAATCCTAACCGATTTTAATGAAGTAAACTCTTTATTGATGTCACATTACTCAAAACCAATATTTAAAACTAACATTTCCAGACTGTGATTTGAAATCATGACCAAGTGATTTCAGGCAGTCCTCTCACTGACTGAGCCTTACTGTTAAGTTTTACATATCTATGAAAATGTATGTAACACAAGAGATTATTTCATTACAATAAATAGCTGAAGAATATTTTTCTTATAATTTTTCATTTATTTCGTATACATTACAAAATTGCAGTAACCATTTTCAGTTGGAACCGAATAAACATACTCCTGAAAAAGGCCAGAGGTTTTAACGGCCGAAACTTCATGACTACACATATGATGCTTCACACAAATCAACCCTTTGAAAACAACAGCCCAGGGATAATTATCAAGAACAGAAAGGAAAAGGTGTCTCTATTAATAGATGTGACCGTTCTATCAGACAAAAACAAATCTGTTCGAGGAATTGAAAAATGTTCAAGTACAAAGACCTACAAACTGAGATGACGAAAATGTGGTCACCGTAGACTGAAAAAATACCTGGTGTTATAGGAGCCCTTGGGATCATTAAAAAGGGTGTCGACAAATATCTAGGAAGATTACCAAGAAACTAACACGTACATGAGATACAGAAAATTGTCCTGATAAGCACCCTCAAAAGCAACGTCCATGTAAATATTTTGTCTGTTATACAACTACGTACTGTGTCTTGTGTAGCCTCCTGTATTAGTCCTTTATTGACCCTCTCTTTTGTGTACGTGAAATGGAAGAGAAAAAATTGCCGGTGACTACCAACCCATAACATCGTTGTCTGCCCTAAGTTTCAAGCCGAAACTTGGTGTGCAACGAATGCTACTATACATCAATGATAATAATAGTAATAGTGATAATGATGATACTAACAATAATAATAAAATGATGCCATTATTATTATTATTATTATTATTATTATTATTATTATGTTTTGATTTCAGTTTACGAAGGTCATCAGCTGGGTGTCAAACAGAGCCATAGGGCTAAGCAAGCTTACTATGCAAGGTATGACAGTCTGAGCTGAAGAAAAAAGACAGGGTATATGACAATTACTATCATTTTTATTATTATTATTATTATTATTATTATTATTATTATTATTATTATTATTATTATTATTATTAGGAATCTCACACCAGTTGCCTGGTGGTAACCGCTGGAGTTTGAGTGACAGCAAGTCTCCTCAAGTCTCCAGCCCTCCTCTCCTAGTACTAGCAGGTCGCAGTAATTCTGCGATTTACAGTTTCACACCGGTTGCCCAGTGGTTATCGCTGAGGGCTGAGTGACAATAAGTCTCCTCAGGTCTTCAGCTAACGTCTCCTCCCTCTTTCGCATATCATGACAGAGCTACAATTCGTTGCAGTACTTATATCTCTAGCACCTTATTATTATTATTATTATTATTTGCATTTTGATACCAGCGGGTGTATTTGCTTTGATAGGTGTTCAATTTAGATGCCAAAAACACAGGGTAATTCACAGCTTCCATTCTCAGCAGTTGTCTCTGGTTTGTGCTGATATCACTACTTTGCATGATTGAATCCCATTCTTTTGCTCAGTTCCCAGTGCATCACTGTTACTACCCTATCGTGTCCCTTTTTTATATAGTTTCATATAGTTTTCCGGATTCATTTTGGTCTGACATGATAAGCAGTTCTGTTTCTCTTTTCAGGTTTCCTTTGCGTAGTCATGTCGATGATTTCCCGTTCACAACATTCTGTACTAATCTTTTGAATTTTCTGTATATTTTTTTTCTGCTCCCATTTTCTTTCTTTTGTTTTGCTGCTCCTTCGTTAGCTACTTTTTTGTTTTTTGTTGCAATGCTCCAGGCGCTCGTCATAATATCTCCCCTATTTGCTCCACCATTTGCTCGCACATATTTTTCTTGTCCTGTTTTGGTCTTTTGGATACAATCTTCTATGCCAATGAGTCTCTTTCTACCATCAAAGGAATAGTCCCGTGTATGTTACTACCGATATAGCACATGTGTCCATATCCTGCAATTTAGTTTTGTCTTTAATATTCTCTTTTTCCTCCTAACGTTATATTTTTTTATGGTCAATAATCCGATCGTTTTGTTGTCCGGTAATTCGATTCCTTCCGCTGTTACGACACTCCTTTTGTGCATTAACACTAGTGCACATTTCTCTTTTCTTATCGCCATCCAAATGTCATCGTTGAATTCTTCGTTGAACAACGTTTCGAGCTCTCTCTTTTGCAAATAATTTTATGCCGTCCATATACATGAGATGGTTGAAATCTCCCTGAGTTTTAGAGAATAGTTATCCCTCACCGTTTTCCAGAATTCTGTTGAATTAAATCACAGAACAAATAGTAATGAGGGCACAGAATCTCTGTGAAAAATTTCCATTTTTGTACTCACCTCGACCATATTTTCTCCTGTTGCTGTCAAGTATATATATATATATATATATATATATATATATATATATATATAATCTAAAAAGCTTCACAGCTTTCTGCAATGAACATTAGACATTTTTTTCAAAATTTCATTGTATCACTTAAGTCACTCATTTTCCAGTATCTGTCAATGCAATCTATGAAATTTTCTCCCGTGACTTTTTTTCTGTTTCACCTATACTTTATTATCATTGTACAATGTATAAATGTTTCTTGTAGGATATATATATATATATATATATATATATATATATATATATATATATATATATATATATATATATCGTGTATTCAAGTAGTGGTGTCTTATTAATGCATGTTAGATCGAATAGTATCGAATTTTCACCATTTTCTTAGAGTTGAATACAATTATTGCTATTCCCACTTTTTTGCAAGTTCATTGCAACTTAAGGGGATATATTCCTAACAAAATCCCCTTTGATAGGTCATGAGATTTCTCCTGAAATCAGCCACCATCATCAGGTAGGAGGTTAAGTTTGCTTGAGGTCAATCTGAGGTCACATGAGGTCATCAATGTTTTAATTCTCCTGGCACACAACACTACAATGAATGAAGAATCCCAAACGAATAAGAACATGAATTACTGCTTTCATCTTTGTTGTTTGAAAACAAAATACTAAGAACACAATAATATGATTGAAAAGGTTAATTTTTGTTTCATCTCACCATGCTATTCCGCCTCAAAACATTGAATTGTTATCGTTATTCTCCTGTGTGAACTTCAAAAGAACTTGAAAAAGGTGTCTCGATATCAGTGGTAATTTCCCACGCCATCGTCGGCCCTGTAAGCTTATCTTGTTCAGGGCACGTTTGATTGTTTCAATCAAAACATTCACAATAAGACTTTTTTTTTCACTCCCTTAGCAACATATGCAACCGGTCTTGTTGGCTTTTCATCAACCAATCTCCTGATATAAAGAATAGTCGTACAGTTCATTTAGCACGGTTGACGTGGTTGCTTCTGAACATCTCTTGTAATCTTTCTCAATATTTGGCAGCAATATTTTCGCTTCACATCAGTCTGGTAACTATTTTTGGTAGCCATTGTTCGTTTTGTGCAAATTAATATTAAAGTTCTGTACGCTGAAAACTAGGTCTTCATAAGATCTATTCAAACATTGTGTAGCGCCCATTATTCAATTCCTGACTAAAAGAATTGGGAGCGCAAAAATTTATTGGATGGTGTCATGGTTCCCGTAGTTCTGATGGAGGAGTAGATAGCACGATGAATGTTGGGAGAGACAAGGGATTTGCTCCTCATGGCGTGGTGTTGGCATCGACGTCACTGGAGATATAGAAGAAATGAAACGTAGTAAAAAAAAAACCCATACAAGTATTTTGGATGAACAAATAAGACGTACATTAAATACAAAGACATTAATGACATATCACAAATGAAAATCAAGCGCATGTAAGAGTAACATAAAACTGATCAATCACGTAAAGAGATGAAAAGAGATAGCCAAAGGTAGGAGCTTTTTTGTATTTGATAGTATTGGCATCGGAGTCAAAGCGGATATGTCTGAACTGTATGTGAAGGCTTGGATCGTACCAAGGTATATGCGAAAACCTTGTTCAGTGTGCAAGCCAAACTGTCAAGTTGTGTGTGTGACTTAAGGGTTATTCTCTGACGCTGATAGACACTCGATGGGTTTCATCCATGCTCTTCCTCAAAGTAAAGAAAATTAAGAAAGATTATCGTGACAATCAGATAGTAAAAAGTATTGCCATTTCATTCACGAGAGTAAGAGGTGTATACGCGTTTTGGGCATGTGATGAGAACATGGTGGCGTAACTGAGTAGCTGTGCATATATGTGATGCCTCGACATCGGTGAAGTGAAATGGGGAAAGTTTGTACAGAGATAAGTCACAGTGGAAAAATAGTCAAGATTTGATCGCCCTGGAGGTCGGCGAAATGATAACGATCTTACGAAGGAGGAAAAGGAGAGAGAGAGAGTGCCTGGAAACAAGTGCTGGGTCGAGGGTTTTTATTGGGATCGTCGTCGGAAGTGACATTTTCGATATCTAGCCATAAGGAAGGTTTTCAATTTCTGACAAAAGAATGGTTGGCGTTACTATTTATATTGGAATTTATTTAAACCCCATTACAAAAAATCAAGTTTGAGCGGAAAATCTACATACTTTATACAATGAAACAATTTATTCCGTGAGGGTTTACTTATTTTTGGACCGAACTTTATTTACATTCTGGCAAACGAGTTTCAATGCTGTTGAGTTTGGTGATAAATAATTCCTATTAATATCAGTTTTGATTGTATAAAGCTCAACTAGAAATAATAGAATCCTGATATGTTCAGTTTAGAAAAAATGTAACTTTTTATTAAAGAAAAAAAATGGTGGAGATGTATTGATTTATGAGTGACACTCATCTACCTACAGAAAATCGTTTTCATATCTATCTATCTATATCTATCTATCCGTCCGTTCATATCTATCTATATCAGTCCGTTCATATCTATCTATCTATCTATCTATCTATCTATCTAGCTATCCGTCCGTTCATATCTATCTATATCAGTCCGTTCATATCTATCTATCGATCTATCTATCTATACAGCTTAGTCTGTTCTCATCTATCTATCTATCTATCTATCTATTGCACTATGTTCATATCTATCCATGAGAGTAAGTTCATACCTAACTATCTATCTATTCATCTATCTATCTATTGAAGTATGCTTATATCTATTTATCTGTCTATCAATCCATCCACCTATCTACTTATTCATCTATTGAAATGTGTTCATATCTATCTATCTATCTATCTATCTATCTATCTATCTATTTATCGTCATTATCATCCTTTTCAATCCGGACGTATAAATGGATGCACGTCTCTGCCTCCAGACATTCTTTCCAAATTTACAGAACTATTGCTAATGAAGGCATATTCGACATAATAAAATACTATTGGATTCCTTGTGGAAAGGTATTTTTCATGCAAGGAATTAAATGGTTTTCCACCATGTTTATAAATGTCGGTTGCTAATGGACTGAGCCACAGAGATGCATGCGATGTGTGTAGTATCTTGGAGACAGTCTATTTAAACAGTCAAAAGGGACAACGTAGATTTCTTCAGTTTTCAAGTTGGTCTGGTTGACTGACTAACCATGTATATATATATACATGTATGCATCACGCTTATTGGTCGCTTCTATGAAGCTAGAAGGCAAAGAAAAAAAAATCAACCCTTATTATATTTACAAAAACGGATTTTTTGGGGGTAGGATTTTAGAGTGGGGCTCAATTTGCAATGTAATTTGTTCCCTAGTTTGTGTTGATTCATTTTATCATTATTTTTTTTTTTTCGAAAATTGAGACTTTTCATCGATCCACCTGGAAGGCATGAAAAGTAACTCATACATTGATCACTCTTTTTTCAAATCTGTAATTGATCATCCCTAACACGGCTTTCCACCAAGAAGTTGGTCACGAAACAGTTTCTATTGAAAGAATAAGCAGATCAGGTTGATGATAAGATTGTGTGAATGGCAATACAGGTAATTCACGCATATAAAAAAAAAATTAAAAAAATGCTCACACACACGTATACAGAGAAGATGCAGAGAAAAAAAAAAACATTGTTCAGATACCCTCAACGAGAACTGTGACGAAAACATAGGTTTCTTTAGTTTTTAAGTAAATATTGTTTGCCAGCTTGCTGAATACGTGAACATTTATGTACTTGTATGCATATGTATGTATGTATGCACGTGTATATGCATGTATGTATCACGCGTACAGGCTGCACCACTAGAGCTATAGGGCTGAAAATTTGGATGTTCACCTCAATTATGTCTAGAGTTAACAATTTTTTTTACTTACCGCTTAAATAGATTTGGGGAGGTTCAATTTGAAACGCAATTTTACGCTAAAATAATACTTTGTGTCTGGCAGCATTCACGCTTTTTAAAATTTTTTATCTGACTTTTCTCAGTGATCACTGGCAACGAAAACTGGAAGAAATAACTCGTTCATTGATCACCCCTTCTTCATTTTTTTTTTCAATCAAGCACCACGAACACAATCAACACAAAACGTTACCAGAAGACCCTGATTACGGTTTCTATTGGGTGATCATCCAGAAATGTTTTAGTATTGTTTGTGGGCATCATCATCATCATCATCATCAATCTTTCCACGTCCGTCGTTGGACATAGACCTTCCCAAGGATTCGCCACAATTCTCTATCATGGGCGTCGCAGAGCCAGTACTTTCTTAATTTGTCTAGCTCCTCTCTCCATCTGATATTCTGTCGGCCTCGGTTCTGCATGTAATCTCTGGGGATCCATGTCGTGAGTCGCGATGTCCATCAGTTGTCTGCCATTCGTGCAACAAGACCAGTCCACTGCCATTTGACATTTTTATCTTTTGAATATTGTAATACTTCAACACCGCTTTAGAGATGAGTGGAAACCAGAGCGTCGGGTGTTCAACCACCAATCGAAATGAAATCATTCTTGAAACGAACTGGAATGCCCGGACGACCCAAAACACACCAAATTCCAAGCATTGCAAATGGCTTGTAGCAATACCGGCATTACTTCATTGAGTTCCAAGGAACATAGGAAAACAGTCTTTTGTTACCTTTACCATTTCAAAATGGCCACCGCTCGAGTGGCAATTGCTGATGGCGAATTTAAAATAAGAAAAGCAAGATTTCCCTTGACGGCATTTTTAATGCTGTGGTTAGTTGTTAGGTTTGGTGATAAGGTGGGCATGTAGGTTTAGAATTAAGGTTAGTAATTAGGTTTAGGATTAAAGTTATTTGGTACGTTTAGCGTTAGGGTTTAAGTTATTTGGTACATTTAGTATTAGGGTTAACAGGTAAGTGTAGGGTTAGTAAATAGGTTTGAGGTAAATACCTAATTACCTGAGCCCTAACAAGAACAGGATGCTGAACAAAGTCGAGTTAATTTAGGGATAACACGCACGTAGATAAAAGGGCAGATACTTTACAAAAATTCTCTTCTGTCCTCGTGACTATAGTTGCAAGTTCATACGAACGCTTTTTTCTAGGATTCAAGACGGATCCTCAGACCCTTGGACTTAACTTTGCAGAGCAGCACATTGCCCATTGAGGAAAAACCCCATTTTCCATGGTACCACGTCTGTGTCCCTCTGGTCTTGACCGATCTGAACTCTCGTCCGAAAACCAGAGTGCTACAAGAAGCTTTTAATTACTTTGGAGTTTGGTGTTTGGGTTAGTAATTAAGTTTGGGATTAGGGTTAATTGTTAGGTTTGTGGTTAGTGGTAGTAGTTAGGTTCAAGTTTAGTATTTCAACTCCATGGATGTAATTTGCAGTTCAGATAAAAAAAATCTCTTGCTACTTGCAAAGGAACGATAGATGTAGATGCAGCTTGGCTATCATGTTTAAACACAATCTGTTTTTCTGGTAAATGAAAACGTCCATAACTCATTTTTAATTAGAAAAGTAAAAAGATGCTGTGATTATCATCTGCTTCTTTGACTTTAAATTTGCCATCAGCTGCAGCCACTCAGCCACTGGAGCGGCAACTATTTTGAAACGGAAAAGGTCACAATTGCTGGAGAATGTATTCATATTCCGTCAGTTTATCAAGAAAAATAAATTTTGTTTACCTCCTCTCAAAACCTATTGTTGACTTGGTTCTTTTTTCCGTGACAGGAACAACAAAAACAATCCTCGTCGCGTCTCTTACTTATTGTGCTATATTGAAAAGCCTAACAAGTCAATCAACATTTATGTTAGAAATATTCGAGTGCTACTTTCTAATGAATAAATCAACATTTCACCACTATGGAAAACAGGACTAACTGATTGATTGGCCAGTTTCTTACGAACTGGAATATCTTTTATATCTACAAAATTTATCCTCCAATTACGCAAGGGTTTCTTCCCTCCTAATAAATGAATACAAAGTTGGCAAAAGATTTTTTTCTATATGTGTTTGTACGGTTGTTCATGTTTCCCAGTCCTCCTGGCCATACTGTTTTGTCTACAGGCATGGAAAATGTCATCACCACTCCACTAGACCTGTTCTAAAAATGTTGTTTTTAATTTTGGACAAAAAAAAAAAAAGGCATTCTTTTTTTGACTCATATCTTTATTCTGGCAGGTTAAATTATAACATCAACTTTCTCCAGATTTTAGATGTTTCTAGATTTTTCTTACTCTATTTTAGATGTTTTCCTCGTGGAAAATACCTGTTAGGTCACAAATAGAATTAATTCTGACCATATTTAATCATCAATGGAATTTATTTTTTACATGACTTTAATTTTGCCGCTACGGTCGTTCAATTATTGACAGTGATGGTGCATATTTTTTCATTTTTTTTCAATCACTATAAATAAAATATAAAAGTTGCAATAATCATTTTCAGTTGGAATTGAAGTAGGAAAGGAGTTTGAGCCTGCAGCAACCAGGCTTATTTCTGTTATCTTGATCTTTTCTAATAGATGAGTTTAATTAACTTTCAGTTAAGAACAAGGATGGCTATTGGCAGACAAAATGCCCATAGACTTTTTCTAGGGCATCCTGTACGATTTTACACATATTGAATTATGGGGACTCAATGCCTATGTGCTACTAAGTTCATACCCATACAATTAAGGTGAAAGTGGTCCGGTAAAATGACCTGATGAAAATCATCCCTGTAATAAGGAGCCAGATATAAAGTATTGACATTTTTCAGACGTAACAGTATGAATTTGATTCCGTTGTGTCTGAAAAATGTTAATACAAGATCATCAGATAATACCTATTTTTGATAAAATGTTTATTTTAGTTGGGGATTTTCCCCCTATTTTCCAATAGTGCCTTTTTTACCTGGACCATTATTTCTGGTACCATTTTTATCGTGACTTTTATTCCTGGGGCTATTTTTATCGGGACCTTTATTACTGGGGCAATTTTTATCGAAACCTTTATTACCGGGGCCCTTTTGTCTAGTCTTTTATTACTGGGGCCATTTTTATCGAAACGTTTATCAACGGCACAATTTTTATCGGGACCTTTATTAATGAGGACATTTTTATTGGGGTCATTATTACCGGGAACCGTATTCACCATAGCCTTCGGAAATTTGCAATATCAGTACGTCAATTTACACTATGGCCTTCCAATTGATATCATGAATAAAGAGATTTGGGTAGTTTCCAACTCTTGAGAATCCTACATAGAATTGTCCATGCACAAAGCAAAGTTCTCCAAGATGCCGTCCAATAAGTTTAGATGTTTGCCCCCAAGATTGATTGATAGACATGGCTAACACAAGGCGTAGTGGAAAGTGAAGCCTCTTAAATCGAACAGGCAAATCTGTTGAGTTGAGTAGAATTCAAGATTTAATGGCATCCTTTCATATTGTACACTGAGCAGGAATAGTAGCCCGATAGAGAAGTGGCATGCACTTCTTAATCAACGTGTGTCATTTTCATGGCCGGGCCTAATCGAATTACACTGCAGCATCATTGGGGAAATTTTCTTTTAGTTTGTTTGGAGCAAGACTTGATGGTTCTAAGGAATTAACAAGCTTAACAGGCTTTTGATACTTCTATTTCGACTGGCAATGATAACTGCAACTTTTGTAATATATATACATATATATATATATATATATATATATATATATATATATATATATATATGTAATGCTCTTGAAATGGAGCACGATGATGGATGGGGAATTATGCGTAAGTAAATACATCGCTTAATTCAGTCCTACTGATCGTCCAGTTCCGCCAAGGGTAGGGGTACAGCAACCTCTAGATCCTAATATCAAGTCTATAGCCACACTGAAGAGTTGTAATACCATAAAACACAATTATTGATTGTATATATATATATATATATATATATATATATATATATATATATATATATATATATATATATTGATACATTTCCTGTTCTGTACTTAAGCTTTAGAGCATTAATCATCCATAGGTCTAAATCTTTGCTCTCCAATTTCAAAATGATTTTAAATGTATCAGTAGTAGAAGTAATAGTAGAAATAGTAGTTGTAGTAGAAGTAGTGATGAGTTATGGTAGTAGTAGCATGAGAAGAGGAAAGTGAAAATGGTTCTCCCAAAAATTTGGTGATCAAAAAACAAAAAAAAAAACAAACAAAACAACAAAAGTAAGTTTAGATTAGAGTAAGTATACAATTTTCATCGATAATCAGTTCAATGTATCATTATTTGCTAAGTGGACTTCTAATGAATTTATATAACATTTTTGCTAGAAACTTCGCTGGAAATTGAAAAGTTTACTGATTTTAGCCATTTCAGAAGACAGTTCTGGCTATCAGTAACAAACGATGATTAGCAACACCGTAAAAAAATAAAAGCTTAGTATGTCATCTATTGATGACATCACACCTCCAATGACATGATTTCCCGACAAAGTAGGAGTGCAGGCCAAATAAGGAAAGACTGCCCTTTAAAATGGCTAAAATCGGATAAATTTCATACATTTAATCTATATACTTAGAAGCCCCTTTTTCTTTTATTGTTAGCTTTATTTATGTTGTCTAAGCTGAGTGATACATTGACTGTGTGGCGAGAGGAGATCATTTCAAATAAGGGTTTCGATATAATGTGATGCAATTCGAGGTTGTTCTGTCGGATCATGTGTGTCCTTTTCTTGGTATATATATATATATATATATATATATATATATATATATATATATATATATATATGCTTGTGTGTCTATGTGTGTGTGGATATACATATATATATGTATAATATTTATATATATATATATATATATATATATATATATATATATGCAGAGAGAATGAGAGAGAGAGAGAGAGAGAGAGAAAAAGAGATAGAGAAAGAGAGAGAGAGATGCGGACACATCTGAAAAAAAAAATCTCTCAATCGAATACAAATGCCTTGATCCAAAATTTAACCCTTCCGTCTTAAGCTGATGGCCCAAACCGCCATCGAATTACGCTGAAAAACATTGGGATGTTTTAGAGATATTGTGTGAACAAACAGACCGACACATAAACAGACAGCCATGGGTAAAAACAAATACCTCGTGCAACTTCATTTACAGAAGTTGACAGACGAGTTCATTTGACTCAAGGGGAATCACCCCAATTGAATTGATGCAGATTTACCTCCCTTATGAGATATAAATTGCCACTGTACCGTAATCACCAAATGCTATCCCAACGTATCTGCCGATAAGTTTTCGGCCTTCTGCAAGGGTTTGCTGGATCTTTAGATCTTTGGATGCATTCTAGAATTTATTTTATTTTCTAAGCGGAAACATAGTTTGCTGTTTATAAATCCAAGTGACAATATCTTATACGCACTAAATAATTCAGGGCTGGGGAAACAGCCACACTTACCACAAAAAATACATAGCACGAACGTTAGTTATTTTTTCATATGGAAGCATTTCAGTTCCAATTCCATTTACAGTCTATTTATTTAGTAAATCCCGTTCACTGGCATCATTTTGATTTCAGTCTAAGTTATAAAAAAATGAAGGATGCCACGTACAATATTGGGATTACCGGGAACATATTGTCAGAAACGTTGTGATGGATAAAAAATAAGATAAAATAGGTCTGGTTAGTCACTCAATAGAAACTGTCATAGGACCAACGTTATTGGCTTTGTGCCGTGTTGAGGATGATCAACTAAAATATTGGAAGAAAGGGTGATCACTGAATGTTATTTCTCTAGCCTTTTCTGGGTCAGTGATCACTGAAAAGTCTGTATCTTCCAAATATAAACAGTTGCAAACTATTTACCATAAACTTACATTGGAAACTAAACACCCCAACTAAAAATATTCTCAGGGTGGATGACAAAACAAAATAAAATGTTTGTTTGTTCACATAATAAGGAGTAAATATATAAATTTCCAGCCCTCTAGATCCGGTGTGGCCTGTACGCGTGGTACATGCATGAATATATACATAGCCAGCAGGACCGATTTGGAAACTGAAGAAACGTAAGTAAACCAATTGGAGGCTGCTGTTTTATCGCTACAGATAACGGAACTACACTTGAGCGTCCCTTCTGGGGCACACGCCAAGGTGAAGGATATGGATATCCTTGGATGACCAGTCATCAGAAACCCCATCTCGACCTCCTAGATGTAGTCCAAAGTAGACAGAGGTAGTGTGACATCAGCTTGGCTACAGGAGCTTGTGAATAGACATCAAATGGGGCGTTGAACCACTCGAAGGGAGCTCCATTCCCTGGTTTAGAGTTCTACTTTACCCTTGCTATCCATCTCACAGTAAGGAGAAGATATGAATTAATGTCTTTGCCAAGGGCATATGTGCGAGGTTAAAATAAACAGCTTCGACCAGAGTTTCAACTCACCAATCGTGCCTTCTAATCAAACCAACGGTATACTCATAAACAAGGACCTGTTGTGGAGATTAGAAAAAAGTCAAGTTTTATGACAAAGCGGAAATTAAACTTGAAGGGAGTGGCTTTCAAATTCCCCAGAAGGCAATATCAATCGACGCAGTGCTGGAAAGACTGATGATCACTCATTTTTATGGATTTTTACGTATCTAACTTAAATTTCATCTTTGATTAGAACCTTAAACAATTATTTCCGACCTTTCTGCTTTTTGCCCCATCTCAACAGTGCAAAAAATTTAATGCCCCCAAACTTCAAAAGAAAATAAATCTAATCAGATATCAGCTTGCCAAAAGAACCATATCTTGTATTCTTTCGCGTATGCTTAACTGAATTCTTGGCATTCAGCCAAATCTTGTGCTTTCAAGCTTTGGTTAATTCCCTCATACTATGGAGAAGTTAGTATTAGTGGTTATGAAACCTATTCTACTATCGTTGACTAACAGTTTTGTGTGATTAAGAAGTAATAGTAACAGAATAAAATGCTTGCACTAGTACATGGAGTTAATTGCTGTGAAAAGAAAAGGTAGATGTATAGATGGAAATCAGTCGGAGCTGTGTAATGTAAAAAAAATCTTATCGTAAAAAAGTAATTCAGGCAATTTTCCAGTTGACTTGAAAAAAAGAAAAAACAGACTTTCAGAAAATGTTTTGCATCCTTCATGCAAATAGACACTTGGTTACTTCAGCCGAAATGTATCCAATACTCTCTCTCTCTCTCTCTCTCTTTCTCTTTCTCTCTCTCTCTCTCACACACACACACACATACACATAAATACGAATCATCAGCAGCCTTTTAATGTCCGTCGTTGGATGTAGACCTTCTCCAGGATCCACCACATTTCTCTATCATGGGCGTCGCAGAACCAGTATTTTCTCAATTTGTCTAATCTGTCTCTCTATTTTGTTCTCTGCTGACATCTGTTGCACACGTAATCCCTAGAGATCCATGTTGGGAGTCGAGATATCGATCGGTTGTCAGCCATTCTTGCAACATGGCCTGCCCATTGCCATTCAAATTTTTTAATAGATTCTATGGCTTATCAGATTCCTGGATATATTGTGCTATCTTGTGGTCTACCCACGTGAGGTTGAGCATAATTCTCTCACGTGCTCGTTGCATGGTTTTCGGTTTGTGGATCTGTCTCTTGGTTTAGGTTCCATGTTTCAGCTCCACAAGAGACTATCGGAAGAATGTATCAGTTGTATACCCTTCTTTTTAGGATAAATGGGATCTTCTTGTTTTTGAAAGTTGAACTTGCTCAGCCAAAGGTTTGCCACCCTTGGGCGATTTATTGCTTGGTTTCTTCTTCTTTTGAGGGTCTCATGGAGATTAGTTGTCCTAGGTAGATGTAGTGATCTACTTTCTCCGGTTCTGTGTCCTCGATTTTGATCTTAGTATTTTTATCTCCAATGTGATTGTTACACATGATCTTCATCTTGCTGAACTTCATGTGTAGGCCGATTTGCTTGCTTTCTTCATTTCGTTCATCTAGCGTTAGTTGCAGGTCTTATAAATTTTCTGCAAAAAAGGCAATGTCATCTACAAATCTGAGGTTGTTTAGATACTCGCCGTCTATTTCGATTCCTCCCAGTTTAGGTTTCTGAAAATCATCTTGAGGCAGGCTGTGAAGACTTTGGGTGAGCTGGTATAACCTCAGTTAACCCCTTTTGGATCTGAAAGGGCCTTGAGTCTTTATTTATTCTGATAAAGGAGATGCTGTGACGGTATATATGTTGCAGCACTCTGACATGTACGGCGTCTACATCTTAGGGTGAGATGGCGTCCATGACCACATGGATATCCATTGAGTCAAAGGCCTTTTGAATTCGAGAAATGCTCCATCGAGTGGCAGCTTGTATTCTGCTGCTATTTCCAACTGATCTATCGAATGCAGGTGTTCCATAGTCGAGTAGCTTCTTGGTTCGCTCAAAAAATTATTAGACGATTGTATAATTAGGAGGTAATCAGTCAAGGGTGAACAGGGCTCATTTTTTGGCAATAGAACTCTTTTCCACTCTTCACATTCAAAATTACTCCCCCATTCATTCAAATTGTTCCCTCGTTGGGTGTGGCCCCTTAATCATTGCTCTAGACGAGATGCAGTGGTGAAGTTAATAATGAACCTATATCTGAATCAATCGAGGAAAAGTGTGAGCTGTAAAAAAAAAATCTGTACAATTCTTATTGTTTTTATATTTGCATTGCTGACATTTTGGGCAACGACTCGACAATTGTTAATGATGAGGAAAAAAGCAGGAGAAGCAAAAATTGAAAGTCAATAGGTCAGTTTAGTCACAAAATAGAAACCGTCTCATGAACAACGACCTTTGGCAGCATTTCATATTCGAAAAAAGGGGGTGATCAGTGAAAAAGTTGCCTCTCTCGCTTTTATGGGGCAGGGATGACTAAAAAAAAATTTTAAATCGAATTTAAAGAAAAATCAAACTAACTAAGCGTGTATGCAGGTAATCTAAAGGACCAATTTAGTATAAGCTTACATTGCAAATTATCTGATCCCACAACAAACTTGTAGGGGTGTTAAAAAAAAACAACGTTTATATAGACATAGTAAGGATTAAATTGGTGCTGCCTGTACTCGCGACACATACTTACCTAGCCAGCCAGTAATCTAGACCCACTTAAAATTTGAAAAAAAACCTTTGTGGACTGTTTTAGTGACAGTTTTGGTTGGTGGTTTCTATGAGATGAATTTTCAAAATTCTATGAGAGCATGAAAATTCAGCAAAAGATCAAGCGATGATGGCAACCTCAACACGGGGCGCCCATAGAATTTTGTCAAGATAATTCTGATGGATAGATAGAGAGATAAATAAATTAGATAGATATATGAAAATATATACCTCAACGTGATGCAGTAGCAATTTTTCTTTACACTGTTAAAAAAAGGGAAACGAAGGTTAAAAACGGGGTTAGGCTAATGGATTCAGCATCGCTGATTCGGATTTTATTTTCATTTTTCTGATTCTTGGAACCAATTCCTAATTCGAAATACCAAAAAAATTGGCAACACTGGATTCCAAAATTCGAGGAAGAAAACTAAATTGGCAACACTCGGTGGATCACGTGCGTTCTACGTGATTGTAAATACGAGATCTAGTCAAAAAGTATCCAGCCTTTTAAAACAAAAAAAAAAAAAGATATCCATACCTCGATTCATTAATCACGGCCGCCTGTACGTGTAACCAAACTACTTATCAAAGCTTTTATCTGAAATTATCTAAAAAATGACTTTTATCAAACAGTATCTGAAAAAAAAATACAAAGATTTGATTTGAGTATTGTCAGTCCCAAATCACCATGTAGACCCCACAAAACACTTTTGTGACCAGGTGTTCCCGGTGTGACAGAAACACGTTTAAACACATGGATAAACAGACGCAAATACCCAAAACAGAGAAGTGTCTGTTGCCCACTTGGATAGTTTGTCGGGCCTATATATATACACATACACACACAGACAATCAAGCAAAGAGAGATTCTGGAGCCCACTCGACTGGTTGGTCGGGCAGGCCATTTGTCGGGCAACATATTGCAATGAAACCTTAGAAAGTCGGCAAATAGTGTCCTTACACTGGCCACGACTTCAGCTGTGTCTGCTTAGAAACAGCATATCAAATCATTACTTACTCGGCCCAGGTTTGTAATAAGTGAATTAGCCTGAGATGCAAAAGCATCTGAGGTGGCATCCCTTATTACATCCTGCACTTTTTTGACACTTAATTCAGGGGGATAAGGCGTGAATGAACTCATGCCTTTGCCCAAAGGTACTAGTGCAATGAGCGCAAACCATCCCAATCAGGGTTCGAACTCACCCAGTCCACTATCTGTTGCACCTTTATCCTCTTCAAGTATCCACTGCAGATGTAACATATTTATCTGCCGAATGTGTTCCCCAATTTTCGAAACAGTTTGCAAAGTACTCGTACGAGATTGCCATCAGGTCAACTGGGATATGGAAAATGCAGTGAGTGTGTCAATTTTGAAAAAAAATATAATGTCATGTGTATAATTGCAGCTATGTACACCATGGTTGCAGCAAGGTACGAGAGAGAGAGAGAGGAAAGAGAGAGAGAGAGGAAAGAGAGAGAGAGAGAGAGAATGTTTTTTTAGGGCCATAGCCGTAGCCTAGGTGTGTCGCTACCTGCGTATCTGTCACTCTACCCTTCTAATCTACTTGGCAAACCTTTATTCTTCTGACTTATAAGCGAGGGTTCTCTTCCTATCGCTAGTTCTTTTCACTAGATCAACTTTCCTTCCTCTTTTACCAGATATCAATACTCAACACATCTTTCGTATCTCTCACCACTTAACCTATTTTCTATCTTTCTCATTTCCTCGGCAAGAATCCTTATATACGATTCTTTTTACCATCCATCTGCTTTTCATTGTCTTTCTCCTAATTTCTTTTTAATCAAGTGGCTGTGATTGGCTATCTTAAGACTGCAGTGGTTCCGAGCCACCACGCCCCATCTATTCTCTTAATCATGATAAATCTATTTCAGATGATTTTACTATCACCCCTTTGGAGTGTGAAAAGGATTACACGAAAACATCTGCATATATATATATATATATATATATATATATATATATATATATATATGTGTGTGTGTGTGTGTGTGAGTATGCAACATATCTATGACCGAGCATATTCGTATGTATCGTATAAGCTCATGCAAAAGTATCATTATTCAAAATAAAAATGAAATTAGATAATTGGAAATAAAGACGGAACATCCAATTAAACCGACCCCATCAGTCCTGCATTGAAAGACTTACTAAATGGTTCTTGAGCAAAATCGTTCGATTAAGAAGAGTTTTCCACGCCTCAATATGAAAAAGAAATAAAAGGCTACAACCTAGTGAGCCTAAATATGGGTCTCACTGATTTTTGACCAAAATATCGACTTACTATCATTTTCCTGCCTAATCACGTTTCCTTTGGCTATATTCAGGGTTTGAAATCTCCTCGCGGCAATATTGAATAATATTAAAAGCCGCATATAGCCATATCTGAACGTACGGAAAGGGGGGGGCGGTCTACGTAAGTGATGCAATGTTTTGCTAAAAAACTCTGGATGCTGATTAGTTGAACTGCCTGATTTGTCATTTTTAAGGAGACGGTTACAAAATACAATGGTGTATCACTGCCGTCTGAGTGACTCAAAAGAAGAGTGTCTGTTCATGATGAGGCAGTAGTTAGGTCCTATCTGATTTGTTTCAAAGTGATATATATATATATATATATATATATATATGTATATATATATATATATATATATATATATATATATATATATATATATATATATATATATATATATATATATATATATATTATAATTATGTTTCGTTGTATTACAACTCTTCAGTGTGGCTATACACTATCAAATATCCCTTCCATTAAGATCGAAACATTCGCTTCTAACCCCAGGGCTGACATTTTACCACTGCCCGATGCAGAACTGGACGGTCAGTAGGACCGAATTTTAAGCAATATATTTACTCATGCCCAATTCCCCATCCATCAAAGTGCTCTACTGCAGAGTTTGAAGAGTATCATATATATATATATATATATATATATATATATATATATATATATATATATATTGATTGATTGATTGATTGATTGATTGATTGAATCACCATACAGGTATACTGGTGTTCCTGCCACGTAAGGCTTCTTCTTGTGAGCGAATCTTTACTTTGGTATATATGTATATATGTGTGTGTGTATGTGTGTGTATGTATATGCTTCACACAGAATAGGAATTTACAACTATTATTTAAATTCGAATCGTGTTATTATAAATTCAATTTTATTGTGAGATCATCGGCTGTTTCACAATGTAAAGCGTATACATATATTCATTACCTATTTCAACTTGGAATGTATCCCATATGTACACCTGACAGATAATAAATACACCTACTTTTTCCTTACACTCAACCACACTCACACAACGATGCCAATGTACTCACCTGTTACCCCTTTCAATGAAGGATAAGAAGTCCACCGAATTGCTCTGCTAGGTAGACGTTTTTTCTGGAACTGAAAAAGCAGTCACATACTGTGTCCATTGTAATGCATAGATTTTACATATAAATGTAAATCAAACATTCCTCGAAAATCACATTTTGGGTATGTTTTTCAAAATCACATTGGTACACTGACATTAAAAAAGTGAACTAACATTGCTATATGTAAGAATCCTTAGATTAATAAATTATTTTTGATACCCCAGAAGGACCTCAGCAATCTTAGGAGAAAGAAGCCAGATTTCGTGCTCGTACCGAAAGAGATTATAGAACGTTGGAAACAAAAAAAAAACTTTAAATGATATATACCGGTAATCTAGCATTCAAAACCACAAAATATAATAGTATACATGCCTTCCGGAGATTTGGTATTCAAAACCGCAAAATATAACTGATTACACGCCTTTTCCAGATGTTTAGCGTTCAGAAACACAAAACATTTGAGAATACATGTGTTTTCCAGTGGACTAGCTTCCAGACACATGAGAGAATAGATGCTTTTTCTGGAGGTTTAGCATTAAGAAACACAGAACATCACAGAATATGTGCCTTTCCCGGAAGTTACAATTGAGAATCACAAAACAGCACAGAATAAGCTCAGCATCGAGAACAACAAAACAGGACAGAATAAAAACCTTTTTCTGGAAGTTCAGCATTAGGAAACATAAAGAATGACAAAATACTAACCTTTCCCGGAAGTTTAGCATTCAGAAGCACAAAGAATGAAAAATAAATGCTTTGGATGCTAATTAAATTAGCTCCCGAAATAATATCAGAATTGATCTAAGAAGGTAAGTTCTATCTGATATAATGTTCATTGCTTAAACGCAAAAACTAGGTTAGTTAACACATTAGTAAATTATCAACAAACGAGGGAAAACGAATAGATTAACATTAATAATAAGTTTTAATTCTCTTATGAATTGAAAGAAGAAAAGACTTACGTTTTCTATCGACACAAAATTGTTTTGAGAGATTTACCGCCAGAAGGATCAGGGGAAAAGAAGAATAAAGGGAAAGGAACGTTACTTATTAAATACTAGAGTCTTTGAATGTCTGTCAGTTTTGGTCATCTAAATTATAACTAGTATAATGTCATCTTTGAAAGTCCTGCCTCACTACTTTGTGAATGCTGAACTTATTTAAGATGCGTTCTTTGAGATAAAGAAGGGTGGATTACTTTTTGAATGTAAAGGTGTGTGTGTGTAAAGAGTGTGTGTAAAAACTATAAAAACTATTTTAAGGAGAGTGCCAAAAAAGCAAGCTTACCTCGAGGCTGTTAGAACAGTCAGAGAGATAGATAGATAGATAGATAGAGAGAGAGAGAGAGGGGTAGAGAGAGAGAAAGAGAGAGAGTTTTACTGCCAGAACTCGAATACAGTAAAGATAGCTATCATTTATCTTATTGGTGTTTCTATGTGACGTTAAAGAGGAAGCAACAAAGAATCTACCATTTCAAAGAAATTTTCAACTGTGTTAAGAATCGCCGGGCAGATAACTCCATATATGTATATTATTTTTTTAATGCTAAAAGGTCGGCATTACATGTGTTTTTTCCGCAAGTTTAGCATTCAGAAACACAAAACATGACAAGACAAACTTTTTCCAGGAGTTCAGCAAACAAAAGTTCAAAGCAGGACAAAATACATGCCTTTTCCAAAAGTAAAGCAATCAGGACTACAAAACAGGATAGACAACATGTATCTTCCGGGAGGTTAGCATTCGGAAACACCAAACTGGAGAGAATGCATGCGTTTTCTGCAAATTTAACATTTAAAAAGACGAAACATGAAGAAATACATGCCTTTTCCGGAAGGAAAACATTCAGGTCCAAATAAAACGGGACAGAATACATGCTTTTTCCGGCATTCAAATGTACCGAATATGACAATATGCATGCCTTATCCAGAAATTTGATACTCAGAACCAGAAAACTGGACAGAATACATGCCTTTTCCAGAAGTTTAGCATTCAGGAACACAAGAAATGCCAGAATGCATGCTTCTTCTGGAAGTTTAGCATCAATAAACATGAAACATGACAAAATTCATGCCTTTCCCAGATGTTTGGCATTCGAAACCAGAACCTTGGTCAGAATACATGCCTCTTCCAGAAATTAAGCATTCATAATCACAAAATATGACAAAATACACGCCTTCTTTGCAACTTTCGCATTAAAAAACTCAAAACAAAGAATGCATGCTTTTTCTGTAAGTTTAGCATTAAAACAAGAAAAACATGGCAGAATGCATGTTTCTTCTGGGAATATAGCATTCATAATTAGAAAACAAAACGGAATCCATCCATTTTCCTGAAATTTAGCATTCGGCATGACGGAACTGGACAAAATTTATGCCTTCTCGAGAAGGTTCGTTTGTTCCCATCTCTGTTTGTGTCTGTGTGTGTGTGTACGTGTGTGTGTGTGCACGTACAAACACACAAAAATTTATACACACATGCAGAGATGGTAAACGAAATCGTTTCTATTCAATCAAACGTCGAAATAATGCAGAGTATTGAAAGCTTGCACTCACCGCTTTCTATGTTCTATGTAAACACATCCGATCTGCACATAGTATAACTGGCAGTTGCTCTCAAGTATCTCTGCTCGGTATTTGCCTGTATGTATCAATGATATATAAGACGTTGTTCGGGCGATCTAATCTCTTTTTCCAATCTTTGACGTTAATCTGATGTTTCAGTCGATTCATTTTTACGGCTTTATCCAGGTGTAGTGTGTTATATCCGTACGGGAAAAAAATATTTTTCCCGGTAGTACATCATCATCATCATCATCATCATCATCATCATCATCATCATCAGTCTTTCAACGTCCGTCGCTGGACATAGACCTTCCCAAGGATTTGCCACACTTCTCTATCATGGGCGTTGCAGAGCAAGTACTTTCTGAAATTGTCTTGCTCGTCTTTCCATCTAATATTCTGCCAGCTTTGGTTGCACATGTGATCTCAGAGGATCTATGTCGTGAGTCGCAATGTCCATCGGCTGTTCACCATTTTTGCAACATGGCCAGTCCACTGCCATTTGAGATTTTAATGGATTCTATGATGTCCCTGACTTTTGTCTTTTCATGGTTGCACTGTGCTGTCTTATAGTCTCTCCGTGTGAGACCCAGCATCATTTTCGCATGTGCATGTTGCATAGTTTTCAGTGAAACAAAAAGTTATAAATGTTTGGTATGTTAAAGACAATTTTCAAAGTTATAAACAATACTGTCTGATGAGGCACTTTATTCTCACTGACAATGTTTGAGCATTATTACTATTCTAGCGCTTTTCACGCTGAATTCAGCATATTTCTCGTCATGGTAGTATGAAAAGACGCTAAATTTGCGCTGTTATGCTTGAACATGTTGGTAATTTTGTAGTGGAATTTTGACTAATTTCAGATTTCTTTCATATTTTATGGCCACTTAGAAAAATAGCGCTTTTTTGGCAGTCAAACTAACCCAAAACCGTTTTTTTAGTTGGCAACACTGTATCCGACGAGATTTGGCCATAACTCCTTCATCCCAAGGAGAATTCCCTCAACCCTGGCCCTTGTGCCGAGAACTTAACGGAGGGGCATTGAACACCCTTTTTAATGTCTTTGGCGATCGGCGATAAATGAAACCATGGCCTATCGATCCAGAAGTGATCACTCTACCATTTGGCAACGGTGATCAATAGACACTGTATTTATTATACATTAAATTCATAAACCTATTAGATAAAAGCTGGACGTGTTATAGGCTAATGACTGCCAGGGGCTAATTGGAAGGGAAAACGATTGGTGCAGGTTAACTTAAATAGGATTTCCTTTTGATTGCAAAGGGAGGGCACTCTTTCTGACATAAACCCTCAAGGGGGAATATTACGTGATATTTACCTGAGTCGATCGGCGAAGAGACGTGTAATAGCTTTTCCATATTGAAGGATAAATCACGTTGAGTATTATTGAACCTGTTCGATAGCAGCAGCTGCGCACGAATCACAATCGGATCACCTGACATAATTCCAGAGAATCTCTTAATGGAATAGAAATTTGAATGGAACAGATTTTAGATGACGAACAACAGGTCCGACCTTTGGAAATATTGGTATGAGCGATAAATCCACCATTTGGCATGTAAGTGATTTCAACGCATGTGCACCCACATACACACACGCACACACACATGCAGACACACATATACACTTATATATATATATATATATATATATATCATCATCATCAGTTTTTTAATGTCTGTCGGTGGAAATAGACCTTCCCTAAGATCCGCCACATTTCTGTACCATGGGCGTCGCATAGCCAGTACTTTGTGAATTAGTGTAGTTCATCTCTCCATCTTGTATTCTGTCTGCCTTGGTTTTACATATGGTTTCTGGGGATCCATGCTGTGAAACGTGATGTCCATCAGTCGTCTGTCATTCTTGCAACGTCACCAACCAATTGCCATTTGAGTTTTCTAATGGATTCTATGATGTCACTGACCCCCGTTTTCTTTCTGATATATTGTGCTGTCTTGAGAACTCTCCACGTGAGGTTGAGCATGATTCTCTCACATGCTCCTTGCATGCTTCTCAGTTTGCAGGTTTGTCCTTTGATATATATATATATATATATATATATATATATATATATATATATATATATATAGAGAGAGAGAGAGAGAGAGAGAGAGAGAGAGAGAGAGAGCTTTAAGTCTTTACAGCTTTAAACGCTAAACATTTGGAAACTTTTTCAAAAATCTTCTCGTGTCACTCCAGTTACTTATTTCCCAATATGTGTCGATGCAATTCTAGTACGTTTTTCTTGTTCCACGTATACTATGTCATTAGTGTACAATGTATAAATTTTCTCTTGTCGGGACCATTAATTGTTTACCATGTCACCATTTCAGGGATTTCAGAAACAAAAAAAGTTGTATTAACATGGCATCCAGGGAGTTTTGATCGAACACCACCTCCTTTTCTTACTATATAGCTTATGTCATACACGTAGTACATAATTTATTAAGAGCATTATGTGTATTATATATAGACATTATTTCATACTACATATTCATTTTTTGAATATATATATATATATATATATATATATATATATATATATATATATATATATATATATATAATTAGTTCCTAGATTCGATATATCGGACTGTATGTTAACAAGAAGGAAACATAATCATATCTCAATTAATTTGTTGTCCTAAGTTCTTTTTCATACACATCATTTATTTTTGAAACAGGGCTTCCTTATGTATGTTACCCAGAAAACGTATTTAACGATGGGGAATCAGTAAGTATTACGACAAACGTGACTCGCTGTTCGTGTCGTTTTTATTGAATGTTCACACATGCGAATATTAAATTCCGTGTGTCATTTCTAATCTCAGACTGCATGCAAAAATCGACTTTTGGCATCATCTTCAAGTATACCAATTACACAGAAAAAAATTCTTCGAGTTGTGTCTACCAAATTATTCAACCGAAGAATTAAATCATTTTTCCTATGACCTTAAAGTTAATTTTTCCTCGTCGTATATCATCAAGCTTCCATCAAATGCATTTTTAACACTTTTAATTATCAAATAAAGTATTTTTATAGAAATGAGTTTCTTTCCTGAAAAAGCATACTGACCTATCCCCTGCCTTTAAATTTCAAGGCGCTCAACACTTTGTAAAAGTGTGCGTAAATTTGTTGAGAAACCATATATATAAGGGGTTTCTCAACCTACGCGCAGTAGTACTACACTCTTACATCCACAGCAACAATTTTGGCACAGACATTAGATTCAAAATCATTGAAAAAATAGAAATGATTACAACCCTGACACGACTAAATTTCTAGAACTACATGAAAAAATGAGCATTAACAAATTTGAAACTCTTTACCCGGACGGACTCAACATTTAACTCAACAGCCCTGACCACCCCAATCACGAACACCATAATCCTGTCACTCGTAATTACTCTATAATCACTAACTCACTATCTTCGTACCTGTACCTTAGACTATACTTCTACCAAGGCCCAAGCATCCCTCAATATACATATACTCTTATTCTCTACAACAAACCCACTTATATAACTTGGATTCCTATCTGCATATAAGTAATGTTACAAACTTATCTCACCCTATCAACATCCAACCCTTTTTTTATGTATATCCAACATTGGGAACTTCACACAGACCCTTACATATTGATACCTCTGAATGGTCCATTTCATTTGTTCTACTCAAAGCCATTTGGCCTTTCAAAACTTCTACGATGACCCTTAAGGTACAGAACATATATTTCTCAACTAATAAGCAATCATATATATCCAGGGCCCCTCTAACCTTACACTACCTTGATTAACACTATAGATAATCTTAAACCAAACTTTATAAGTATTCAATTAGTTTAACACTACTAAACTATTATCCAGCTCCCCAGTACCCATGATAACTGATTCTTAAGACCGACCACTTCCTCTGACCAGCACAACCAGTAAAATACCCATAACTGCTGCTGTTACTTCCAACAGAATAACGAATCAAACCACTACAGATTTATTCTCATAGACAATGCAGTCTGGTCTCACCATTATGATCTCCCAAGAGTTTTCATTCTTGATTCCCATTTTTGCTTCCAAAGCAAAACACCTGATGGTAAATTTGTTTTCTATGGAAATATTTTAATCCCTGGAAAGTAGAAGCATGAAAGATGGGAACCCTTCGAAACATGTAGAGCACACTAATTAGTTCATTTACGAAATGATTGATTGACAAATATTGTCCCCACATACTTTTACTCATGAGTCTATCTGATTCCCAATTGTTCACTTCCATCTGATGCAAGCACAGGTTACAATTGATAATTCACTAGTCTGTACCCCCTGAAGCGCAATGGAAGAGTTTCCTGTGAAAGAAAGATCCCCGGTAACTAAGTTTATATCTTAAATAGATATGGTGTTCACTTAGAAATGGAGGAACCGAAAGTACAATCTGTAATCATCAATTAAAAAAAACCTTTACTCATTTTATAATGGCAATGCTATTGGTATTAAATACCCACTTTTTTTTCAACTAAGATCTACTTAATATTTTAATACGTATACACACGTTTTTTGTTCATTCTATGATTGCTCTCTCTCTCTCTCTCTCTCACATACACACACACACACACACATATATATCCGACATAATGGTGAGATTGGTTTTATAGACAACCAGAAAAAGATAGATTGGGTGAATACGTATTCATTTACGGACCTTTCATTAGGAGTAAGAGTCATATCATCAGTGAGGTGGAGAAATGAAGAGAATAATGGAGAGAACAGAAGTTTTCTATGTTGTGAGTGAATGGGATAGGAGTGTCCTTCAGGTTATCTGGGGATGGATAGCTAGATTTTGTTGGGAGTGAAGGATCATATATATCTACTATCTATGTTGGATGTGGGATAGGCGAGTGGGCAGGGTATGGTTACTGTTGGTTCTTCTTTCAAAGTCATCATGGACGTCGACGCCCCAATGATAAAATAGATATTTTACTAAATGAAAACAACTCATACATCAAAAATGACAAACCATTGACAAAGAAACCGAAATATCCAATCAAATTTACAAAGTAATAATGAAAAACATAAACAAAAGATTTTTGACACCAATCGAATATCACCTCCGAACCCCGACTAGTCTACGGTTCGCCCAAGACACACAAAAGTAACATCCCAATGAGACCCATCATATTCAGTATAGCTAGCACCCCTTCCCTGATATAGCCAAAATCTTCACTCTCTTTCTTTTAACAATCAACACCACTCACCACAAAACTCAGGGGATTTGGCGGACAGAATAAAAAACATTGACATAAAAAAGAAATCATAAGCCAAGCTAGACTTCAAATCGCTATACATCAACCTACTCATCGAAAATGCGTGAATAATGTTGAATGTCCAACTCTAAGAATAAGTTACCCCCTATAAAAAGTAACTGAATACATACAAGGTACATTCAAAAACTTCCAATACCTCGATGCTTCTATACAAAACGTCTGAAGAGAAGCGCATAAAGTCCACCTCATTGAAACGCGCCAGACCAAAACAAATAACTCTACAGCCATTAACAACATAACCATAAGATACCCCATCCTACCAACATACAACCACTGCATTCACCAAGCAAAAGTAAACCTACATATTACAACCAAAACATACAAAAGAGTGCACGACATAATTTGGAAATTATCTCCCTGGGGTAAGCCATGCAACAACTGCCCCAAAATTTACTTCGGTGAAACCTCCAGAAACATCGAAAAGATGAACAAAAAACAAACGCCGACGTGCCCTTGTACATCACTGAACAACTCAACAGATTATAAAAGAAGCTCTTATTGTAACGAACAACATAGTTAAGCAACACCACAGCTTCTTCAACATGCCAATATGCAGCGATGTAATTATACTATAAGTATTATTGCTCTCATATATTGTCGTCGGGGTCTTCAGAAATTGTCCATGTTTGAAGTTTAACAGTTTATAGAATTATGGTTCTGTAGAGTTGTAGTTGACGAATGGACGCCCGCTGTATTTGTGGGTCCACGTGGACGTCAGTGGGAAAGTTGAAGGAGGAAAAGAAATGTATGAAAAATATGCACATCATGTTTGGCTATGGACGCGGAGATTAAATGGAGTAAAAAAGACATGTACAAGTATTTGGATGGAAAAATGAAATATACATTTAATGCATAATATTTATGACAAATAAAGAATGAAAATGAAATACATATGATGGAAATATGATCGATCGTGAAAAGAGAAGAGAAAGAGGCATGTTTGGTTTAGGGGGCTATTCCTACACGCAAAAAAGAAATGTAGGAAATAATAAGTATATAAGGGACACTTGGCATAACGGGTTTAATGTTTGGTTTATCTATAGAATGGTTGCCCGATGAGTCGTGCCTGTTATAACTGGTGGTATTAATTGACAAAGCTAGGTTATGGAAAGGGAGTTAATTCAGGTTAGGCGCAGGAAGGAGCTAAAAGGGGCGGAATAGTTAGTGCAGCGTTTGCGTGGTAGCCAAAAATAGTAGTTGTAGTATTTACATTTAGTATTATTTTTATAAGTGTCTTGCAGATTCTCGCATCGGTGATGATAAGAGACAAGACGATTGATATATATATATATATATATGTGTGTGTGTGTGTGTGTGTATAATGCTCTTTTATAGGGATTGAGCACTCTGGTGGATGAGGGATTTCTACATATTTTTAAAAAAATGAATCGCTTAAATTCAGCCTTACTGCTTGTCCAGTTCCATAGTCCAGAGGTAGGATATCGGCCTACGGTGAAGGTTTCAATTCTGCCCCGCATTACTGGATGGGATAATGGAAAGTCTGAAGAGATGTAATTCATTGAAACAATATATATATATATATATATATATATATATATATATAAAATCACGGTCATAGGATAGAAACTATGCCAGCTGCAAGTTTAGAGAGAGGGGAAAAGAATGTAAGTGGCGAGGCCGATAAACGATTGACTATGCGGTTTCAGGGCTTTTATAGGGAGTCATTGTAGGGAGTGACTTTTCAGATATTTAGCTAAAAGGAGGATTTTGTTTTTAATACTTAACTAAAGATACAGGTGTTGCTACAGTACTGTTGCAGAATGGCTCCAACATAAACGATTCAACGTAGACTCAGCTGCCAATAGACTCCAGTTAGCTACACCGTTATATATACTGTACGTACAGTTATACACACTATGGATATATCGTCTCTTTGCTACACTGATATGCACCCCAGATATGAGTATGTAGATGTATTATATAATCCACTATTGCGTGGATACTGGGTCTGATCTGGGTATAGCTGTACACATATAGACCGTGCACTAAGAGGATGTATACAATCATGTGGCTGTACACTAACTATAGGACAATGTTACATGGACATATACTGCAATGTGATTGTGTCTATCTGCCCTGTGTTTTCTGATACATTCGTATGGTCATACATTTATATGTTTTACAGTTCGACACATATATGTCGTTGTGATTAACCATCAACACATTGAGAAAGAGAGAGAGAGAGAGAGAGAGAGAGAGAGAGAGAGAGAGAGAGAGAAAGGGGGCACAGTTTACTCTCAGTAAGAGAAACAAGAAGAGCCGATACTAACCACGCTTGCCTATGCCTCATCCAACATAGATAGCACAATGACAGAGATATGGTCCTTCAACCCAACAAAATCCTGGTACCATCCACAGACAACTTCGTACACACTAGCCCCCATCAACTCATAACATAAAAAACTCCATTCCTCTATATCGCTGATGATGTGGGGATCACTCCCTGCGAAACGTCAGTGGATAAATACTTATTCACCCAATCTGTGTTTTCTCCCATTATCTATGAAAAAAATTATACCACACACACACACACACACACATATCTATATTTGAAAGTTTATGTGCACCTACTTACATATGCTTTATCCCCGATATCAGAAACTCTTCATTCATACACACACACACACACATATATATATATATATGTTAGCAGCTTCAGTGTAGCGTTGCTCTTACCATTGAGCTGAACAACTGGCAGCAATACAAGAGTCCCCTGAACTATTTTAGCTCCATTTTCTTATTTTTGTTTATTATCGGTCTGCCATATCCGCCATATTTGTTTCTTTTAACTTGACAATTATATCATTGAGAGATGGATATGTGGTCCCAGAGAATGATTATAAATTGCATTTTGATATACTAAAGCCTTTATTCGGAATGATCTCTAGTAATTACATTCACCGCGTAAAAATGGGAGATCATTTCAAATGAATTTCGATAAATAAGTACATAAAGAATTTATTGGTAGTGTGATGAGAAAGCATGGAGAGTAATTGAATTGAGAAACAGAGACAGAGAAAGGAAGAACGAGAAAAAAAGAAGAGATAAATAGAGATAAAAAAAAGGAGAGAAGGGGATACATAGAAGGAAGAAGAAAAGAGGACATGGTGTTTAATGATAGAGCGAAAAATAGTAAAACTGACTGTGTGTGATTGGTTTCAGGTATTGATTGGAATCAAGCAGAGACTTCCTGGTTCATTATCAATCTACTAATCCTTAGGAACACAAAAGCATAATGATTCCCCAAAGTTATCCACCTAAATGAAATGAGTGGCTATAGTGGTTCCTGCTATCAATATACACTGAAATTAAAGCATGCGACAGTAGAGAACTCTCAGTAGTTCTGAGAAGGGTCATAAACATTTTGAGGAACGAGCTTTTTGGATGATAGAACTCCTTCCGGTTGGAAATCCAGGCCTAACAATGAATGAAAAAGACACCAACGTGTATTAACCAATATCAATTGTCCGATCTGAAAACCTCTTTGAAAGTGCTGAACTCGTTTCTGTGATGTTTGGAATATGAGGCAGTTATTGCAGTAAATAGTTGTTTGTTGAGAGAGGTACTAACTGCCTCTGTTTGAACCGTTTTGGGTATTTGTTACGAGTGGGCTACAAGGGTTATCTCATCTCGGGGATTCTTGTCCGGTTCCTATTTATAAAAGATTTTGACTTGAGATATTTTGAGCGCGCAAAATAGAGAAAAGTCAGCGTCTGTCTTTCTTTCTTCTTTCTGAACTTTCTCTCTTTTATTCTTTCTTGTGGAGATCAGGCGTGAAAGGTTTTAAACGTTCATTTTATCGGCCGGAAGGTCGATTAGTTCTTTGTTGAGGAAAGAATTACTATAGTCAATTCTCGCGCTTCAAGAAAGGTCAATTTTCACATTTCTCTACCTCGTCGACACTTCTGAGAACTCGATTCAGATCGTTTATTCTAGGGTGTAAAATACACAGGTCTGGTTAATCACTTGATAGAAACCGCCACATAATGAAGTCTGTTGGCGAATGCTGTGTTAGTGATGATCTATTAAAACAAGGAAATCGGGCTGATCAATTAAAAAGATACTTCTCCCGCTTTTGTTGGGCACCGACCACTAAGAGAATTAAAATGTGAAAAGAAAATGCCTTAACACTGCTGGCTACAAACTAATGGATCAATTCAACATTAGAAAAATGCAGATCATACCCCGAATTTCAGCCCTCTGGCTCTATTGGCGTAGCCAGTAGGGTAATATATACATAGTTAAATAAAATGATATAAACGGACAAGTTTACATAGCTAGCTAGCTAGCTAGCTTGATAGATAGATAGATAGATATGAACAGTTAAAATGACACGAAAGTGAGTGCTGCTGGACACTAGAGAACGGACGAATTTAGGAAAAACTTACATTACAAATTGAATCTCCCACCCCACAAAAACCTATTTAGGTGGTGAGGAATTTTCTCAAAGGAAGAACAAACGTTTTTCTTAGACATAAGTGAGTGTTTAAAATTTCAGTCCTCTAACTCAATTGATGGTGTTAGTATGCATGATTCATACACGGATAGCCAACTAGACCCACTTAAGAACTAAAGGAACCTATAAGAGAGAGGGAGAGAAAGAAAAAACGGAGAGAATGCGAGAAATACTGGAGGAAACAGTGCCTTTACACGGATGAAAAAATTGTAGAACGACTGTCTTGAATTTGAGCATTCACTCGAGCAGAGCATCTCAAAACCCTTCCACTCGCAACCCCCTTTGATGAGACCAAAATTCTTTGAACTTGTCCATCTCGTCACACCATTTCTTTTTGGCCAGCCAAAGTTTCGCATATGATCTCTGGGGATTCCCGTTGTGAGTTGTGATGCCCAGTGGCTGTCTAACATACTAGCAACATGACAAGCCCAAGATCATGACAAGATCTCTAAAGGATTCTATGATAATTCTGATTCCTGTTTTCCCTCTGTGCTATTTTGTGATATCCCCATGTGATGCTGAGCACGATTCCACCCCGTGCACGTTGCCTGGCTCTCCGTTAGAGGGTCAATCTCCTGGTTAGGTTCTATGTTTTTGCTCCATAGACACAACAATCAAAATCGAAGATGCAGAACTGAAATAAATCAAAACTTCTAAGACAACAAATATCCGTGGAATTCTTTAAAGACGAAAGAATCGGACGATGAATCTCTCTATGTTGGCAAATTTCCTCTGGAAGCAAACCTTTACACTTCTTTTTTTTGCTTACAGTTTGGTTTTAAGTCATGAAAACATAATTTTAAACATATTTTCTCATTATATCTCTCAATTTTTGAGATGAGGTATTATTATTATTTCTATTGTCATGGACACATAGCGTAGTGGTAACAGCACGAGACAAATTACTGCAAAGTAATCTCATGGTTCTAGGTTCAATCCTAGTGTGAGACAATACTACTAAGGGGAGTATGGTCTATATACCCCCGTCGGATAAATAAAGGGTTCGGTTCGTTACTTCCCCACACCTACCTGATGAAGGCCGTTGAGTACAACGGCCGAAAGGTTGTATGAAAAACAACCAAGATGTGACGGTCCAAATATCAACAGAAATATTTTCTCAAATTCTTAAATCTTTCAAACATATTCAAAATAAAACTCTTAGCCAATTGACTGTAAATCACTGAAGTTTCAGTGAATGAAAACTCCCTAGTTTGTTCTACAGACTCATAACCAAATCACAGATTCAACGAATCAAGCAAGTAATTTCTTCAATAATAACAGAAAAAAAAACTTATTTCATTACAAACTTTTAACGTTTGAAATTTGTTCGTATCTATTTCTTCAATGACGACGGAAAAAACAACTTTATCTAATTACAAAAAAATAATGTTTGTAATTTGATAATATATATTTTTTGAGCAACAATAGAAAAACAACTTCATTTACATTCAAGCCTTTAATGTTTATAACTTGGAGACGTATATTTCTTTAACAATTACTGACAAATAATTCTATTTCAGTGCAAACCTTCAACGTTCGTAGTTTGGCAATATACATTTTTGGGTATATCTTTTAAATTCTTGAAAGATAGCACGGAGACGTCCAGCAGCGAATCAAACTATTGAACATGTTGTTGAAACCCTTCTTGTCCCTCAGATTATCTGCGAAGTTCATTCTATAACTTGTCTTGCTCACACTATGCTTGATACGTGGAAAGCTATTCAATGGTGAGTATTTCGTTTAATATTCTATTATTGTGATTGCTTCATTGTAAACGATGTCTTAAACCTCTTTTCGAAAACTCTGAATAGCCAGAGATAGTATTGAAACATTTCCTGCTGAATTATATCAATTCGACATGGTAACTTGTGTCACTCAAGAAAACGTCAGTTCATACCAAATGGTTTTAAAGATATACTGTTGGGCGTGCGATCTGCAGAAAGAAATTAAACGTCAAAAGTTTGTAATAAGATGTAATAGTTCGTAAATTTTATCGACTGTATTAAGATAATTTTTATGTATCCGAAGGTTATCTCAGAGAATGTTTAAGTGCGTGCTCACTACTATTTGGAGGGGAACGTTACTTTCTCAGTTAGCTAGAAAGGGATCAGGAGGTACTTCCAATGCTTGAAAGATAATTCTCAGGTATATAAGCGACAAAATTTTCTCGAGTAAAAATACTTCAGAACTTATGTATGTTCGCATAGATTACAAACAGATATGAGAAATAATTTTTCTTCTTATTTTTGAACGTAAAGTCATTTTAGCGTGTGAAAAGAAGGTCTGAAATAAAGGTTCTTCACTTATGGAACGAACACTTGAGTTGTTACAAACACGTGTAGATGATAAGGATATTTTGTCGGACTGACTTCTTATTACTTTACTTTACCTGATTAAATAATAGTTTTCTTTGAAGTTTAGACCTTTTACTTGTAAATTTCACCATCCGTTGTAAAAAGTGATAATTCACTGGAAAAACTTCTCCGTTTCGATTTATTTCGGCTATTCCAGGAAAAAAATGCTAAACCTCCAGGGAACTCTCAGGTGTGTTCCTGTTTCCAAATTTAATTAATGAGTTTTAAGTTAAATAGACGAATAAAAGATAAATAGAGATCAAGAAAGTGAAATAAAGAGTGTATATTCAGGATGCTAAGCAAAGATACACATTTTTTTTTATCTTGTTATATTTTTATTTCAATGAAATCTTTTATATATATATATATATATATATATATATATATATATATATATATATATATATGTATATATATATATATATATATATATATATATATATATATGTGTGTGTATGTGTGTGTGTGTGTGTGTGTGTGTGTGTGTGTGTGTGATAATAAATTGTTATCATAAATAGATTAAATTGTTTATTTCCTGCTGTTATTGAAGAAATATATATCAACAAGCAAAAAACGTTAAAATTTTGTAATAAATAAAGTTGTTTTTCTTTTTCTCCGTTGTTATTGAAAGGAAAAAAACCTACCTGACATGTTGAATGCCCGAAAGAGAATTATGGTTTGGTTTTGAGTTTAGGAACCTGCTAATTGGGGAAGAGTCAAATTTTCCACAACCATTGAAATTTCAGTGATGGGTCAAGTATTTTATTTTGAAGAACTTTGGCAGATTTTTTTTAATTACATTAAATAATTTTTATTTATATCATGTGGCCATAACTTAAAACTAGACCGTTGACCCAAAATAAAAGTGTAATGGCTGTCACGTTTGGTAGCAATTCGGCAACACTTCTAGGGGATACAATCTTTAGTAGATCCTTAAATATTTACCTCCATTTTACATGCCAATTCTTCATGATTACCCTTCAAAAATAAACACTGAACTAATCTAAGGACACTCCTGCTGCTAGAGTCAGAATATTATTAAAAACATGGCTTTTGCAACGGACATGGGACAAAAAGCAGCACTTGTCGATAGAAATATCTGAAACTTTTCCTCAATTAAGTTTATCATTGAAATTTTTGTGTTATTGAGAAGAAAGACTGGAAGGGAATTATCAAGTACACGTTATTTTTGTAGACAATGTAAAATTGGTATAGAGACTTTGCACAAGGAAAATTCAGTCCAATTTACACACGTATTTCAATATTTCACCCAGCATATAGTAATGCACTTAAAAAAAAAAAAAATCGGCATTTATTCAGATTTGAACTATTTTTTCAAAGACTTGGTATTTTGGAAGAAAAACTCATGGAAATACATTTTAGGCCAACCGCATGCCTCTTTTAATTTTGTAAGAACACCAATAAAATATCTTACACGCCGAGAATATTGATATTTCTATAAAGGTTATTTCTTGATCGATACTGCAGACATTTTTCAATTGTCCCAGAATCTGAAAAAAAGAAATACAATAAAATTGGAATACGTTTTTTTAAAAAGATTTTCATTGCCCTTTTCACTATTTCTTTTCTTCCTTTTTTTAGTATTGGAATAGACATTTTTGTATTCAAAAAAGATATCTGCTGAAAGAAAAAAATAATTGCTCTCTGAGAGTTTTGTGATTAAATTATTTATGTTAATGCTACGTGCTTCTTGAAAATTGTTATTCATAAAGAACAGAGTTTTACTTATAGGTGGATATCAAGTTTTACAATTTTCTATGAAACTATCAAACAAAAAAATAATTTCGTTTTTTTGTTTTTGTTTTATCATCATCAGTCTTTTATCGTCCGTCATTGGACGTAGACCCCACCAGACCTCTCTATCATGGGTAGTATGGAGCTATTACTTTTCGAACATGTATAGTTCTAGGTGGCGTGTGATCTCTGGGGATCCGTGTTGTGAGTCTTGATGTCCACCAGATGTCTGCCAGTCTTGCAGCATGATTAGCCCATCGTCCTTTGAGTTTTCTAATGGATTCTATGATATCTCAGACTCCTGTTTTCCCTGATACATTGTGGTGTCTTGTGGTCTCTCTGTGTGAGGTTGGGCATGATTCCTCCTAGTGCAGTTTGCATGCTTCTCTGTTTGAGGGCCTGTCGAGTGGTTCCGTGCTTCAGCTCAAAAGGTAACTATCGGGAAAATGCGTTGGTTATATACTCTCCTTTTGAAGACAAATATGACTATCTTTTTCTTGAAATTGAACCTACCATTTTAGAGTCATTAGTCGCTCGATTTCTTTAGTTTTGAGGATTTCAGGTACATTCGTTGTCCCAGGTAGGTGTAGTGTCTACTTTCTTTATTTTTTGCGTTTTCAATTTTGATTGTTTTGTGTTTACTTCCAATCTGCTTGTTGTGCTGGGCATTTGTTCTGCTGAAGGTCATGTGAAGTCCGATATTCTTGCTTTCTCCACTCATATCATTTACCATTTGTTGGAGGTTGTCGAGGCTCTCTGCAGAAAGAATGATGTTTTCAGAAATTCTAAGTTGCACAGATATTCGCTGTTTTTCCGGATTTATTTATTTTCCTCATCTCAAAGAGGCTGTGAAGAGTTTTGTTGAGCAGGTGTCACCATGTCGTTACTCTTTCTGGAGCTGGAAGGCCTCACAGTCTTTAATGAGCTGCTGTGATTATATATATATATGTTACAGTACTCTGACGTATACGGAGTTTACACCTTGTTAATTAATAGCCTCAGTGACCATGGGGATATCCACCGGGTCGAAGGTCTTCTTGGAGTCAATGAATCCTACAGCAAGTGGCAATTTGTATTCTACTCCCTCTTTTAGCTGATTTATCGAATGGAGATGGTTCATGGTCGAGTTGCTTTTCCTAAATGAATGATAATTTTTGTGAAAAGTTTGTAGATGCAGTTGAGAAGACTTATTGGCCTGGAGATGTTGAGGTCTTTTGGGTTTCTTTTTTATATAAAAGAATTATGATTACAATGTTCCATGACCTTACTTTGTTTTTGACATAAGTTGGATAGAATACCTAGTTTCCTTGCGATACCCTTACCAGCTTTTTTGAGGACGTCAATGGTGATGTTATCTAGTTCAGGGGGTCTTCGTTTCTGTCTTTGTTTGTACCATTTCCCATTGTGTAACTTCTGAGAAATCCTCTGATTACTAGCGTGTGGTGTAAAGTATTCGTTGTCTTGTGTTGTTTTAAGGGGTAGATTTTTTTGTAGAATTCTTGGGCATGTTTGACAATCCTACCTCTTTCTGTTACGAAGCGTCCATTTCCCTTGAATGTACTAACTATTTGTTTCCGTCCTGTACTTTGTTTATAGCCTTGATGCCCTGACCTTTTTCGAAAATCGTTTCGATGATTGCCGTCGTGTATCTTCTTTTGTCTTCTCTTTGTTTCTTTTAGATAGTTTCATTCAGTTTGGTTGCTTCCATGTCCTATCTTCTTGTCACTGGATCGATGTTTCTCGTCAGTGGCATCATCAAGTATTGTGTATGGTTAATATTTTACCAAAATCTAGTCAAAATAAAATCATTAAATTAACTAATTTTCTTCGAATGGAATTTCTCTGGGGGTAGTTTTTGGGAGGATTTTGAAAACTCAAGTACACAACTTTCTAATGATTTGATAACTTTCAACAATTTTCAGTATCAACAACAGGGTGACAAGAGAACCAAATAATTTTGAGTCCGTGAAAGGCAACAGAGAATAGAGACTCTTTTGGTACAAGGTGAAAATAGTAAAGTTTCACACCCTCGTTTGCACGTATGTTATAGACGGTGCGCAAATAAAAAAAGAAATAATACTTTTTATATAAGGAGACAGGACGGACAAACAGTGAAGAGTTTACTCCCTTTGATAAATTGTCATTTGTTGTCGTTGTTGTTACAGGTAAAAACAAGTTGCAGTGTCCGACTTGAACCTGAGTTTCACAAAAAAAAAACGAGTCACAGCTTCTGATCGACTCAAATATTACCCATACAAACAAAACGTCTTGTACTAACGAAATTTATTGCCTTACATAACTGCCAGGCTGAATTTATCAAGAATATCTCGGAAACCCGGCACCAAGTGTCTCTGTGATAAAAAAAGTTTTCATTCATTATCCTTGCTAGGTTCTATCGTTTCCTGTTCATATGAGATTGCCAAAATATTTTGATTTTACCAACGAAGCAAAACTGGAATTAATTTTTGATATTGGATCAGAAAGTCATAAGAATGTGCCTCAGTCTTTGATTAAAATCTGACATACAAGTTGCTACTTCAGATCAGAACGCAGACAGTTCAATTTTAATCTAACGACGGTTGTGATCATTCTGGCAAAGTATTAGTCACAGATAAACAACTCTGTAGCTGAAGCGAGACAGACATAATGCTACTATCGAGGCAAGTCCAAGGATTGAAGTACATGTTTGTATATTTGGAAAAGTTTAAGCTGCATTCCTGGGAGATAACTAGACAAGTATTTCGACGCTTTCTGTTTATTTTAGGCCACGACTGTTGCCCAGCATTTTATAAGAACAAAATCGAGAGTATTGAATATGAATTTGAGAATGATCATTAACATAAAAAACATTTTAATATCTTTTGTTTGATTGCATTTTACTTTGAATTACCGTGAAAAGAGACTCTCTTCCCTCATGGATATTAAACACTATACCAGGAGAGGGCCATCGAACGAATCAACCAACTGGAGAAAGCTATGGAACAAAGCAACTGAGCCATCACGTTAACGTCAAAGATAAGAGGGGAAGGTTGGATTGCCCGAACAATGTCGGGAAATCCACTGTGTTATACAACTTTTGTATCGGAAAAATAAATAGTATTTTTAAAATCCAGCACCAAGAGTTTCCATGATGAAGTTCTATTTTTGTCAGTCATGCAAGCAAGGTTCCATCGTCTCAGACTCAAATAAGCTTGACAAAGAACTTTGGTTTGACCAACGTATCAAATGTTAGATTAATTTTTTTTTTATCGAATCAGAAAGTCACAAGAATGTGACAGTCTTTGATTTCAATCTGTTATACAAGCCGCTACTTCAAATCGTAATACAGACAGTTTAATCTTGATATAATGCCGCTTTTGATCATACCTGTAAAGGATTAGTGACTTCATTTTCATCGTGTTGACACATGGATAGGTTCATAACGTTCAGGTGTCGCCTTGAAGAAATAGTGATTGATTTCTTACGGCTCTTCAATAGTAATAACACCTTGAATTTGATTCTGTGCTCCTGGGTAGTGAGTGTTATTTCCTGGTTGCTTGTGTGTAGGAAGTATAGAAAGATGACTATCATTTTCTTCAAACATTGCTTTTGTTGCCAGGTTAGTGAGGTTCACATGTAATTGCTTTTCTTGCCATATATGTTCAAGATTGTGCAAATCTGATCGTTGTCTTTTTGAAAATAAATAGATTTCAAATTATAATCGACCCGATCGCAAAAAAAAAAAAACGTTTAAAGGGAACAATTGATATTAGAAACTATAGTTGTCGAGATAGGTTTCTCCAGTTTTCAAGCTGACCTGGCTTGTTGCCTGGTTTGCTGGCTGGTAATGTATGTATGCGTATATATATATATATATATATATATATATATATATATATAATTGCCGAACCAATGGACTTCGAGGACTGAAAATTATTCATATTCACTTTATCATGTCTAGAAAAATGCACAAGGTCGGTGTGTCTACTGCTGCTATATTTTACACACACACACACACACGCACACAAACACACATATACATACGCACGCAAACAAAATGCACGTATCATGAGAGTGGATGCTTCCTGTGCTGATACAAACAGTTACTTAACTAAAAATACAGGATGGTCCTTGATTCTCGAACAATTGGACAAACGTAGCCACAAGATGGCAAAATGTTATATCCATTTTATGTGTGTTTGTGTGTGTGTCTCAGCACACCAAGCCATACCATTTTGTCTATAGACTTGAAATTGACATCAGTACTCCACTAGACACCTTCTAAAATTTTTTTTCAGATGTCTTCCAGGAAAAAAAAACGCCAACGAAGTCATGAATAACATTTTCTTCTAAATATGTTCATTTTTCAACGAATCGTTTTTCACATGACCTGTTCATTTATTGTTTGTGATGGCGAGGTTTTTGCTTATCTTTTTTTATTGTTTTAACCACCGTCTAAACATCTTTGCCTTAGTATATTTCTTGCAACATTTTTTTACACGGATAATTTTTGCCACTCGGAAAGAATGCACATCTGTGTTCTATGGTCGTCTTGAAATCGTTATTCAAAGAAATACTTATCAATCAAAAAGACTCATAGAAAATTAATAACATCAACAAACGAAGCAAAAGAAAAACTGACCGAATATTTTGTCACTTTTGATTTTTAGCCTCAGCTCCTGATCAGCGAAAATGAATCGATCGGAAAATAATGACATGTTTTGTTGATGATTTTTATTGAATTCATGCAGAACAAACTTATCGAGTTCTTTTACTTTGTCGGTTAGCCTTAGATGGTCCGATATTGGTTCGAGGCTAACACCCAGTATCTGCAACATTTCTCTGCATGGGTTTTGATGTTCATTTTTAATTACAGCTGCAGGTTCTTGGCTTCTTCGGTTTTCAAGGCTCAAATCTCTGCGGTAAAAACTGTAAAACCAACCAAACACTATACAATCGGAGCTGGTCCTCTAACGCTATTCTAGCAAAATATTTGGAACTTTTTGCAACATATTGTAACAAAGTACGTACTGAGGTGACAGGATTGTACACAACTCTTCTTTTTCAAGATCAAGTCCAAGGGTCTACACCATCTACGGATAGCTCTGAAAATAAACGGTGGTTATTAGCGAAAAGAGCGCATTTTATTAGTTATCGTAAAACTATCGGACACAAGTAAAATTTCGTTTCTCGAATTGCTCAAACGATGCAATATTGCATAAAAATAAAGTGTCTTTTGAGAATAAAATCGACGGTTTTTGGACTTTAGAGGCAAACTAATGGAGATGTGCCGAATCTTACGGCATATAACCCCTGTTTGTCATTAAATATGGCTCATAATGTGAAGGTAACCTTCGATGTCTAGCTCCACATTTACCAGGCCTTGAAAAGGAGTTAAAAGAAACTGGGTTATCTAACCTTGGAAATTGGCCTTTTTAACATTTCACCGGACCTCTCTATCGAGGTTGTTGCAGAGCTAATACTATGGCGTTACTTGTCTAGTTCGTAACGCCATCTTATGTTTTGCTGGAGACGGTTTCGTATATGATCACTGGGTATCCACGTTGTGAGTCGTCATGTCCAGAGTTTTTCTAATATACTTGCTACATGACCAGTCCATTGCCATTTGAGTTCTCTGATAGTATGTAAGACATCTCTGATCCCTCTTTTTCTACTTATGTCGTATGATATCTCCATTTGATGTTCTTCACTACATGTTACATTGTCCTTAGTTTGAGGGTCAATATTTTGGTTAGGTTCCATGTTTCAGTACCGTACATAACTATCTAGAGATTGCATTAGCTGTATTTTAAGATGGATGGGATTTTCTTGTTCTTCACATGAGAGGAATTCGAGGAAATGAGTTTGTTACTTAATTTCCCACATTAGAAAGAGATGGGGTTCTATAAACCTCCCAATACAGTATATTTGATGGTGTTTTCGTCATTACAAAATATGCTACTGTTCAAATAGATAGGTAGTTGCTTAACCCTTTGAATCATGCTGGTTTCAAATTCACCCCACTTTTGAAGTGTTGGTATCTGCGTCGAAGGTCATCTTTCCCACCACCTTTTCATTTTCATAAACCTAGGAGCGCAAAGGTTTCAATTCCATCTCATCATTTTCTTAAGTACTTAGGCTGCTCAATAGATGGCAGGGTAGTGAACAAAATAGCGCGAACGTTGAACGAAATAGTCCAAAAATTGAGACCACTTTATTTATTGGTTGTACACGCTTCGATTGATTGCATAAATCGATCAAAATACGAGAAATCCAAGTATGTTAGTCTAACAGCTGTCGGCCTGTGCATTCTGTGTGAAAATCGCAACTTTTGATATATAGGAGAGATCAGGCAAAGAAAGAGTGGGTAAAACTCGTTGTTAAACATTAGGTGTGATATGATAATTCATATTTCCTCCAACCTACGTTCTTGTTCGTCTGATATTTCTCCTATATTCAATCGACAGTTGCAATTTTTGCTCTGAACGCACAGGATGACAGTTGTGAGATTTACATGTTTGGATTCGTCCTACTTTAATCAACTTAGACCATCAATCAAACCCAAAACATAAATAAAGTGATGTCAGCTCTTGGACTAAAAAAAAGAATCTGCCAATTTTCATCATGCTATGTGTGTGTGCGTGTGGAGGATGTTCAAATCGAATGAGTTAATCAAATATATATTTATTTACGCTGTGAGTGGATTTCACTGCCAATAACTCTGTAAAGAAGACACATTTTTTTTATACCTTCGAAGTCAATTTCTGTTGGCAAAAACTCGTATCAGCTTTATAAAATACTCTGATCTGAAAGCCAAAGCGGAATTAATTTTTGATATCGGCTCAGAAACGCCACAAGAATGTACTTAAGTCTCCCATGTGTTGATTACACGGGTCATACAAGATGCCAGAATATATGGAAACATAAAAAGACCAATATCACTCTATCCGCATCGCTGATTATATCGGAAACCTATTAGAGCTTTACATTCGACCAGCTGAGTCACAAGAATAAATTACGATCTTTCCGCCAAGTTTCTCCGTCAGAAAGACGCTATTTGTTCGTATGTCATTTGAGTGGTAAGTGCACATCCGACCAGACTGTACCGATATTCCCTCCCTCCTCTGAATGGTGTATAAACTGCGAATAGATTGCACCGTAATCTTGTGGTTCTCTATGCAATTGTTCAGGCTTCAGGGGTAATGAAAGTACCAATTATGTCGGCAAAGCATGTTGGATCCAGTAACTACGTTGGGCCTGCAAGAAAAGATTCTGCGCTGGCTACTTATTATATCCGGACCCAAAATATGGCTCTCGTCAGCGAAGTTCTAAAAGATATCTGGGATTCGTCGGGCAATTTTATCGGTGGAAGTTTCGCGTTGTTTTATTTCCTTCTAACTGATACCATTATTGTTCTGTACACAATCTACGCCTGATTGCTCGATTAGTCAAAAACTGACATGGTTTTATGTCATTTTATCTATAATACAATTCTTCTTGTCACAATATTCGTCCGTTATGGTTGTGTTGGTCGATTATTAAAAAAACTCTACTAATCACAAGGGGGAGAGAGAGAGAGACAGACAAACAGACAGACAGATGGAGACAGAGACAGAGGGTGAGGGAGTGAGAGAGAGAGAGAGAGAAGATTTCAGGATATGGAATTTGGGTGAGAACAGACAACGCGTTTTGGGAAAAGAATTTCTTTGTTTGTTTCTTTGTTATGTCATTGAATTATAAATTTGTGAGAAAAATCGGGTTAAGATTTGGTTTATTGAACCGAAGTAATGTTTTGTTAAGAAAATGTATTGCTCAATCGTTTCAAGATAATTTTGGCACAGCCTATTTCCCATGGCTAATAAAACTATATTGATAAGTTTGAATACGATATGTTCCCTTTAATGTTAATTGTCAGTGAGCGTATTTTTTTCCTGTGACAAAAGTATGGGTGCACGGGACGTTTGTGCAAATGCAACATTAAAAATTGTTCCAAGATTATTTTGGCACGGCCTATTCCTTGTTGTGCAAACTCGAACACGAATATCAATGATGTACAAATCCGGTATTCTGAAGACCGTGGAATACAGTGTGGTATCTGAAAGACCGTCTGACTATTTGATAAAAACAGTCAGCCAAGAGGTCATTACCTATTAAAATATAATTTGAATAATCATGATTATACTTATAATCATAAGTATGATCAATAGTTACAACTTTATTTTTGGTGACTTACCTTTTGTGCGCACATTAATTTTCTTCGTGAACTGGTTTCAAAACGTCTATGTGAGTGCATGCGCATATAGCTTCGGGGAAAATATAATTGTGATGTAGGTTGGTAATACTCCCTCAAGACAGAAGCTCACTATCCATTGCAGACAGTCTATGTGCCTTATTTTTGGGCGTCTGCATTAACCAAGGTTTCTATAACTGTTGGGAGATATATTTTTTGAGGATCTCTTATTGATACCTAATGGAATGTGCGTGTCACAAAAATGATTGTAAATGAGATTTTATTTCAGCTTTTACAACTGCAGACAATGACGTCATCATGATATGGAACCCATGAAGAAATTAGTTACTATCAAATGACTGAACAGGAAATATTTTCAGGCATATTGATTTGCTAATTCCAAGTTTTCATCTCTCCTGGAATAAAAGTCTAATTTGACAAAGCTACCCCATCCAGAGTTTGTTTCCTTGAAATATGGAAAAGTTTTGCATCAATGAAACAACACGCCACACCAGCTATTAAGTGAATCACCGTAATATGTCTGATATAAAAATGTGAAGAAACAAAACAACATCGAAAGCATTTTTTCCAAAAATACAAAAACGTATTATTCTTTAAAAGAAAACAAGAACCAAAAGTTCAATGAGACGTCCATTATAAAGTTTAAAACGCCATTATTGATAGTGAACGTGCCACTGAGTGGATACTGTATTTACATGAGAAACATCTCGTCAATAATACGTCTTTCTATCAACTTTCAAGTATATCTGACTCAAACCACCAGAGAAACTGAAATTTAAAACGAAGATTTTTCTTGGCAAGAATTATTTCAACTGGGGTGGGGGGGATATCTTCTAAGTTTCAAGTAAATCTTCCTAAAAAAAGCTGAGAAACAATTTTGGGACATAAATCCCGACCGACTGACGGACGGAAAAGCTCCTCATAGAGACGAAGACGCCTTCATCTAAAAAAATTAATCTTTTTGACCTAATTTTGCCTGCTAGATAGTAGAAAAGATGTGTGCGTGTGTGTGTGTGTGTTAGAGTATGCTCATGTGTATACATATATGTTACTACTGCGTCTATCTCATCTGAAAAATAGAAGTCTTATCTAATAATTACCATTTTTTCACCAAAAAGTATTTTCATAGAATCAGAACAACATTTTTTTATTGTGTGTTTTCAAGGTTCAAAGCCAAAAGGTGTTTCCACGTTAACACAAGATTGAAAGTGTCCTCAAAACCTCCAAAATTCCATTATTTCAAAAAATTGAAAGAAAAAAAAAGTTTTTAGAAGATGCTTACTATGGTTCTTGGCCAGATGGTGCCTCCAGTAGCGCTAAAATAAAATTTTAAAAATCACATATTTGTTCTCGGACGATGTCTAGAAGATGCAATTTTGTTTTAGGCCGAATGGAGTGTCCACTAGTGCAGACACAATATTGTTCTTTAGGAAAGTACAAAAAAAATTCCATTGTAAAAATTTTTTTAAATTTCGAAATTTCAAAAACTACTCTTAAATGATGTCTAATTGAATAGTCATACTAATTTGCAAGATACTATGCCAAATTTAGTGTCTGGTAACACTAGCACAAAATTAAAAAAAAGAAGTGTGTCTCAAATAACCTTTCAAAATTCTATAAATTTTTATCGGTGAATTTCCAAAAATCCCCCAATCCCCCCCCAAAAATATGTTCACTGGAGTACCATGTAAACTTGTAAGGTTTGATGTGTGTTCGGTGGCACCAACAAGATCAAAATAGTAAAAAATCCCAAGAGAAACTAGTTAGAAATCGTGAGAAATAGTTAGTGATTCTTGGGGAGTATCTATGCAGATTAGCAAGCTTCTGGGCCAAATTGTGTGTTTGGTAGTGCTGATATAAGATATTTTTTAGAGTACAAGAAAAGAAAAGAAAAACAAAAAAAACAAAAAACATCACGGTAAAATGAATTTTCAGATTTCCGAAAATTCCCATGAAGATATTTTGTTGAATTGTCAATTAACTTCGGAAGGTTTCTAGTCAAATGGTTTATCTGGTAGCAAAAACATTTTTTCAAATACATATCCCCTGAAAAAAAATATCGACAAGTTTTTTTTAATTACTAAGAACCAACAGACTATTTTTAAAAGATTTTTAAATCTCTAAATTGCATGTCTGTTTGCGTACACACAAGTATCTAAATTCGTAAGGTTTTCGATCAAGTGGGGTGTCCAGTATCGATGACACAATATTTTTTTTGAAGTCGCAAAACCCCAACCCTTAACAATATGGTATTTTCCAGAATGCTAGCATTGGGGATAGGTATGGAAATTCTGGGTAGCCCAGTTGAAAGAACCCTTTTTTTCAGCTTTGCTGATGTAGCCAAGCAGAAACAGAGCCCGATAAGTTAGTGCATTAGCTCGGCTTCAAAAGCAGGAAAGAAGGTCAAAGTTGGCGTCCAGCCTTAAAGAGGCCTCACTCCCTGAGGTGGAAGACTTGTCTTTCTCCTAGATTGGTTACTTCCCCAAAGCTGAAGAGTCCAATCTACATTACTATTTTACCCGTGACTGAGGAGGACAGGTACAGATCAATTCATTTCCCAAAGACCTTAATTAGAAGTAAACATACACAGCTTAGACCATGGTTGGAACTCGGGTATCCGTTTCCATTTGGTGCGTCATTAACCTCTACTCAACTCTCAATTCCTGAGGATAATAAGGTAAAAGTAGACCGTCCTGCCCCTTGAACGTCAACCAAAAGAAGTGTGATGGCTGTGGATGAAGACCTAGTTTTTGTTACATGTGCCAACTAACTGATTTTTGCAAGTCTCAAGCCTGGTTGAGACCAAGATTTAATTCTCATAACATTTTGTGACCATTTTCTTTGTAGGATAGAAATCCAGCAAATGGATACCTCTACCCTCATAGCAAAGCTTAGAGTGTACTCAATTAGCTGTTGGATGCACAAAGAAAGTTGTCATAGCAAAAAGTCTTCTAAACTCTTCGCCCATACCAAAAATCGAACCACTGCTATGATTGTACTCGATCAGCTGCCAAGTTCAGCGGGGAATATGTCCAAATGAAGAGTTTTACCCTCTCGAAAACCGGAACCTTCTGCATTTGAGGCCGATGTGCTAACCACTAAACTGTCTCCGATGATAATAGTTGCAGCCGATTGCTGCATATCTAATGCATATGGTGCTTCTTGAGATGACAGGTCAAATTTCGGGATAATTTCCTGTAAATTTTTTTCCGAAGTTGATAAAACATGTTTTGCTGATAGAAGTTATAATCTTGCGACAGACAAAACCATGGTAATGCTCAAAGCCAACAGAAACTAAATATGCTATCAACTGCAATGATACGAACCAATCAGACAGGGATAGCCCGAATGTCTGAGAGGTTACCAGCTTACAACATACATGATGCAAGAGGCGCCTTCATGGCGTAGAAGGTAGGTGGAAAGTTATGAATTTATTCCTGATTCATTCTCTCTGGCGCGAAGTACTAATACTTTATCGATATGATCAGAGACATCGTTAGATTAATATTGAACTGTCTGTGTTTCGATCTGAAGTAACGGCTTGTATGACAGATTGTAATCAAAGACCTTGTGACTTTCTGGTCCGATATCAAAAATTAATTCCACTTCTGCTTCGTGGGTAAAATCGGAGTGCTTTGTCGAAATGATATGAGTCTGTGACGATGGAACTTGGCTCACGTGCCTGATGAAAATACAACTTCACCACGGAGATATTTGGTGCCTAATTTCGTGAATACTCTTTCTTAATTCGACCCAGCAGTTGTACAACGCGGTCAATTTTGTTCTTAGAAAGTGCTTTTTTTCTTGTCAGAAACTTCCAACCAAAACTGTCTCCAAAACAGTCAGCATAGGTTTCTTCAGTTTTTAGCGGTTCTGGCTCTTGAATTCTTGAGTGCATTCGATAGTTCGGTCTTCATCCGTTGTAAAGTCTCCATTTTCTTCAAATACACTGATTATTTGCGTTTCGCTGCACTGGGAGCCTTTTTGATACTTCTAAAGTTGAGAATACTTTTGATGACTACTGTTGAGGATGTTCTTTTATTTCCTTTTTATCTATTTTGGATGATTTGCTTAACTTGTTCGCTTCAATCTTTTTCACTTGTCGGTGACTTATGATTTCTGCGTTTCTCCATTAATTTCATGCTCTCTACCGAGTAATTACTGATGGTTTGCTTGTTCTTTGGCTTAAGCAAATTGTTAGCTTTTACCAGAGGTCGTTCTTTAGTTGTTGAATTCTTGGATGCTCTCTTCTGGTTCAGTGAGAGGTTCATACCTTTTTTTCAGTTCTAGTTTAAAAGGTCAAGTAAGCACTTTTCGTACGGAGAGTCATTGCAGTTTGGTGCTGAACGTTTTCCTGCGCCTTTCCTAGGTAATCATTTGAATTTTACATCTTATCATTTGTGGTTGCTTCCTACATTGATTTGATTAAGGACCTGAATGTCTTTGTGTCGCTTTTATCTGCTAAGATGTAGCTGAATCCATTCCTGGTGTCGTGATTTGGGCGCCTCTAAGTCATATTACTTCTATCTATCTATCTATCTATCTATCTATCTATCTATCTATATATATATATATATATATAATATAAATTTTCAGTTGTACTTATAAAACTATCAAATCGGAAGTTTTCTTTCTTGGACAATAAATAAAAAGCGCTATAGTAAGGTTTGGAAAATACAGTCGACGCAATAGGTGTTTAACAAAACTCAGTTTGACGAAAAAACAGAAACCCATAATTTATCAGCTGTCACCTCAGTTATTAATTGTCTTAACAGACTTTTTAAAGAATGCTTTCAAGCATGTTTTTTTTTTCTCTATAGAATATTTTGCAAAATACAAATCTTGATGTAATTATCTGGTGTCGTTAAACAAATTTTTTGGAAATTGAATTTATTACGTTTTCTTTCTTTAAAAATCTTTATTATAATTTTTTTATTTCTTCTTTTCTATCTTTTTTTTTCTCGTCTCTAAACGTCCAAAGTTGAAATTTTGCACACGAACTCATTTCAATTAGTAGAGGAAACTTTTTTAAAAGAATTTGGCTGGAATAGTTGCATTCAGGGTGGATTTTGACCCTGAATCATGCAACCCTTGATACGCATGCTAAATTGGACATGGCCCTCTCCATATCCTTGTGCACCCCAGTGATAACTGTTTGCAAAACTAGTCCTCATCCCCCGCTTCACACTAGGGATGTTTAGTAAAGGAGGCAGCCAAAAGGGTTAAACTTGCGTGCAAGCATATTCCATGCAACGATATTCAACACTACTCAGTGACAACAGTATTTATCGGGTTAAATAATTGCATCATACGCCAGCCTCATTCGTGCACCAATCCCTCCAAATCGTGTCGGTCATGTCATTTTCCAATGTTGTGAAATGATTTTACAATACGGCTGTTTTTAAACTTAGAAAACTGGGAGGCCTATAGATGAAATATCGTGGTAGACCCTTGCTTTTTCAGCATTTATTTCTTTAGTTATCAACGAATGACAACAATAAGCCTTAAAAATCGACCTTTAAAAGATCAAATCCTAATATATCGTACAGGGTACAATAATGATGTTTTTGTTAGCTGTGCAATGAATTTTGCTGTATCTCAGTCACAAAATACAGTAAGTCAGGCTAAATATCATGCATCTTGATTCTTGAGTCGTGTCCAACATTCAGTCGGTCAAATTGTTTTTTTCTTTTGTTATATGTACCAGCATAGGGGAAGCCTGCTCACAAATGTGATTTGTCAAGCTCTGTTTTCGTAAATCTAAAATCATGGTAATTATTTAAAATCAAATTTTCAACTGCGGACGCCAAGCGTTATCTGATGGGCCCATGAGGTCCGTGGATCGCGGTTTCAGATGTAACGGAAAGGATGTGTACCTTTTTCCAGGTTGGAACAGAACATTTTCAACGTTTATTGAGAATTTAAAATGTATGTGTAATTAGCGTCTATTTGTAATCTGAGTCTTTAAAAAATAAATTTCAGATCTGACCTTATGGTCCTTTAAAGTACCATGTCTTTTGTTGATTCATTTGAGATCTGTGTGTTCCTGGTGGTACTTTTGAGACAAAGTTTTACTTTCCAATTTGAATTTATATTTACCCAAATTATACTACATCTTTCAATATTAGTTGCATTTATATGCCTGGAGTTATGAATTGAGATACTATATTGAAATATTTTATCAACAGATCCATATCTTATGTTAGGAATTTACAAAGTGAAAATACGACTAAATTTTGAGAATTGTGTAAAGGCTTGGGCCCCATGCGCCAGACATGGTAATTGGAATTAATTTTGAAATTGGAGACAGTACAGAGAGAATTTACCAGAATGATAAATTTCATGAGAGAATCAAGTTATAAGGATAGACAAGATAAAGTTAGGCATTTCTACTTTGTTTGAGAAGAGGGCCAGAGAAGACTCAAACGAAACTTTCAAGATTATAAATGGTTTTACAAATTACATAATTCTAATGTTTGATAAGTCAGATAGGATAGAGAATTTACTGGATAGATCTGCTGCAAAAGCAAATTGATTTTTTCTTTTGAAATACTGGAATAGTTTACTATGTATATAAAAGAAATAGTACAAGTATAAAACATTTTCAGAATAACTTGGATAAACTTAGATAATCTGGAATAGAAAATAGATTAATAGGGCAACTTGAGGAGTTATCAACTGAAATATGTAGAAGGACTTTAGAAAGATAGATAAATGTAGTGTGCCTGTTAAGTGTTTTACAGTTCTAAGAAGCTTGTATTTTTTATGGAGCATCAAAAATTTTTATAACTTGAATTATCGTGTAATTCAATGTTGAATACGTATTTCTGATGCAAATAGTTGATAGAGATGCCCATAAAGGCATTTTTATCAAATAAATAGATTATAGAAAAAAGATTGAATAAAATCAGGATAGAATAGGCTGAAACAGTTTTTTTTAAAGACGGTTGCGTTCTCTATTAAACAACCGGTATTTATAAGAAAAAGATAAATTTTTCATTCTGATACCTTGGAATTACTGATTTTTTAATAAAAAACGAACTATTCAACAAAGCTACCAATAATTTCACGTTAACACGAGGTTAACATTTTCTCTTACCGCGCAATATTGGGGCAACGGTTTTCTTGAGTAGAATATCGAATGCTACCGTTTGGAATGATGCAAGAGTATGTTTATGTGTGTGTATTAGAGACCGTCAATTAAATCTGTTTCCCAAACTTTCAGCACAGGTTTCTTCAGTCTCACTGACTATCTATCTATGTGTCGTGCATACAGACTGTACCAATGGGTCTAAGGGGCCAAATATTCTGGCATTTACTCGTTTGTTTTTTTCCAGGGAGCATTTCACAATTTAATTTTACTCTAGATTGGTTCCTTATGTTGTTCCTGCCAGCGTTCACGATCGTTCCTGTTTGGGGTTCAGACTTTTTTGTTCAGCCAGCAAAAGGCAAGAGAAATAATTTATTCATTGATTGCCCCACTTCCTAATGTTTTAATTGATCACCCCCCCCCGTTACGACCAACTGCCAAAAGACAGTTCATAACATTGTGGCTTCTATTGATTGACGAACCAAACGTTTCTGTGTTCACGTGCAGGTATAAGTGAGTGTATTAGTGGATTGTTTGCGTGTTTGTCAGTGTGTGTGTGTGTGTGTGTGTGTGTGTGTGTGTGTGTGTGTGTGTATGTGTTTGTCCGAACATGGCATGCTGCCTGAAGACCTTGGTCATCTGACAGTTTCTAAAGAGTGACTAACCAGACCACCCTGTGTTCATATTTATGTGTATGTATGTATGTATGTATGTATGTATGTATGTATGTATGTATATGCGTGGATTGTCTGTACGTAGCTGTATTGTTTTGTCTTTTACTATATCATAGGGATTTCTTATTTTTCAGTTTGGAAACATAAGTAACACCTCAATACACTCTTCCCGTTACCTTCAATAACTTGTTCTCAAAGTTTGTTTGTTTGTTTTTTGTTTTTTCTCGTCCCAACAGAATAACTGTCAACAACATTCCCACTCGTTTAAATTCCTTGACTTACAGAGTGCCACACACTGGAAAATCTAACGGACACATTCTCAGCTCGTAAATTTACTCTATGATTTTTTTTTAGCCAGAGCCCCCCTAAGATATTATCAAACTCTGCGAACGAAGTAAGAAAAGGTATAAAACTATTGCGCACAAAACAATAGGCCAAGTATTTTATCAATTTTTTTTTCAACTACTCATTTAATGTAACAACCAGTATGAAAAATGTGCTCCTATACAATGAGCTAATATTATCGTAAAAACTTCAAAAATACTAAACAAGAATATTTCAACATAAAATAGACGAAAGGATGTTTAAATGATGGTGCAAAATAGTTATTCATTGTGGCATTTACCAATATGTAACTTGATTGTTCAGTTATGCTCTACATGAATGAGTTCTGTTTATTTTATGATAAAATATTCTTGTTCAGTATTTCAAGTTTCTACAGTTATATAACCACATGGCAAAGGTACGCAATCAACTTACTGGTCCTGTTTTCTTCAATACTAGTATGTGCTCCTCACATCTCAAACTATAACTAGTATTGTTGACAAAAAGTATTTCACGCGTGGATTTGAATCACCTATCCCTTGATTATAACACTAACAAACTCTGCAAATCATATGTGCCGGATTATTGAAATTCTTCTCATTTGCAACAATAAAACTCATGTTATATATTTATACATTAGAAAATCTTTTTATATTTTTAATGAAAAAACATTCGCAGGGTTAAATTGTCATTCAGTTTCATGGTTTAGCCATGAATATATTAAATTATATGTTACATAGAATTTGAAGAGAAATTCCCTAAAAATTTGGATGCTGCTTTTTTTCACACCAACTTTCGTAAGTGGGTGTTATTAAAAACGTTACTTGCGATAACAGACTTAATAACATGACATAGATTTTATCAAATTTAGTAGGGTTTCACAAAAGTTATTACGAAAATGAAGTCGACGGTTCATATAAAAACTCAGCTCACAGAAATTGTGATCTTTGTTGATGAGTCAGCTTTGTGATACGGAACAATTGGAGACTTTAGGATCAAATAGAGGAATTTGTTTTTCGATTGCGACACATTCTTTCATTTTTTCCCCATGCAATAATGTTGTGTACACAATATCTCCAAAAGTTCTCTGTGAATTTTACAGACAATTTGTGGGAAGGTGTGCAATGGACAAAGATATACATTATTAGATTTATTAGATGGGTCGAAATCGTGGTATTTTGTATAGCTATTTTTCCTGTATTGTAGCTATATATGAACAGATTTTCATTCAGTCTTCTTTGACAAGAGCTTTGGCAGAGTTATGAACTCTTTGATTATTTCCTAGTTGTATGTAAATATTGCGTATCTGCTAGAATTTGAAGGTTTAAAAAATACGAAGCGTGAATATAAGATTATTTCTAATAATTTCTTTAATTTTAATAATCATATTCTATCGATTCTGTTTAAAGTGAATCAGGGAATTGTTTGGATGATTAGAAATATTCTCTCAAGGGATGGATATATTATTGATAGAATATATAAGACTGGTTAGACCTCATGTAAAATAGTGTATTCAGGCTTGGGCAACCGTAGTTAGGCATGAGAATCGGAATATGATATTAAACCAAAGGACAGTATAGAGACTAGTAACCAAACTTATAATGGAAAAATAGATTTTGATTAGAAAAACATATTGGAGCCCTTGGGTTTGACATCCTTTCTAGAGAAAGACTGAAAGGGGATACGATTGAGACATTCAAAATAATTAATTGAATTTCTGTATATGGAACACCATTCTTATCCTCGAACTGGAAATCAATTCGCAAGATATTTCAAAATCCAAATTTACTAAACAATTAGATTCTTTTTTTTAATAGAGTTATAATCTTGAAATTAATTGCTTAGTCATGTTGAAATAGCAATAGTGTACAAAGTATTAAAAATTATTTGCATATTACACTATAAAAAAATTTAACCATGGAAATGCATCTTAAATGATTAAAATAAATGTATTGTTAACGATTTTACCAACGAAATGATTAGTGCTTAATGCTACCATAGAAATCCATTGTAAATAATTTTACCATCGAAATGATTAGTGCTTAATGCTACCATAGAAATCCATTGTAAATAATTTTACCATCGAAATGATTAGTGCTTAATGCTACCATAGAAATCCATTGTAAATAAATTTACCATCGAAATGATTAGTGCTTAATGCTACTATAGAAATCCATTGTAAATAATTTTACGATTTAAATGTATTGTAAAACCAGCAAATGAACTAAGCTAAATAAACAACAGTTGTGACAAATATGACAATATCAATAAAACATCATTACATGAGCAGACAGCAATTTCGTTTTTGAAATAAGTGTATCGAATATAGTTTATTCCGTATATCTCATCAGTCTTGGAGATTGGCGTTCGATCCCAAGAAAATCTAACTTGTTCCGAAGATTTTTGCAACACCATTCCCTCTTCATTTAGTTATGTGCTACCACAGGGCTTCTTGTGCCATATCAGTGTTTCTCAACTTTTCTCTATCCCCCTTTTTCGGTTATTTCTGGAGATTCTCATACAATAGTCGGGTCCAACAACTAAGACAAAAATTCCCTTTTTTGATTTTCGAGGTTGGACGTACACGAAGAAACCCCTTATAAAACTTTCATTTTGAAATCTTTCTCTTGAATTTCTGAAGCTTCATTTACTAGTTTGTTGATCGTCATTTGTGCTAGCTTAAATGCTGTGTGAGGATAAACTTTTAAATATGAATCACAAAACATATTTACATGAGATTGTGTATCAAATTATTGTAATTTAATTGTTTTTTTGGTAGTTTCATATTTAAGGATGAATTTCGGAGAACCATGATTTTATTACAAACTGACATTTCGTTTCCGCCCCCTTGCAGTAGTTTCGTCACTAACGTAATATGTTCTCACTTAGATATAGAGCTTTCAAGAGAAAAATATTAATTGTATTTTCGTAGTTTCAAATTTATGGATAAATTTCAAAAAACCAAAATTTCATAACACATCAGCATCTTAATTCTTTTCTTCTCAAAGTGTCCCCAATCTAGCAGTTGCTTCTAAACTGATGTGATATGTTCTAGGTTATATATAGAGCTCTCCAAAAAAGTATAACGTGGTTTTATCAGATGATGATCAAGGTGTACATAGATAAATGAAATAAACAAAGGAAATTGAACATTACTTTTTGTTAAACATACAGCTTATTTATGGTAGCTGTGTAAGGTACGATATATTAAGATTCTAACTCTCTAGGTCTATTTTTAAGCTATCATTCATTCATTCCAGCCCTCTCAAATTTGTTCTTGCATACATCAATGTATTTTAGTTCAAAAAGTTCCCCGAGAGTGTTTCACGGAAAGAGTCTGTATCACAGTCAAAAAATAGTGTCTGTCAAAGTATTGCTACCTTCTGGACCGTATTGTCCTCGTTCAAAGTGGTTGTGCCGTACCAAGTTGAGTTAGACAAATATCTGTAATGGGAATTGGTCGTTCCAGTTTTAGCAGTAGACTAATACAACCTATCAATTACTGTTATGGTAGTTAGGAGAGATACAAAGAAGAGACAGACTAAAGTACTCTCAGCTCTTGAGACTAATTTCAAAATAGAATATTCTTTTACGAGTTCCGTTTCTTGGAAATATTTTTGTGATTCACTGACCCGCCGCCCCGGGAGAGGATGCTAAATATGTTTGCTGTTCCTTGACCGAGCATTAAACTTGACATGTTCGTACTGATATTACAAGATAGGATCCCGGAAGAAGGATGTCATCCCTCCCGCTCCGGGAAAGGCAGTTAGAAACCGTCAACATGGGTTTATTCAACCTGTCTGCATGAATGTATGTATGGAAGTAGGAATATATCATGTATATATGCTGTACCAATCGAGCTAAAGGGCTGAAAATTTAAACATTTATCGTGTATAGAAATCTTTTTTCTTATTCCCATCTAAATATCGTTTTAGGAGGGGACAACGTGGATCACCAGAGATCATAAGTGAAATTTGTGAAACTGTGGCCGGAAAAAATATAAGTTGGCTTGATGAACTTGAGCATTTTCTCTTTCTTGCTTTCTCTTTCTTTCCCTTTCTCTCCCCCTCTCTCTCTCTCTCTTTCTTTTTCCTTTCTTTTTGCTTCTGTCTGTTGAGTTATAACGTAGGAACAGAATGTGTCTCTCTATTCATCATTTTAAACTTTTCACTCTCCAGTCTTAACCGGAAGTCTGAATTTGCCATTTTTACCAAGTGGGAGAAGATAAAGTCAAAACTCAGTAAGATTTTGAAGTCAGAAAAAACTACATAAGAAAAAGAAGATAAAAACACATGATAATCATATGCAAAACTATAAAGCACTCAGAGACTGCATAACGCTGCCTAAGTCATTACAAGAGGGAGTTACTGTGAGATATCAAGTTGGCAGATACGAATCTTTGGCAATATTATGTGGTTTAGACTTATATTATCATCTAAATTTCATAATAACATGGATTAGTTCCATATGCTAAAATTTTCTTAACTATGAATATTAATATTCGGACCATCCTCATCTTGGTTGTTTTTCATACAACGTTTCGGCCGTTGCACTCTACGGCCTTCATCAGGTATCATCTGGTAGGTGTGGGTAAGTAACGAACCGAACCCTTTATTTATCCGACGGGGGTATATTGACTGCACTCCCCTCTTAGCATTAGTAGTATTGTTATATTGTCTCACACTACGATTGAACGTAGAACCAATTACTTTGCTGTGATTTTGTCTGATGTTGTAACCACTACGCGCTGTGTCCACTTGGACAACAGGTGCTAATTTTTAGGAGCCTAAAACCTTAGGTGACAGTTTGATGTTTTTGATGTTATTGTTTTCTGTCTTTCATTATTAGAGGTTCCCATATGGTATCCATTTCAATGCTAGGATTACTAAGGCATTTTTTTTGCCTAGCATATGGGCCGACTCTTTCAATTTTCGAATTTTCCAGTGTTCTTCCTGATCAATTATCTCAACCTTGTTCTAGAGGGGTAGGTGGTCTCCCTTTTCTTTCCATACATGATCAGCTATACCCAGCTATATATATATATATATTGATATTTCTTAAATATATGTAAACTAAATTCATTTTCTGACCTCTCTCTTCCAAGCATTTTTAAAAAAATTAACTCAATTATTCTTTTACCCTGTCTCCATTCCTAACCCATCAGCAAACTAACTAACTTTCTTTTCTTTCCTCTCTTCGTACCCTTCTATTAAACTATCTAACTACCCTTCCTCTCCTTAGTTCGTCCCACCCAATGATTACCTATCTTCCCCCTTCTTGCTCTCTAAATCAAATCGGAACTGAAAAAAATTTCAAATTTAGTAAGTAATAGTAGTAACAAAATAATTAGTATAACAGAATTAGTAATATTTTCATTTGTTCAATTCAAAAAATAAATAAACAAATAAATAGTAGATACATTTTGCAAAACTAATCATTTTTTAAAAATTTTTTACAGATTTTTTCTTCAACGTAACAAAGAAACGAACGCTTGTCGTCTGCTTCAATCAAATATCTGTGTTGCAAAGATTCCTCTTAATCCATCCGTCTCTTTCCCTTTGTCTCTCTCTGTTTCTCTCTGAGTCTTTCTTGTGATTGGTCATTTTTGTCGGATCCACAAATAGAGTCTATAGTTTTGAGAAGGGTCATTAACATTTGAAGAGTTTTCTCGAATGACGGTAGGAAACTGAGGAAAATCAAAGAAACAGCATACATCAAAATGCCGACTGTGTGTATAAGTCAGACAAGTGCGGAGTTCAGCCCGATGTGACTTTCGCTACTCAGCAATAACTAAGTATGAAATTCGAAGCCCAACGCCTAAAGAAAAGATATCGCCAGAATCTAACGTTTCAAATGCTGCTGCTATTGGAGAAAATGTGCTTACCACTATCGCAATTGGATAGTGCCCCTGATGAAGGTCATAGAATGGCTGAGCCGAAACGTCTTGATAAAACACAAACAATCAGATAGGGGCTCATTGTTTGAAAACTCTTTAAATGAATCGACAAACCGAGGGAGATAATGAGTAGCGCATTTATATCATAGATATTAAAAGTCTAAATACTTTCCAGACAGACCACGTATTCAGCAACGTGGTTCCATCAAAGACGGTTATGGTCAGCGTGATTGAAGCATAAAATCTCATATTCGGTAACTCAACTTAGTTGAAGTAAAATCTAAAAAGGATCCGGATAAGGAAAACTACCAGTCACGAATTTACACGTATAATGAACAGTGCAATTTTTTTCGATTCTCTTTTTCGATTCTTTTCTAAAAACAAAGATTTCAAGTTCTACGATCAGTCCACCAACTTCACGTCCCTATCTATGATTTTCGATTTCGAAAGGATTCTAAACGAAGAAATTGTTGCATTACTAATTGTGAAAGTAGTTGCAGGAGGAAGTGGAGGATGGTTTTACCCGAAAATCTGGCTATCAAAAAAGAAAAAGAAAACTACTAGTGAGATTAAACTTAAGTGTGCAATTTTAATTAATAATTCGAGGTAGAGTCTTAGCGTATAGTTATTTTATTTGTTAAATGAGTATGTGCAACATTTTTAGCTATAAAATTTTTGCTGATTTTAGCCATTTTGAAGACATTTGGCTATTTATAACAAACGATACTTAGCAATACTTTAAAGAACAAATGCTTGATAATTTACCTATTGATCAGATTAGATGTTCTTTTAATGATGTCACACAGTTATTTAACGTCACTGGAACCGATCGACCATAAAAAAAACTTCAGAAAGACGCATCATCATCATCATTATCATCATTAGCAGCAGCAGCATCATCATCAGTCTTTCAACGTCCTTTGTTGGAAATAGACCTTCCCGAGGATTGGCCACAATTCTCTGTCATGGGCATCGTGGAGCCAGTACTTTCTGAATCTGTCTAGCCCGTCCCTCCTTCTAATATTCTGCCGGCCTTGGTTCCGCAAGTGATCTTGGGGGATCCATGTCGTGAGTCACGATGTCCATCGGTTGTCTGCCATTCGTGCGTCATGGCTAGCCCACTGCCATTTGAGATTTTTAATGGATTTTATAATGTCCCTGACTCTTGTCTTTTCTCGGGTGTACTGTCTCATGGTCTCCTCATGTGAGGCCCTGCATAATTCTTCCATGGTCACTTTGCATAGTTCTCAATTTGTGGATCTGTCTCTTGGTTAGGTTCCACGATTTAGCACCATAAATGACTATTGGGAGGATGCATTGGTTACACGCCCTGATTTCTTGGATTTATGGTATCTTCCCATTTTAGAAGGTTGAGGTTGCTCTGCGAAAGGCTTGCCATCCTAGTGTAATTTTTCGCTTGATTTACAGAACTCAAATACAAGTCCCCGAAAGACAAAAAGTGAAAAAAATGTTCAGCTTTCGTTTTAGGGCGAGCCATTATAGAGGCAGCGTACACCCTTTCCTCTCTTTTCTAAAAACCAGTCTCCATTACCTTCGACCACCTTAACCTGACATACCTCCCTAATCATTACTTCAGGTTTGGTACACTCCAAACATTTCCCCAAATAAATTAATGTTCACTGCCTCTTCACTTAATACCATTTCATGCCAACAGAAGGCTTTTATAGGAACACACAACTTCCAGATGCTTAATTCTATGATAGCTGGTCCTGTCCGATTCCTGTTATTATATGAAACCTATAATGGATTGGTCCATGTGAAATAGCTCAACACAGCTAAAATCAATTATAGGGTTGCAAAAACATGAGATTAGAGGCTGTTATTAGGAATCAATAAATATTACGTCAAAGAAGAGCTAGTCGTTTGGACCTAAAATAAAATTTGAAAAGAGCTAGGGTGTAAATTCAGCTATAACATTTACCTATTTCTTCTATAAAATGATATTCATTTTTTTTTTGTAATTGAATAAATCGTATCATTGATGGAACAATCTTCTTATGACCTTTTTTCATACCTCATGATATCAGTGTTTTTTCGCTTTTTCACAATATATTCTGTTCTAAGACTTTATGTCCGATCCCACTTTAAACAGCCAAGTTGAGTTGAGACCGGGAAAAATTCAAATGAGAACACTTGATTTATTAAAAGTGAATTATCCATTGAAATAGCTTTAGGCTCATAAGTGCTGATCCATCCATAAATAACCCCGTCATTTTTGATGGGTAAATGATGGTTAGAGAATATATAACGATCAACACAGACAGATCTAATCACTCTCAACTGGACAGATGTCTTTGATTCGATTGGTCAATCAATATTCTCTGATTATTGGTCGGCCCATTTCATTTATCCATCGTCTTAACGATTTCGTTCGCAAATCACACACATCAAGACATCAGAAGCAATCAGAATATATGTATGGATTACGCGTACAGGTTACGCCACACGAGCTAGAGGACAGGAAATGTAAACGTTTACTCCTTGTTTTGTCTACAATTTTTTTTTAGTTTTTTTCTTTTAAATATCCCTCCGAGAGGTTTCAAATTGAAATGTAAGTTATTTTTTTGCTAATTGATCTTATGGTTTGCATTTTAATGTTTTTTCTGAAATTCAGACCTTTTTTTTATTTAGAAATCAAACTACAAGCGATAGAAATAAATTATTGATTAATCACCCCTTTCGAAATTTTTTTTCCAACTGATCATCTCCTCAATTCAAAATGCTGCCAAAAGGCATTGTCAACGTGACGGTTTCTATTGTGTGACCAACCAGATCTGTTTCGTCTTCTAATCACAAATATCAAGACACGAGAAGCAATCAGAAGAATTATTCTAATGACCTTTTCTTTAATTGTATTTTTATTCTCTCTTGGTTTTATCGTCGGTTTTGATTAGACGGGAAGATGGCTTCACATGCAAATTACTATTTACGCTTGCACTGACACAAATACACACGGGAACGAGGCTTACGAAACCAAGTATACGTATTAGAGACCGTCAACTTCATCAAAACTGCCCAATGTCTCATCTCGTGTTTTAGGCTGGTCTGGCTTGTTATGTACGCATTTATGTACGTATGTAAATCATTAGATTTGACAATTCATGTCCGACAAAAATGTGATAATCGTAAACATATTATATTTGGAGACATATTTCGTCCGATACCAGAATTAACCGTGTCGCAAATCAAACAGCCGGCCAGGTAAATCGTTTCCTACTTAGTTAATTCTGGTGCCAGACGAAATATGTTTCCAACTATAATGCTCCTACAATGATCACATTATGTTTCCTAATATAATATCTGTACAATTATTACATTCTGTCGGACATAAAATGTCCAGTCTAATGAAATTCAAACTGTCGACAAAATGGGAGCACAAACGCACACATATACATAAATGTGAAGAATCATGTCCCAAACTGCAGAGTAGAGTGTGTGTGGTTTAAGTACTCTATTTCGGTTTTCTTGCTTATCAGTTAGCTCAGTCAGAAGAACAGAGTCTCGTTAAGACTAAGTCTTGGTGGATGCAGATTCAAGTCTTACACAGCACTTACTTCTTTATCCTTTTACCAGGTCGGGTGTTTGATTTGCTACTCCGTCAATTCCGGTGCCGGATGAAATATGCTTCCTAACATAATATATGTATGTATTTATTATGTATATAGGCTGCACCAATGAAGTTATATGGCTGAAAAATTAAATATTTTAATCTCATTATGTCAACAAAAAACCTTCTTTTTGGTTGTTCGTTTTTCAAATTCCCAATAAATAGGTTTTTTGTGGGAGGTTCATTTAACAATGTAATTTTATGCTAAATTGGTCATTTACTTTATGTCTGGTAGCATTCATGCTTGTTTCTTTTTTTTAAAGTTTTTAGTGTTCACTGCCAAACAAAAGGTCAGATAAGTAACTTATTCGTAATTCAGCCCGTTTTCTGTTTTTCTTAATTGATCCCCCAAACACCGCCTGCTGCTAAAAGTCGTAAGTCACATGACTGTCAAAACAGGCTACTTCAGTTTTTAAGATATCTATCTTGCTGCGTGGCCGGCTGGCAATATATCACGCAACATTCTCAGACTTCGATATCAAAATCGGAAACGGAATGTTTGTCTTGAAAATGCTTGACAAACGAAATTCATTCCCATTCAATATCGTACGTATGCTTTTTAGAACAGGTAGTATCCCACCTTAGATGATTTATGGAACTATTTATCGTTCCATACCGAGAATAGATTCTTTAGTTATTAGAATGTTCAATCAATACAGCGAACTTTGTACAATTTCAGGCAGTTCGTTAAACAGACATCTTGATCCTTTTGAAATTTATCAGGTTGAGGATATGTTGAAGAGCAAACAAAAAATCGAAGGAATGAGGAGTGTTTATCAAATTAGACCATTTTAGGCAATTTAACTGTCGGTGACACCTTTTAATAAATTAAAGGGAGTTAGGGAACCATAAGAGATGGATATAGTTCATGTCAGTGGGAAAGATTAATGAATTGTCTAAGACCAGGGATGGGGTAAAACATTTGACCCTGGTCCATCCATCTGACTGATAGGTAGTTGAGTGGGCGGGAAATTGAACATGTAATACTAAATTATATTGAGGAGAGAGTTCATGTATATATGATTTTTGATTTTGTCTTAACCGTGTTTGAAAACCTGATTTACTGTGAGAAAAAAATTAAAATTCCTGATCGAAGTTAAGTAATGTCAGGCGTGCACAATTCAATCTAAGATCAGTAATTGTGAAATATTATGTCAAAATTTTCAGTTAAATGAATGTATTAGTACGAAATCGACTCGAAGATTTTTTCTGATCAACTAGTATTCTCTGAGATCATGTAGATACTTAGTTTGCATGCAACCCAAAATTAAATCGGTGATAACAAATTTTATATTCACATGGGTAAACACCCAGAAGAAATGATACGAACAACGACTTTCATCCGTTGTTATACTTACTGATCTTACTTAATGATCTCTCATCATAAAAAACTTTTTTTTTTTTGTGAACCTACGTAAGTAAGGCTTTCGCTTCTTAAAGAAATAAATGATGTGCAGAATGAAAATACATCCATACACAATATATTATAACACTCCATATAAAATGATAAACTTCATGTATTATGACACAGTTTTAAAAGTGATAAAACAAAGCTAAATCTTGAAATCATAGCTCAAAGTGGGTAAAATTAGATCAACGCTGTCGGGTACAATGTTGATAAATCAGTTCTGTTTTCAAATCTCTGAAACCGTCACCTGTTAACAACTGATGATCCCAACACGAAAGATGCACTCGTAGTAATGTAATATCTATTTCTGAGCGAAACATAAAGCCCCTTGAGAAACTAACATGAATTACATGGACATACATTTGGAAATAATTTACTAAAATAAATTTTCTTCAAAATTCTTTGATATCTTTAGTGTTTGAAGCAGTAAAGCCCCCTGAGAGAAAAAAAAAACGCTCAAATATATATGATGGATGGATAGACGAACTTCAATAGATATATTACACTTGAAAAAAAAAAAAAACAAACATCACGCCTCAAAGACACACATCATCTTAATTTGATTAGTTATCACTGAATCAGTCCATAAATAGACAAGGACTCTTTTATAACAGACACATGTCTTCATCACCTTTTTTTCTGAAGAAGCAAGAAAAGCAGGCGATATACATTATATCAACATGATATATATAGATAGGAGGATAGAGAGATATGTGTTTTATATACATGGATCAATAATCGTTTTTGCAGTTAGCGCATGTAATATTTACTGTTATGTTCCGGTTGATATCATGGCCATTTGCTCTCAGTGAATAGCGCCAATCCTTTCATGTCGAACTGAAGGAAAAGATTTCTTTGTCACGTACAATTCAGAACAAAAAGAAACAAAAGTCATTTAAAAAATTCACATTCTTCGATTCAAATATTCATTTTCATTTTTTATATCAGAAACTGTCAACCAAAACTGTCTACATCAACACAGGTTTCTTCAGTGTTCAAGTTAGTCTGGCTGACTATCTATATTCGTACCCGTACGGCCTACAGCAATGCAGCAACATTCATTCCTTTTTGTGTTTTTGTGTTCTTTAATGACAAAAGACTTTTAGCAGGCGGTTCAATTTACAGTGTAATTTTATGCTAAATCTTCTTTTAGTCTCTGTACAGCAGGATTCATGCTACTTTTTTGAAATTCCGGATTTCTTTTAACCATCAACGCCAAACAAAAGCTGAGAAAAATGATTTTTTTGTACATCCCACTTTTTTTCCAATTTTTAATTGATCATCCTGAATACGGTATGCTGCCAGCGGACTTTGGTCATTAGACAGTTTCTTTTGAGAAACTAACTAGACCTGTTATTTTTCATTGTTTATGCTTTATTGGAGTTTTCGGAGCGAGTTTGTTTTCTTGTTTTTTTCATGCTTGGGACATTTTATCACAACCTCATATATACACGTTTTACTTCAAATATAAACACACGTGGTAAAATAAATTATTGATTCTACGTCAGAAACATGGACATCCCCCCTCCCACAAAAACACGTGCACAATCATAGGTCTGTTTAATCATTCAATAGAAACTGTCATGTGACCAACATCTTTTGGCTGAATGCTGAGCTAGGGTGATCAACTGAAAGAATTTATGATCAATGAATAAGTAACTTCTCACGTCTTTTGTTAAGCTGTGATCACTAGAATAATTTGATATTTAGAAAAACAAGCACCTATACTGCTGAACATAAAGGGATCAAACTCACATTGCATATTGAAACCCTCATTTAAAAGCAAAAAAAACTATTTAGAAGGCGTATTTAAAAAATCCTGACATAATAACGAGCAGATGTTTAAATTATCAACCTTGTAGCTCTATTGATGTGGCCTGAATGCGTTAGGCATACATACACAGCCAGACTAACTTAGAATTAGAAGAAACCTTATGTTGACAATTTTAGAAACCGTTTTGGTTGACGGTGTCTTATACAACAGGAAACGCCATTTTGTGAAAGGAACCATTTCTTAAAATGGATCGATAAAAAATGATTATTTATCAAGAAGTTAGACATGATAGTTTTTGATTGTTCAATTCTGCTTGGCATTTCATTCTGCACTTCTACGTTGGATGGAAAAATTGATATAGACCTTTTGACCTCTTTTGTTATAGAGTGAGTTATGAATTATTTATCATCGCTTTTCACACTCAGGATATAATTGAATAGAAAAAGTGTTTCTCAAGCCTTCCTGAATCACGGCGCTCTCAGTGTAGAACAAATCAAAGAAAATGTTCCATATGTTGTCCCTTTTTCTCGCTCTGTGACCTGCCAATCTCCATTTTTGTTGCTTAATTACTTGTACGGCATCTATCCCCCTAGTCTTTCTTCGGATCCATGTGGATCTATTTCAATCACAAAGATTCATTCTTAACATAACCCTTTTCATTCCACCCTGTGTTCTTGTTTTCAGATGGTTTTGTGAGTTTCCAGTTTATGCACCTGTGCGTCATAGATAGTGTTTTGCATTGATCGTATACTTTACGTTTCACGAACATTGTTAGTTTGCTTTCCAGCATGTCTATATTCATATCAATTGCTTTCTAGTCAATTCTTATGCACCATCTTATTTCATTTCCGTAGTCTTTTTCTAACTTTATCGCTAGACCAAGGTAAATATATTCTTATCCATCTATTCCTAATATCTTTTTCGGGATTTTATCATTGAATTTTTTTCGCTTTCACTATCAATGTCAATTAACATGTTTTGCAATATATATATATATATATATATATATATATATATATATATATAATGGCGTAAGGAATCACCATAGAAACACGTTTATGTTTCTGGTTGGTCTTCTTCATGTGAATTTTTTAAATTCATATTTTGGGGTACGTGTCTATTTTTCTAGGTGGTATGATATTCCTTTTATCCTTTATATATATATATATATATATATATATATATATATATACATATATATATATATATATATATATATATATATATATATATATATATATATGAGTGTGTGTGTGTTTTTGTTTAGTGGTTAGTACATATATATGATATATATATATATATATATATATATATATATATATATATATATATATATATATATATATAATATATATATATATATATATATATATATATGAGAGAGTGTGTTTTTGTTTAGTGGTTAGTCATTGCTTGCTATCTGTTTTGTTTCATTTGGTGGAGATACTAGATAAAAATTAACTGGATATAGTGTAGGCATTTTTATCATCAGTATGTAGTTGATCCATAAGTTCTTTATGGTATGTTTCCGCTCTGACAGTGTTTCATTCTCACTTAAATCTGTGTCCCAATGTAAGTGTTCGCTTTTATTTGACCTTAGTTGTTCATTTGATTATTCTGGGTTCCCAAATGTGTGAGATGATTCGGTCGTTCTTTAAACGGGCTAAGGGGAATATTCATGGTGGTTAATTTTTAGTATATACGTGGGTTATTGAATTTTTGTTTGTTAATAGCAATTTCGAGCTATACTGGCCTTTGAACGCTACTGCAGTTTTTCTATTTGAATTTTTTTTTATTCAATTGGCAAAAGGGAGGATTTCAAATTTTCAATTTGAGCATAGGAAACATGAGGTTTCAATAATCTGACAAATGCGTGTTTGTTTTAATATTCTCCATTCTACTGTGGGTTTAAGTTTGCGAACAGCTAGCCTCCAATAAGTGATGTACTGTTATAAATGGTGATATATGGTTGGCTAATCTTAGTTTAAAGGGTCTTTTCGATATTCCAACATAATATTTCACTTTTAAGGGTTTTCCTTTAATTGATTTTGCAGCTTAGTATACCGTATTCGATTTGAGACATTTGTTTTAACAACAGTGTCCGTTTTTTTATTTTGCGCAATCACTATCTTGTTTATTTATGCCTTCTTAACAAGTATTATTTCCAATCACATTATTGTTATGCTTGGTTTGAATTTATCAAAATTACCCAAAAATCATTGCCTTTTTCAGTTTGTTCTTGTTAAATATTTTATTAGTTTGGTTGCTCGGTGTGTGAGTAGAGGGGAGGTCCATTAATTGGAGGAATATTTTTTTACTCGTAAGTTAAATGGTGGTATATACCAGATGATTTTCCTACCGCAACTTTTTTTTTTTTAATTGTTGCTATGTTTTTCTCTATTGGATTCAACTTTTCTATCACGTATAGGTAAAACATAGTCCTCTAGGGCTTTATTATAGTTATTTCTAACATCATTGAATATGGTTTCGTTTAGAAAATTATATATTAGTCTAGTTTTTATCGATTTGGGGGTCTTTTTGATTATTTCGGTTGGTTGATTAGAACTTATGTTAGTATATGTAATTAGAGAATTTTCTTTCCTATGTGGTTTATGGGTTTTTTTTAATTAAAAGTTACATAATATAGCATATTATATTGCATTCTCAATTATATATATATATATATATATATATATATGAATACATATGTATATATATATATGTATGTATGTATGTATATATATATATATATATATGTATGTATGTATGTATGCATGTATATACATATATATATATATATACATATATATATATGTATGTATATATATATATGTCTATATATATATATGTCTATATATATATACATACATATATATATATATATATATATATATATATATATATATATATATATATATATATATATGACTGGGTTATTCATGTACGGTTCAGCATTGGCCTAAAGCTATTTTATGAGGTAAATTTTGATAAATCAAGTATCCTAACTCAAAGTTTTTATTAGTCTCAACTGATGCTTTTTTAAAGTTTGATCAGAAATAAAATCTTGAGACAAAAAGTTGTTTGTGAAAAATCACCACAAATCTCGTGCAGTATAGAAAAAAGTCATTGATTGAAACTTATTTTATTAAAAAATGAACTAATTTTATTTCAAAATAAATTTGTATATTTTTTCCAGGTGAACGTACGACTTTATTTAATTTTTCATTGGTCCTTTACGAAAATTGGTGCAACCCCATCCAAAACAAAACGATATATATATATATAGATATTAACTGTGCTGCTGAGGATGTAATTAAAACAGTTGAAATACAAATACATGTGATGAAAAGATAAATTGATAGATAGAGAGATACAATTTGTGCTTCATATATTTGGGTGAATAATCATCTTTGCAGTAAGTGCATTTGATATTTACAGTGATTTTCCACCATTTGCTCTAATTAAACGCTGCCAATCCTTTCATGTTGAACCAAAAGAAATATTTCTTTTGTCACGTACAACTTGGAACAAAAGGAAAGAAAAGTCAAATAAAATCGATCATTTTTTCCAAATTTTAAATCATCTTTTCATTTTTTCGATATCAGCAAACTGTCACCCGAAACTGTCAACGTGAACATAGGTTTCTCCAGATCTGAAGTTATCCTGACTGGCTGGATGGCTCTGTATATGTACACAGGTAGGCTACACCAATGGTGCAAGAGGGCTGGAAATTAAAACATTTACTCCTTATTATGTTTTTTTTCTTTAGTCGTGGGTTCAATTTATAATGTAATTTTATGGTCAACTAGTTTTCTGGTTCATGTCCGGCAGGGTTCATGATTTTCTTTCTAAAAACTCAGACTTTTTTATGATCAACGCCCAAGAAAAGCCGAGAAAAGCTATTCATTTCTTGATCACCCTTTTTTTTCAACTTTGTAATTAATCACCCCAAACACAGCATACTGCCTACAGACTTCAGCCACGTGACAATTTCTATTGAAAGACTAACCAGACCAGTTATTTTTTTATTGTTTACACTTTATTGGAGTTTTTGGAGTGAGTTTGTTTTAATCAGACTAGGGAGTACATAGACGTTTTCTTCATATATAAACACATATGGTAAAATAAATTATTGATTCTACGCCAAAAAAAACAAAACTTGCGCACTCAATCACAGGTCTGTTTAGTCACTCAACAGAAACCGTCAGTGACCGAAATCTTTTAACGGCATGCCGAGCTGGGGGTGATCTATTGAAAAAAATTTTAAAAATGAGTGATCAATGAATAAGTTACTTCTCACGTCATTGGTAGGGCAGTGATCACAAGGGTAGTCCGAATTTTCAAAGAACAAGCATGAATATATGAATAATTTACCATAAAATTGCATTGCAAATTGAACAGCCCACTAATAGCCAACTCGGTAGGGTATTTAAAAATGTCTTCCCTAAACTTAACAGAGAGAAAATGTTTAATTTTTCATTTCTTTCGTGGCACTGATGCGGCCTATAGGCGCAATACATTCATGCATAGCCGACCAGACCACCTTAAAAACTGAAGAAACCTACCAAAAAACTCACGTTGCAAATCGAAACCCCCTACTAAAAACCTATTCAGGGGGATATTTTAACAAAGCGTTTTTTCTAGACCTAATAAAGAGTAGATGCGTAGATTTTCAGCCCTCTAGCTCTGTTGGTATGGCCTGTATGCGTGATATATGCATTCGTGCTTACATAGCCAGGCAGCCTGACGAACTTGAAAACAGGAGAAACCTATGTTGACAGTTATAGTTGGGTTGACGTTGATATTTTCTAATACATTAAGAGAGGTCGTTGTGTGCTAGACACTGTTTCAAGAAACAGATCGATAAAAAAATGATTATTTATCAAAAAGTTAGACATGATAGTTTTCCATTGTTCAATTCTGCTTGGCATTCTACGTTAGATGGAAAAATAAATATAGTCACTTTAACCTCTTTTGTGCCATAGATATACCTGAGTGCACAAATGATCTCTAAACACGCAACTTGCAAGATGAAGAAAAACGTCATCATTTAAAAAAAAAACAACCCTCCCCAGGTATTGCTTTTCCAATGAATCAAAGAGTGAACATTCGAAGTTGTTTCTATTTAACAGATATATGTAGAGAGGGAGAGAGAGAGAGAGAGAGATCCGATCAGTAAGCGAGGGATTGAGGGAAATTGACTCCTAATGGACTTGACTCTCCTTCACTTCCCTTCACGACTTCTAAAATCCCACTGTTGCTTCCTCAACGAGCTAGGAAAATGATATAAATCATATCGTATATTTTTTCTCCCTTTCTTTTTATCCAAAGGTATATTTCGCTTAAAAATGGGTTGTCTCTTTTTGGATCGGTTAACCGCGCAGAAAATGGACTGGGCGAGAACGGTTCAAATTTTGACTGAGGCTGGCTTTAATTCCCTAGGAAAAGGCATGAATCTAACTACCCCCATACAATTGGTGAAATAGCGTATGGTAAAGTGAGTGACGCCATTTAAGGTGCTAGTCATCTCTAAGTCTATTTCACATGTCACAAAAGACCCGGAGAACAGCCAAGACGAGGAGAAACTTGTGGCTTGCCAAGCCCAGGCAGGGGTGACTGTTGCAGTGGTCAGTGTAAGGGTACCAATTATTTTCTATTCCCTTTATCCTTACAAAATGATTTCATTTCTCTCTCTCCACCATAACAATTCATTTCCTGAGTGAATGGACAGTTTTTCCACTCCGGATGACGAGCGAAAACTATCTCATCTTTCAAGAATCGAAGAGCCCCAAGGATAGTGCGCCCTGCAATTTGGGTTCAGTCCCAAGATCGACCTGTATCTCTTCGCTGCTATACGAAATGTTGGTATTGCCAAAAAAAAATAAGATTCTCTTGTTATTCTCCCAAGCCATACTGAACAGAGATAGCATGTTTTCAAAACTATTGTGTATTATCTCCAGTCACCAAAAGGTCAAAAACCTTCCTTTTCCTCTGTGGCTGGGTAACCGCCAATATTTATTAATGTCTGCAAACCAAGGGAACCATTTTTACTATCCGCTCTTCCAACATTATTTGGTACCCTCTTTCTGTCACTTGATTGGCCGTCTCTCCCCCTTTCCTCATTTTTCTACATGCTGGAACTAAATAAACCAATTTCATTCAAGAATCCTAATCACTTTTTAACTTGAAATTTGCACCTACAATTAGTTTAAATATCTGGCCCTATCTTTTGAGTAACAACATTGTTATGGATTAAGGTTTTAAACATATATTATCGCCTTTCATATTCATTATATAATTGTATCAAATAGTACTTCTCAAACATTTCTGAATCACAGCAACATTACTGTATAAGTATTTTCCACGACACCCCAAAACAGAGAGAGTTACATTTATGTTTATCAAGTTAGATCAATTCATAAAATAAGTTATATGTTTTTTCTGCAAATAATCATTATTCCAAGTTGGATTGGAAAGTTTATATCACCACTTTCACAATGCATATCAACATCTGATAAAAACGTTTCTATTTGTACAGAGACGAGGAATACAAACTTGGAATACTTACTCCAGAAGGTGCCGTCAAAATCTGCAGATTTTGAACTTAGGGGGCGGAACCACCCGCTGAAACGGTAGATAAAGGTGTGGCTGCATAGGTTTTACTATATTAACTAAGGGGAGTCAGTAAATTTCGGCATAATTTCTTCAATGTACGTAAAAGAAATATTTTGAATTTTTTTTCTCTTTCAGTTTTTATAAATACAGGAATATGACATTAGATGAAGTAGTTTTGTAAGTCAAAGCAATGTTTCATTCCATTAAAAAAAACTACTTAATGGACAGAGTGGTATCTTTTTTTCCGCTGTGGAATTATTTCCGCCGTGGAATTATTACTTATCCCCACAGAAACCGATACATTACAAAAAAAATACTCAAAATTTATTCTCAGGTTAACATCTATAATAAAGATAAAAAAGGCATGAATAAAATATCATTTTATAAAAAAAAATCATCTCAATAGCAAATTCTGAATCTAGATGAAAAACATCAGAAAATATCTAAACGGTGGAATTCCATTACTACCCTTCTTGTCGCCTGCTTACTTTGTTACTAAGTTTGACACCGTTACTGTTATAGCATAAGGGTGGGGCGACTATTTCCAATAATTGAATGTAAATCGACGGTGCGTATGAGACGAGTTCAGAATTGGGCATAAACTTTAAGAAAATCAGCAGACCTAACTAAAAGCAAAGTCCATTATTTTCCCCATATTGTCGTCATGAGAGATATCCCTTTCTTATGAATACACAGTTCATAACACTTGGTCAGGTGTCACCGAAACTTGAATTTCTTCCATCTTCATATCAATAGTTGTTTTCAAGTTGTGGAAGTGAAATTCTCAGAAGTGATTGCAATTATACCTGAAAAAATTGATTTAAAATGAATCTTGCCCATAATTCATTATTTTCTACCTACGTAGTATTTCAGACAAAACCTTAGTAACGAATTGAGTAAAAACAACGATTATTATCCATCGCTAATATACGTTGGGAATATTGATGCAGTTTACATTGGAAGAAAAAAACATTGGCCATTTTTGACTGACCTCTGAATAAGTCGAACTACTGATTTGGGCCCATCTTTTAGTAAAGAATACACGTTTTGCATACGAATTGTACGAACTAATTATTTTTTCAACTGCAACATAAGTCGGCAATTCTGGAAACAGGGAAAAATTTCTCGTGAAGAGCAAAATAGAATCGGTTAACGGTGTTCGTAAGGAATTAAGTGACCCAACAAGAGACTGGTTAAAGAGAGATAGACAGTGTTCGTGACTAAGATAGAAAGCTTTTATCTTGATAAAAGGAGGATGATAGAGGGAGAAAGAGAAAGAAATCAATTCTTTTTTACGTCACTCTATGTAATATTTCTTTCTTGAAAATCAATATTCGAGTTGAAAAATAGAATACAATAAATGGATAGATAGATAAATAAATAAACAAAGATAGGTAGAAAAAAAAGAAAAAAGAAAGCAGTATTTATGACTAATATATACACTTCAATATATATATAATGCTCTTCCATTGGTATAGAGCCCTCTGATGGATGGGGAATATATGCTAAATAAATATATCGTTTATATTCAACCTTACTGACCGTCCATTTCCTTGGTGCAGAGGTAGGATACCGGCCTCTGCGTCTGGAACGAAGGTTTCAATCCTGGAGGGACTGTTTATTTGCTGTCCTACTAGTGACACAAAGTCGAGGCCTAACGTGGGAAGAATAGGAACCATCTGGCCAAAAATGGCTCCAGCCGACGCGATTGCCAAGCGATCGTAGAAGCTAAAGCAACCTCTGTCACGAAAGCGTCCACTTGGGGACCTGCTCCTCTAAGTGCAATGGAGCAGTGCTGCCTCGGGGTACCATATTCCCCGCAGCTGGGCCAAGTAATAATAGGAGAGCCGGTGGACGAGTCCAAAGGCCTCCAATGCACGTAGCAGTGCGCAGCCTCAGTAAATCCTCATTGGCTGACGCCCTGCACCGGTGCACTCGGTCTTGATACCACCCACACCCCAATCTCCGGACGTTTTAACAGGAGTTAATTTGAGAAATCAATTGGAAACAAATATTCCTTAATATCATTGATATTTTTATTACGAAAACAAATGTTACCAAATGTAGTCGGAAATTGTATATACAACGTCTGTTCTTCCCCTCGTTATTAAACACTTGATTCGACTTGATGAAATCTCCACTGAAGACTTGCATTGAGTTTCAATTGCCTGGCATTATTAAATTTTCAAATCAGCAGTGGTGCCCCAGGGAGCTAACTGCGACGTCCGTAGAGACATGGCAACAGACTGGAAAGCATTGTTATAACATATAAAACAATTCCTGATCGGCTTGGTGATGTTTTTTTGTATTTTTTTTTTTTTTTTTTTGCATAAGTTAAAACTTTCATTTCTTGGTTTTAAAAAAGAACAAATTGTGCCCCAGAAGAACTTTGATTTGTTCTTCATCGGCAGGAAATCACCGTCCACTTTTTGCATCGATGATTCTCAGCTGTCGAACGCCTTGTTTGTGGTTGGTGACTTTTCCATCCTCAGAACACCACCGATAAATACTCACCATGATCGACTGTGAGCAGCCGACAAGCAATCAAAACAGTGAGCATGTGCACATGCACGCAAATTTTGCAACCAAAGCTAAAAAAAAAATGAATCTATTTAAAAATATGTAGATAGCTAACTGAGTTTCCACTCGGGAAAAATATTGATTTTTTACGTAGAATTCAAAAGTGTGCACGTATCTTTCTCATTGGAAATAATTTGAACCGCGTAAAGCCTTCTGTCCTTGGAGGTGCAATTTGCATTGTCAGTATCAGTTTGGACAATGGATATTGACGACACGAGTTCAAAGTCCGGTCATTGTTTATGTTCACTTCGCATTAATGCCATTGTTTTGGAGAAGGACATTGATTCCAAACCAGGGGTTAAAGTCCCTTTGAGGCGATTTGACGTCCAATTTGACGTTCTTCTGGCTAGATTATCGTCCTCTTCTGTCTTCTGGACCACATTAGCAATGCCGAGAGGCGATTCTAACGACTGAGTATCAAAAGATCTCAATACGCTTCTCCCACACATGTGCCCTAGAGGGAACACCCGATGGTCTGTAGAGACAAAACTGATACCATTTACTCAGCTTTAAACATTAAAAAAAAGTTTTGTTTCACCTCAGTCACCTATTTTCAAATATTTGTCAATGCAATTTATGTAATTCTCTTCAGTGTTTTTCCCCTGTTTTACATACCTTTGTTAATATGGTATTAGGTGTAAAGTTTTTCTTGTTGGGATCATCTGTTGTTCATCATGTAAACGTTTCGGGGATTTTGAAAACAAAACAATTGTAATGACATGGCACCACCTCCTTTTCCTTTATGATTTTAATATACAGTTCCTGTCATACAATATGATTCATCAGTTGATTTTTCAAAACAAGGCTTACTTACGTAGCTAACCAAAAAAAAACGTATTTAATGATGAAGGATAAGTAAGTATAGCAACAGACATGACTTGCTGTTCAAGTCACTTCTATTGATTTTTTCATTACATATATCTATCTGAACCTGACATGACAGTAACTGTCATCGTTGTCATATTTTGCTTGTCATAATGTTTGGCCAATTAGTGTGCATTATTTCTGTCAAACACTGTTATGATTAAACATTACTTTTTTCCAATTACTGTAATTCAGCAGAAACTTTCATCAAAATTGCCAACATAGGTTTCTTCTCGAAATTTTTTTTTTGAATTATTGCCCCCCCCCAAAGTTGTCAGTGGGTTGTTCAATTTCAAATGTGAGTTAATACTTGACTTCTCCCTAAGTTGCGATCACTGCTCAACAAAAGGCTAGAGGAGTAACTAATTCATTGATTAGACCCTTTCCCAATTGACCATCCCCAGCATGATATGCAGCCAAAAGACGTTGACCAGTTTCGTTTGAATGACTAACCAGAGAATTTTTATTACTTTTATTTTATTCATTATTTATTCTTTCTTCAAAGTCATTTTTATTTTATGCGACTATTAAGTAGGAAATGAAGAATTAGTTTCTAACAGGATTCGAACACGCATCGTTTATTTTAAAACGAAATAGTGAGTAGCATCAAATCATTATGCAAAACATATCAGAAAAAAATTATTTTTTTTTAAAGAAAGATACAAAAAAACTTCAGTTACATAGTTATTCATTAAAACGAAGAATGAAATATTCCTGCAATTCCCAGTAATACTTATGCGACGCCTGGGGGGTCATGACCTCCACTGGGTACTGGGTGTTGACTAATTATATCATGAACAATAATATTCCATGATATTGCAGAATGGGTACGATGTGATGATGGACAGCAGAGTTGTCTCCCTGTGAACCCAATTCAGATGTTGAGTTCTGGACATATACGAGAGTTTCAGTCTTTTTCTCCTGGAAATTAATCACCGATGAAAATAAATTCATTGTTATCAATTTGACAGAGATCGATTTTCCTAACCCAAATGTTTACATTTCATTTTAAAATCTAACCTGTCTGCTTGAAAGGTTAAAAGAATCGTTTTCGATTGAATTAGATACTGTCAACCAGAACTGTCACTAAAACTGTTAACATAGGTTTCTCTAGCTTTCAACTGGGTCTGGCTCACCATCTAGCCATGTATGTATGCATATACGTATGTATGTATGTACGTATGTATGTATGTATGTATATGTTTTGCATATACGCCTGTGTGTTGGATACGTGTGAATGTACATATATACATACACACAATGGTGCTATAGTTGGAAGACTGAAAATTCCAACATCTACTCCAGAATATGTCTCAAAAAACGCTTTTTTTCCGTTTTTGGAAATTGATGTAAGTTTATGTTAAATTGAGCACTAGTTTATGTCCTGCAGCACTTCCAAATACTTGTTTTGGAAGATTCCAATTTTTCCACTGATCACTGCTTATTCATTGATCACCCCTTTTTCCACTTTTTCAATTGATCATCTACCCCCTTCCAACACGACATGCTGCAAAAAGACGTTGGTCACGAGACAGTTTCTATCATGTGACTAACCAGACCCGATTCATCTATTTCTTTTTTCCAGTCATCGACAGGTTTTATTTTGTTCACCATAGTGATTAATTGTTTTCATCTCTTTTTTCTTCTTGAAGTTCAATCTGAAAGAAAAAAAACAGGATGTATAAAAAAAATCTTAAATCTTGATTTTGCATTTTAATTGAAACAACGCTTTCAAAACAATCTCGCACACACACACACACACACACACACACACATATATATATATATATATATATATTAATTAATTGAGTCATCCACGGACTGGTGTTTCGTTCGTATTACAATTACGCACTATTCCCCATCTACCAGAGTGCTCCATTCCAAAATTAGAAGAGCATTGTTATATAGCTCATAATCAATGAGTTACTTTACTTAAAGAGTGCTCAACACTGAATAAGGGAGCGTAAATTATATAATATATATATATATATATATATATATATATATATATATGTATATATATATATATATATCACACAAACTTGGGTGCAGAGGGCTCAAACTCCATTACTTCATTAAAATCTAAAAAGTAAAAAATTTAAAAAATCATACAATTTTATCACAAGGCTACATATCTCATTTTGATTTCTTTATTAGTAACGCCCTGTTAGCGAACAAGTCTCCCAGAGTTGAAGGATAAATCTGTCATCAGTTTTTGCTTACGCAAATCATATTCAAGCTGTCATGACGTCACTGGTTCCTGATGAGGCAATTGTCATTGTTGTAACAAATGAAAATGAAGTCAAAACTCTATAATAAGAGTTTGGCAATATTTTTCATGATAAAAATTCTAGGTCTACAAAAGAAAAATACCAAGAACTCGTAAATGCCATTTTACATATGACGTCATGTCATTAATCTTTCTTTTCCTTTCTCTCTTTTATTCATGCCTTAAACTTACGCTCCCTATGTCTGACAAATTCACGATAATGAAGTCAAAAGTAGGAGATACACAATATGTGGTAATATTTGCTTTGACATAAGTAAACCAATGACAGAGTTTAAACAACAGCATCATCATCATCAGTCTTTTAACATCTGTCGTTGGACATAGACCTTCCCGGGATTCGCCACAATTCTCTATCATGGGCGTTGCGGTGCCAGTATATGTCTAAATTTGTCCAGTTCATCGCTCCATCTTGTATTCTGTCGGACTCGATTTCGCATGTGATCGCTGGGGATCCATGTTGTGAGTTGTGATGTCCATCGGTTGTCTTCCATTCTTGCAACATGGCCTGCCCACTGCCATTCGAGTTTTTTTAATAGTTTCTATGATGTCTCTGTTTTCTTCCTGATATATTGTGCTGTCTTGTGATCTCTCCATGTAAGGTTGAGCATGATTCTCTCATGTGCACGTTGCATACTTCTCAGTTTGCAGGCCTGTCTCTTGGTTAGGTTCCACGTTTCAGTTCCATAAGTGACTATCGGGAAAATTCATTGGTTGTATACTCTTCTTTTTAGGATTATTGGGATCGTCTGGTTTTTGAAAGTTGAGCTTGCTCTGCCGACGGCTTGCTACCCCATAGTGATTCTTCGCTTGATTTCCTCTTCTTTTGAGGGTCTCAAAGAGATCCATTGTCCTACGTAGATGTAATGGTCTACCTTATCGAGTTTTGCATTTTCTATCTTGACAGTTATGTTTTTATTCTCAACACGATTGTTTCACATGATTCCTGCTTTACTGAAGTTCATGTGTAGACCGACTTTTTCGCTTTCTTCGTTTAGTTCATGTAGCATTAGTGGATAGCAACATACTAAGACTCAAAAAGTTTTACACAGGTTTCAGAAAGTTTTATATTTCCCATTAAGGAGTATAATTCATCATAAATTTACGTTATAATGAGAGTAAAAGCCTGATTTTTCTTTACTAACGCACTGTTTCCGTCGTAGCTTGACGGATTCATGGTGCAAAATCTTATGATGAAAAACAAAAGCATTACTGCTTTAATATTTGATGAATTTGACGTTTATATATACCTTTTTTTAAATGAAAAATCATATAATTTGGAGCTTCTGGATGACCTTTTTGTACCCAGTATACTGATTTAACATCACCATTGGTTCATGAACGTCAAAGAGCACACACACACACACACACACACACACACACAAGCATATAAATATATATATATATATATATGTGTGTGTGTGTGTGTGTGTGTATATATATATATGTATATATATATATATATATATACATATATTTATACACACAAAAACTCATACAAATATATGTGTGTAGGTGTGTGCATATATGTGTGTGTGTGTGTGTATGTGTGTGTGTGTGTGCGTGTGTCTGCTCTTAACGATGAACAATTGACCATAGCTGGTGGCCAATGATTTACAAGCAGGATTTTGTACACTCTCTGGAGACTTCGGGATTTCAACAGATATCATGTCATCTTCAGGCTTCAGAAAGGGTTAAATTGTTGTATGACTTGGTTCCACAAGATCCGAGTAAAATGTCCAATGTCGACTCCAAACCTAACACCTCTCAACCAATTGTTTCTGAGCATAGAGAATCGGGATAATAAGTCTTGCTGCATCTTATATATCAACCTAATATTTCTCCTACAGATCAAAAGCGAGAATTCTTAACTTCATAGAAAATAATAACAGGTGAGTCACTCAATAGAAACCGTCACATAAACAATGTCTTTTAGTAGCCTGCCGTGCTGGGGCTGATCAAATAAAAATGGGAAAAAAAAGTGGTCGTTGAATGAATTACTCCTCCCATCTTTTGGGGGGTTAGGGGCAGTGAACACGGAAAACGTCTTATTCAGACCAAAGAGCAAAAAACAAAAAACACACTGGAATGCTGCTGAACACAAGCTAGTGATCAATTTAGCATAAACTTTGATTGCGAATTGACCCCCAAAAGAACTTCTTCGCGGACAGGAGTTGGGAGTAAAGGAACCAAACATTTTTTGTACTCGCAGGGAAGAAAAATTTCAATCTTCTAGCTCTATCGGTGCGGGTTATACGTATGCTGCATACATACACACACGCATATCGCCACTAAGCCGTAAAGACAGAGAACCTCTCTAAGCGGTTTCTTGACGTATTATACCTGAAGACGACCATAGAATGAATCGGCCAAAATGTGCGTACATCGATGATGAAATCAAGAGTTCAGATTGTTCAAAAAAATGTTGGTAAGTTACTCTTTTCAAAGTTAAGGAAATTAAACTTTTGGGTTGGTACTTCGACAGAAAAAGTTTACGCGAGAAACCCACTCCTAATTTGGTCAAACTTTACATTTTGAAGCTTCTATATCATCTTGTAGAAACATCGATTTCTTCTTCAATGGTATTCGATAAGGCATTTCAGAAAGATATCTAATATCTGGCGTCATTTATATATATAGGGTATAACATACAGTGATTATTGTGTATTGTATACATATATAACGTTAGTATTGTGTGGGATATATGGATGTACTTTTTTGTTATTATGTAGGATAGATAAAATGTTATCATATATGAAATCTTCTGGTTATAAAAACTTCAAGTTCGATTTTTTAAAATCTAGGTGAGCTCTCCTTTCTTATTCATGGATCGATTTTCAAAAGGAAAACGCCATCTTATTGGGAAATGTGTTGACGAACCACTTATGAATGTACTTTTTGATTTCTTTTTTCGAATCTTTCCGAAAAAAAATCAATATTTTTAGGATTATTTTATTTTTTCAACTTCTACAAAATTATTTTTACTTTTCCAGAAATACATGACTGAAAAAAATAGTCAAGCTTCAAAATCTCTGTCCTTTATTGAAGTTCAAAATATCCTCACTCACGAATACCAGAATCTACTCCGAAATTACTTTTTTTCAATACAAGTAAATTATGGATCCAAATTACTAAATATGAGTTGTAAAGGTAATAAAGCCTGATAAAAATAACTGCGAAAATTCCAGATAACTTGGTCAAAGGTATCTATCGAGTGTGAGCTCCCCCTTAACAGATAATCTAGTTTAGGACCTTTTAACAGATGACAGTAATTATCTGCACCATTCATCAATTCAGTTTAATGTTCAGAAACTTTTGGAAGAGTTCAAAGTCTGCTTTGAATACGGGAATCTTTTTTTAAAAATACCATTGTATTCGGATGTAGGTTGAAACTATGTATGCAAACTTTGAATTTTGTAGTCCTTCCCACAGATATGAACATAAATTCAGCGTTGCAAAGCGACAAACATTGGTGTTTATAGATATAGAAAGTTGAAGTAAAACAGAACTTCCACCGAAAAAATGCAATGAATGTTAAAAAATAAATAATAATTCTTAATTGCTTAATCTGAATTATGTAAACCTGAAAAAACAAACCAAATCACGATACGATAGTGATAGCCGTTTTAAGCTTTCACGCTACAACAATTGAACATGTTTTTGCAAGAAAAAACAAACCAAAAGAAGATTATTATGATGAAATAGATTACATCAGAGACTGTCGTGAGATACGAAGAAGCAACGCGGAGCATCAGAAAGCAACATGATGCAAAAATATCCACTATTACTAGTAACAAACATTATTCATGACAATGAAGATAAAATTAAATCTTGTCAGCTATTCAAACAGGACTTGATTTAGTCATAAAAAAAATGCCTCAATTGGGATCTGTGTAAACAATTTATATTAGAAATACTTATTCAATATTTAAGTGCACATCATTCAAATAATGAAAATGTATAAAACTTAATTTTAAAAAATTATTTTTTCTATATTCTTCAACATATTCCAGTTGATTACTTCCAAAATTGTCTTATCAATTTATTTTCTATCCCAGGTGATCTAAGTTTCATCTAAGTCATTCTGAAAATTATTTATACCTGTACTGTTTCTAAAGGATAGGAAAACTATCGATCAGTGTAAAACAAAAAAGAAAAAGAAAAAAGAATTAAGCCTAGGTGGAGGTCAACCAAAATGAAGCGACTGACTACACCCATTGAATAGTACACAATTATTTACTCAATTCAATTTACTCGTTTTACGGAAACGCCCGATTTGAAACATTCACCGCTAATCAAAGAATTGGAAAAACGATTCAGCAAACGTAGAGACAGCAAAAAGAATTTCAAATCCTTTAATTCAATCCATCAACTGCGGAAGATGGCAGAATAATAGCTATCCATTACAAAATTTAAAAAAGACAAAACATTTTCTTTTGCAAATGATCCATTTTAAGTTATTGATTACAAAATGAATGCTTTGACTCACAGAGAGAACACAATTCCCATCTATCACAATAAAACGGAAATTTCATTGAGCCGCTACTCTGCAATGACCAACACATCTGCTGTTTGCAGTTGACTATCACAATTATTTACATGAAGGCTTCTTAAATTGGACTCGCTTAAAAGCCGTCCTGGCCGACCATTAAACTCGATGTTGAATCATTCTCTTTGTATGAGCACGTTGTATTGGAGGACACAGACTCCACTACAGCAAACTGCATTATATCGACGGACACTTGCACCAATAAATTGAATATGTCCTTGATTTGTACATATGAACGTTGATTTTATATATATATATATATATATATATATATATATATATATATATATAGATAGATAGATAGATAGATATACATAGATATATATATAGATAGATAGATAGATAGATAAATAGATAGATGGATAGATAGATAGATAGATAGATAGATAGAAAGATAGATAGATAGATAGAAATAGATAGATAGACATATATAGAAACCTGTACATATATACACACACACATATATATATATGCAATATATATATATATATATATGCAATATAAATATATGCAATATATATATGTGCAATATATATATATATATATATATATATATATATATATATATATATATATGTATATATATATGCAATATATATATATGTATATATATATGCAATATATATATATATATGTACATATATATGCAATATATATATATATATATATATATATGTATATATATATATATATATATATATATATATATATATATATATATATATATATATATATAAACATTGTATATAACCACCTCTCACCCAAGATTTTAAAAAATTGAAAATTATATATACTAGAAAAAAGATTTCTTCTAAGTCGTTCATTTCAACCAAAATATTTTGGTCAAAATGAAAATATTTCTTTCTTTTCCCATCGCCCATCTTTCAACATCTCTTTTTTGATATATCATATTCTACGATGTAGGGGAGGTGACTCCGAAAAATTGCTGGATCTGACTCAAAATGTAGACACTCCCTCCCTAGACAATTGTCCTCCCTTCCACAAGATATCATTGAAATTCATAGGGAACTTTTTAGATATCGTGCTGTGTACATATACCTACGATGAAGTTGAGAAATGGTGACCCTGGGAAATTCTTTCCCCCCACCATGTGAACACTCCGTCCATTGAATTGGCCATTCTTCTGCCAGATTCTATTGAAATATATCCAGAACATCATGGGATATGATGTGCACCGAAAGCAAGGCTTCTGTTCCGCATAGTAATTGAGACCCGAAAATAAGACAAAATATATCGGTTGACATCCAGCCGGATTTATCTTATTCTCCAAGTCAGAGCATCCCGAACATGACTATAAAGATCCTCCGTACAATGTGCTGTTATTGCTTGGTTACGATTACAGGAAAAAACTATAATTATTATAAGGATTCTCTCTACATATCACAACTCACAATGTGGATCCCCAAAAATTATACGTGGGATTGTAGCCGACAGAAAATCAAATGGTGCGACGAACTAAGCAAAATCTATGGTTCCAAGGCGCTCATGATTCTGGTGAACCTTGAGAGAAGTACGATGGCAGACGCTAAAAGGCTGCCGCTGATGCTATAACAGTCAATTCCTTTGTGTGAAATTTCAGTAAGTGACCCGACAGAGAGTTTAAGAACGGAAAGCAAAAAATAGTTCCTCAATATCGATCTCTGTTGATTAGGCAACGAAGAAAAAGGAAAAAAACAAAAAAAAAACAAACAAAACAAAGAAAAAAAAAACTCCAAAAATCGAAGACCAATTTTGTCTGTAAATAAATTTTGTACGACAAACAGGAATTTGGGGTTGGTCTTGCCTGTCAAGAACATGAGAAGTCGATTTTTTAATATTTTATTTTGAATCTTGGCTGCGGAGAATAGGGTACCAGGGATTGGCTGGGATTTTTTTTTGTAGTGTTTTTATCAAACTGACAGAGTGAGGAGAGACGTCCTCTATTTTTAGAAAAACTCGATTTGAGTGAAGGCTACAAGGATTTGATTCTTGGAGAACGTTCAAACTATGTACAAAAGATGAAAACATCGGCTGGGATTGTCCAGTCTGGAAAACACACACACACACACACACACACACACACACACACACACACACACACACACACACACAGGGGACCAAAATAAGCTGAACATTTTAATTCTTTTTGACTACTGTCGTTTTTTTTTTGGGAGGGGGGTGGGGTGTTTGTATTTGTGTGTGCACGAGTGTTCATACACGTGTGCGTGCTTGTATTCTAGGACAGGATTTTAATACCGACGGTCATGGAAACTGCTTATATCATACCATATGATAGGTTATTGCTAATTAAGTTATTGTTGATAGAAGCTGTATTAAGAATTTTGTAGCTTTTCAGCGTGTTGGTTATAACGGTCTAAGGAAACTTGAAACAAGTCAAAAATGGACCCACCATCCTCACGTCCATAACTGTGATTTTGATTTCAAAGGGATTCTAAACGAAGAAGTAGTAGTATTACTAATTGTGGTAGTAATAGCAGGATGAAGAGGAAAAGGAAAGTTAGTATGATCATCAAAGGGAAAAAAATTAGTAAGTCATGAATCAAAGTGAGTGAGTGATCAATTTTTATTTATAGTTTATTCTGAAATCTTAGAATGTGTTTATTTCATTTGATAAGTAAGCTTTAAATAAGTATATACAAATAGCATTTTAGCTACAAAGTTAGCTGGAAATGGAAGTTCTGTCGATTACAGCCATTTTTAAAGGCAGTTTTAGCTAATGATAACGAATGATATTTTGCAACAAACAAACGCCTGATACGTCATCTATTGATTAGAATAGACATTTTTTTTAAATGGCGTCAAATATTCCATCTTCCTTTTTCTGTTGTATCAACAAAATGGAATCCGACCGACAAAAAAGCGTTTGATAGAGATGTGAGGGTGAACATGGAAGAAATTTTTAAAAAATGCAAAAAATGGTTGTCCGACAAAAATCAAAGTTATCAGCTCATTTTGTGCCATTCTATCACACACACGTACGTGGAAAATGGTGGTGGCTTTTAAAAGTGCGTTTCAGATCTGATTAAAAGCAATTGTATTTTGCTAATGTCCCAGTGTTCATTTATATCTTCTCCCGAACATCATGACTCCGAAAGGCGGAAACACATTTCCATCACGCTGATGTGACTCGTGTGAGATCATGTGAGTGTCAAATAGTGTGCAGGCCAGCTTAATGCCTATTTGAATCGCTAGGAGAATCACTGCTGTAACTGCTGCAAGTCCAGCGATATCCTAGGTCCTTGCGCCGTTAGGTCACAGCTCACTTTTTCTGTTTCTGCGAACACTCACAGGGAATGACCACATAGCTTTGCTTAAACTGACTCGGAAAAAATGTGCATCATGTAATATTCGGTGACCGTATGTGAAATCACGTCCGGTCACATGACACAAGTGTGAATCCTACTTCTGGTTTTCATGGTTTTGAGGCCTCGTATCGAAAGCTTATATGAGCTCATGTGATATGATAGCAATGACATGATGTGCCTTATATGACACGCATTTCTCTCTTATGGAAGGGTATACTTGTATAAAAATTACAGGTCTGGTTAGTCACGTGACCAACGCCTTTTGACATTATGTCACATTAAAAGGGAGATCAATGAAAAAGTTAATTCTCTTGCCTTTTCTTAGGTGGTGATCAATAAAAAAAAGTCTGGATTTTCAAAAAGCAAGTATGAGAATATTGGATCATTATTATCGAGGTGAGTGCGAACACAGACCTCACAGTTTATTTCTCGAAAAATCGAAAAAAAAAAACCAATTCAAAACCTTTCCATAGTCCATTGGATATACATACTAAATTCGGTTGAGCTGTGCTCATGTTTCGGTGATTTTTTAGGCGTGATAAAGAGACAGTTTTCACTATATATATATATATATATATATATATATATATATATATATATATATATATACATATATATATATATATATATATATATATATATATATATATATATATATATATATATATGCGTTAGTTTACCAAATTACAGCATCTATTTGATATATGCAGTCATATTTGTATACATTTGTGTATATTTGTATACGCATCGCATCTTCTACACAAGTTTTATATTGCAGTGAGCTTGGAGAATCGTGTTCTGTTGACAAAAACGAATTTTTATTATTTTTGTTCTCGTTTTTATCACGTTTTTTTGTCGTTTTTAAATTCAGCACTTTTATTACGTCATTTGAATATGAATGAAACTGATTTTATTACGTTAGTTGCATCCCTTAGCGTGACGGAAAATATTTGCAGATTGATAATTATAATCTGTGTGGATGAATGGATTGATATATGTCTTGTCTTTTCAGCGTTCTCGTTTGCCTTCTTTGATGATATTCATGAGGTTAATAATAGTGACGAGAGCAATTTGGCCAATTTTGTTTGAATACAACTTGGATTTCAAAGTCAACAATGAACGAATCTGTGTCGTGCGCTAACATAATTGGTCTTACTGGTAAAGTTATTTCTTTCGAAACTTTCAAAGATTTATACATTTTTTCAAACACGTAATGGCAGACACATACTAACACAAGCAAATACACATACACACCTAATTTGTTACTTAATTTCATTGGTTTAATATTTAATGTTTATTGCCATATTTACTCGAGTACACTGAGACCTCTTTGTTTCAATTTTTTGCATTTTTTTCATCCAGACTGTAGAGTGTTTATTGTGGACTGATTAAGATGGCATTTTGGAAGAAACTTTTCAAAATGAATAATTAAAAAATGATTTTGATTATTGACTTTATTACCACAATTAGTCAGACATACAAGAGAGAAAATAGAGAGAGAAGGACACAGAGAGAGAAAGAAAAAGTGATTCAAAGACTATATCATGTCAACGCGCATGTTACTTTTCTTTTTTATCTTTCACTTTCAGGACGGCGGAATTACCTTGGTGCACTACTATAGGCGGGACCGGTAACAGCCGCCCGAATTCTATTCATGTATGAATAATGTCACAAGAAAGTCATTGGTCGACATCAAGAAGGTGTTAATGCTACAACTGTAACGAAATTAGGCCCTATAGAACAACTTGCTACACGACTAGATTAGGAGTTTCAAGCCTTCGAGTATCTCCCTTAAGCATATGGAAGTAAAATGGGTAATTTATGAAATATCAATATTCAGATCACAAAAGCAAAGTTTTTTAGGAAGTAATAATTATTTTTATACATTTCTAAACTTTTTCTTTCTTGTCTATTCTTTTCTGTCCTTTTCGTCCATACTATAAACTTAAACTCAGCACACACACACACACACACTCTCTCTCTCTCTCTCTCTCTCTCTCTCTCTCTCTCTCTCTCTCTCTGTGCCCCCTAAATTATTAAGGGAAACAATTTTTTCAAATTCAGTGAAGTGGCGTTTTGAGTAGAGTTCGATCCTGGTGAAGTCGGGCGTCTCATTAATTTTGACAAGTTTTGGCCTTCATCCTAACTTTCGGCTGTTTTTTTTTTATCATAATGTTAAAGCTAGGATGAATGTAGAAACCAGTCAAAATTAAAAACAGTGAAGATACATAACTTCAACCAAGACTAAATTTGAGGAAAAAAATTAAAATTAAAATATCGCTGTCTTGAATTTTGAATCATACGTACTTTTATTCTCCTCAGAATGTCGGAAGACCACGATAATAACCTCAACAAAGAAACTCAACGCTGAAAGTGGTCACACAAGCAGTGCACACAAATGAGTAACAATCGAGGCTTAATTCGAAGGAGGAATAAATGAATCCGAACGATCTGCGAAAGAAGATTTAAATTCGATTAACTTGATTCGTCGAACGTCAGTTCAACAGATAAAAAAAGAACGCTAATTTCTCTCCATTTCCTTTTGAGAAGCTGCGGAAATTCAGCTAAAATTCTGCGGAAATTAAAAATATGTATCGTATAAAATTTAATATGAATCTGCGTTGTTTTTTGGGGGTGGTTTTGTTTGTTTGTTTGTTTTTTTCTTTGATAATGGTATTGCAGCGTGAAACTATCGAAGTATAATGAAAATACGAAAAACGAAGTGAGACGTTCCTTGTTACCGCTGTGAGCCCTGTTTATGACGTAATATGTTCCAACAACTAGAATGACGTAATTATGACGCCTGTCAGTCACGTGACTCCTCAGTATCCGTACCTTCCAGGAAAAGGGCGGTTGCTTGTCGCTTTTGTTTTTCTTATTTTTTTCGCTGATCTTCAACGACCAGCGAACGGGCAATCGACGATATTGCCCAATCAAAAAGTATCTGGACCAGTGAGCTGGTCGATCCAGCCCAATCGAGCGGCGCATGCGCCGCCGGACACGATAACGGTGCTATGGATCGCGTTGACAGAAGATGGCGACAGAGCCAGACACCTTCGGACAGGAACTTGCGTAAACGCCGGAGCAGGAGCCGTTCCCTCCGGCGCCTCATCAAATACGAACCCAGCCTTACATCCATTTCGAATGTCCGTCCGCCTCCCCGAGACAAGACCTACATTAAACTGGAAGGAATCCTGGCACGGATAAACCGGCGAATTGATTTTATAACCGGGGATGGCAACTGTTTCTTTCGGGCCCTCAGCAAGGAGATGATGGGTAACGAAAAGTATTACGACTCCATGCGGCACTCTATTGTGGATTACATGCAGAAACATAAAAGTCTTTTTGCACATTTTATAGAGGTTGAGCAGAATATTGAGGAGCATCTGGAGAGAATGCGCCATAATAAGGTATGGGCTACGACTGCTGAGTTATTCGGGGCCGCCACCCAACTGAAGACCGACATTTACCTCTTCACCCCGGTGGCTAACCGTCGTTACCAATGGTTCTACTTTCGACCTTTGTGGGGGCGTGTTCCGGATATTGATTACATCGCTCTGTGTCACACGGACGCTACGCATTTCGACAGGATTATCCCCAAGGATATGTTTGACAATAGCACGTATCCACCCCCGACCTGTAACAGAAATTTCCTGGATTTCTTCCTTAACCAATCTTGACCTCCCTCCAACCAAAACAAACAGAAGATAAGAAAGACAACACGAAAATACTCCGCATCAATCTATCCAAGTCGTGTTCTTTATTCGGCAATTGTTTTCTTTCCAGTTTTAAAATAGTCACCATTCTAGCTGGATAGACGCTGATAACAAACTAACTCTAATAGTAACCCTAAAATTACTAACCCCTAATCCTCAGGAACGGTGGCCATTTTAAGACAGGGAAGATACGAATAGCCCTTTATTCATTAACGAATTAATCCTCGTGAAACAAACTTCACAGATATATTTGAATCTAAGCTGAGATCCTCAAGCAAAAAATAACTGCTGAACGTTTTGATGGATAAATCTATTATAGTGTAGAATTGTTATTTTCAAGTGGAAGTGTCCATTGTTGCAGACTGAGAAACAGAAAAAGAAACCTCTTACTCTTAAAAGTACAAGTAAATTTTCAAATATAACAGCGGTACGAATCATGTGTAAGATGGAGTTGGCACTCCAAGAATAGTCGTTGATATTTTTGTTGTATTTTCATTATTGAGAGTCAGGGAACTCTCCACTTACTTACGCAGTTTTTTTCTTTCAAGGGGAGATAAGTTAGTGGACGCCATATCCACTTTTTTAGGTTTTGTACCAGGGCAGCCTATCCTGACCCTCCCTTTCATCAATCTTGGTTTCTCACTAACCATTAGGGTTTATGAATATATTTTTTGAAAATAATTCATATTCAGTTTTCACATCTCAAATGAATACATTCTTGAAAATAAGTTATATATTTATAAAAAGGTATTAGAAATATAAAAAAAATATCAACTAAAATTAAACGTGTTCGAATCTCATGATACGTGTTTTGTCGTATACTAGTTGTAACCGTGTGGAGAACAGAAAAATATCAATCGTGCATAAAAGTTAATTTCATCGTCAAAATATTTCTGCCATTTGTAAGAAGAAAGATTGGAGAAAATCCGGATATGAAAATCACTGCTGTAAACCTTATAGGGTATTTTATTAAATTTAACCCCAAAGGACAAAGTTTAAGTTTAGCATTTGAGGTTAGTGTGAGGGTAGGTGTTAACGAAAAATAGTATCAAAAGTCGTAACAATGTAAGCAACAAATCATGGTAATAATTTGCATTTAAAAATCTTTCATTATTTTCAAACGATTAAAAACACCGAGAATATGAAATTACGCGCATGAATTCATTTGATAATTTTTTTTCCATTTATACTTTGTAGTCGTAGATGAGTTTTACACCTATTCAAGATAAATCCATGGGTGAATAAACATAGTTTATTTTTTGTTCAAACAAAAACGCATTCATATTTTTCTTTTTGTTTTTCTAGATTTTTTTTCTACGCAGGGACATCCTTAAAATCATATTGGCTGCTTTGCTTAATATTCTCCCTCAGTGGCCCAGTGGACAGAGACTGCCAAGGTGACAGCCAAGCCGTGGCATTTTTTTTGTTGTTTTATTTCTGTAAAAGTAGTGGTAATTGTTTGGACGAGGTTTACTAATTACTAATTACAGAACAAATAAAGGCGAAAAATTCGACCATTTGAGACTATTTCATTAAATTTAGCTATTCTTAATTAAGATATGATTTAGGTTCAGTATTTTGATTTTAGGGTTAGTCTTTAGGGGTTATTCTTAGGATTTGGGTAGCAATTAACAGGAAAGATCAAATATTTTTTTTCATATTTGTAACACTAAAATGGAGATACTCTTGAGATTGATATCATCAAAAGATAGATAACTCTCTTTGTCATTTATGCATACGAACCCATGTAGATAAAGAATGGAACAGTGTCCTATTTGATCTATGCTGTGTTCGTTATTTATACTTTCGTCATGTATACTGTCTATTGTAGTTACTTCCTTTTTTTTTTGCAAACCTCGTCCAAACAATTGCCAAGTAACCTCTCTTGGGTACAAGACTGTAAGACTCGATATGACCTCGTATTTCACCCATAGCTGGTGATTCAGAAATGGATTCATGTCTTTCCAAAGGACATTACAGCAAAGTAATCACAAACTATCAGCGTCGATTCCATGTCCCATACCGTTAACATTATGGTCACTCCGCAGGTGGCTGTTGAATTCGGTAACTTTCCAGGAACATCAAAAAGAACCCTTTTTTCAGTAGCAGGGTTATTGTGTTCTCACTATTTTACCTGTCTCGTCCACTGTCCTTCTCAGGGAATTTCAGAATTGGTAACCCTCACTCATTTTTCACAAGCTGATACCCTACCCCCAAATCCACAGATATATTTGGATTCCAATGAAAATATTTTCTGAGAACAAATAATAGCAAATTTGTTTAAGTTGAAGTGTCCATAGTACCGGGGGTAAGAAAGAAGTATTTGTATCAGTAACCGAGCCAAGTGTTTTGGACAGCAAACCAAGAAACTCACTCTGTCCATTAAATAAGTAACTTTAGTTGTACCAGACCATCTAGATTGGGAGTTCGATTAGAACCGAACCCAATAACAACGGCAAGCAAGATTAGCTCGGTGGTTATTGCAATACAACGCCTGTCCTTATCTGTTTCTTTAGGTACGTCAACGTATCTCCATAAGACACTTTTCAGTCAGTTGGTCGGTCGGTCAGTGCCAAATATGCTAAATGTTAATTTTTCAGATATTTCATACTTGATCCAGCCCTTCATTCTCTCATTGCTACGACTATCACAACAAGTAAAGTTAGATATAAATGTCCTTAGTCGTATCACGTGGGATGTATATGGAAATTTGTCCAGAACTACGGTAGGACCATCCTCATCTTCCTCTTCTTCCTCCTCCTGCTACTTCTACCACGGATGGTGGGTGCATTGTTCAACCTATGGTTCATATAATCAACTCGTTGATCCCAATGGGAAAATATACAGATATATTTCCGTTGAAACGTTCGGCAATTGGGAATTTCTCGTTTCAAAATGGCCGCTGCTCCAGCTGTATAGTGGCAGGCGCTGATGGCGAATTAAAAATCAGAGAAGCAGATGAATGTTTGTTGTTGATGTTGTTGCTGTTGCTTCTGTTTTAGAAAATAATTCCTTCTTCGTTTACTGGAAACAGTGCATAATTTGAAACAGTGAATAGAAAAGATTCTTTTCGATAAATCTCACTCTGCAATCCCTTCAGAGGAAGAGTCCAGTGTTACGACCAGCGGAACTGTTCATTATTCGAGTAAATGATGCTTATCCACCTTTTCAGCAAGCCGGTGTATATGTAGTATAGAAATACTGCACTCATGACCGAGCCGTTATCGCAAAAGAATTTATAAATTGCTGTTAATTCTGAAAAGAAATAATCTGTTCCGTTTGTGAGCTTTCCTTAAACATATTTTATAGCGAACACTGGATTAGATGAATTCAATAAAGCTGTATTTATAGAAGAATTCAATTACCCCCCCTTGCAATGAGAGTGCATTCTCTCAATTTATAAATAAAAAGACACAACGATAGGATAAGGATAAAAATACACTTTTTTGTATACGGAAGGCGCCAACAAAAAATCATTGGGGAAAAAAATTCTATCAACACTTCTTAGATGTGGGAGAAATTCTATAACTTGAAATAAAGGATTCCTTAACATAGTCCTGGAACCTAGCGAAGTTTCATTTCCGGCGATTGTTACCTTTCCAGCGTTAAATGCAAAACATTTCCGCCTTAGATTTCGCTACACTACGTCTGTCTGGGGACCTCCGAATGGCATATTTCTTCACAAATTTTGAAATTTTCTCCGATCAGTGTTTTTTTTTTTTTTTTTTTTTTTTACTTTTTCAAAAGCCTCATCTGTGAATCTGTTTTTCAAAAATTTCATTTTCAGAAAGTTTTGAATTCAACGTAGAAAAAGTAACCCTAGCCCCTTTTTCCATCATTTTAAACAATGTTTAGAGATTTTAAAATGACGTATACGTCCTTAGTCCCCACCACTCAAGAAAAGCAGAGCTATTACAGCTCAGTGTATTTTCCTCTATAGAAAACTGAAATTGAAAGAAAGATGAGGACGATTCAGCAACTCAACTGTCATTAAATATGTCCAACACATCTCTATAGGATGCTTTTTGTCGGTCGGTTAGTTGGTCGGTTTTGTTCACTTAAACAACAGTGAGAGGAAGGAAGAGAATGTAACGTCATCTAAAGAACATCTAATCTGATCAATATATGATACGTCGTGTGTCCGTTTTTAAGTGATACCAAGAATTGTTTTTAATTAATAGCCAAAATTGTCTTAAAATGGCTAAAATTGGCTACGCTTTTAAATTTCCAGCAAAATTTGAAGCTAAAAATCTGATATATACTGATTCAGAGCTCACTTATCAAATAGAATAACCATACATCGAAAATCTAAGAACAACTCGTTCATGAAAAATATACTCTTAAACATTTTTAATAGACATATTTTCGGGTGAACCATCCTCACCTCCTTTTCTTCAACCAGTTACTAAAACCACAACTAGTAATACTACCACTGCTTCGCTTAGAATCCCTTCGAAATCGGAAATGACAGGTGTGGACGTAAGGATGGTGGACACATAATTTGATAAAAAACAGTTCATGGTTGGTTGTGCCTATGGTCAGACACTTGTTTTGCTTTATTTGGGAAGGAAGGCAGAAATCTCAGATACCTACATCCTGAAAATTCATTTCCAATGCCATTGCATTGAAGAAGGGAATTGTCAGTGGATACAAACTGTAGTAATGCTGATGGAACATGGTCGGGCGATTGTTACCTTTTCCACGTTAAATTTGAAATAAATGAATGACATAAACTATTCATTTTCTCGCTTGTAAAACAACATTTTGATAATATCAAGTTTTCTGCTTTTATTTGTTTTGCTATTGATTTATGTAACGTAAACCCCAAATACTGACTGCAAACACAAACCCTGACACTTAATCTAACCGAACCATAAACCATACCCTAAACCTAACCCTTAACATTAATCCTAACCTGAACTTTGCAGAGGAATGTTGATATAACACTGTTTTGAATGGTCATTTTTTAGCTTTCATTCAAAAAAGAAAATCACTGATGCGGTTAGAGAAATTGAAAAAAGCTGTCAGAGAAAATTTCCAAATTTTAAGGGAAAAAATTATCTCTCCAAAATCTCCAGACAAACATAGTGCAGCGAAATCCTTGGCGGAAATGTTTTGAATTTAAAGCGAAAAAGATAACAGTTGCCCTGGGCCGTTTTAGAAGTTATCTTCATACATATGTAGATAGGTTCCTACAAAGTTTGTAAGAAAAACTTGCACCATATTCTGTCTACGTAGGAATGACTAACACGTTTTGAGGACCAAGGAAATGTTATTTCAAATCAAATGACTGAACCCTGTTAAGTGGGAATTAGACTGTATCATATGCAATGTTGCATTTTTTGAGTTATGATAAAGACCTGCCCAAACTTAACAAAAAGTCAAGTGACAAAAGCTCAGTATGAAACAAGTTCTTTTAGTCATTATTGAAAGCATAATTGTCACCTTTCCACTTTTAAAATGGCCACTGTTTACTGGGGTTGAGGTTAGCATTTTTTAGGCTAGTTTTAGCGATAGTTTGTCATTAGCATCTGTTATTCTCCAGCTGAAGCAGCAATCATTTTAAAACGAGAAAGGTAACCATTGCCGTTGAAAGTATCTGGTCCGAATATGTACTTCATTTTCTTAGCCAGAGACAGTCAAACTTTTTCGCATACCACCGATCTTAACATATTTTAAAGAGATTATAACATGCTACTGCCCACTGACCATGAAATGTGAAACTGTCTCTACGGTGTTTTGTATGGCTCTTACCATTGAGCCAAGTTAACAACAGCCAGTAATCCAAATAACTGTTTCAACTCCAAATTCCCCTTTCGCTCATTCACGGTTTATATCAGCTCTATTTGTTTCTTTCAATGCGAATATCGTAACGGGAAATCATTTCAAATAAGTTTCAATATGATATAACGCAGTAATCATTGTCAGGTCATATATCCATTTCTTGATAACATAATCGTTGCGTTGGAAGAAATCAATTTGAGCTAATATAGACCGTGAATGAACAAAATGAAAATTTTGAATTGGAACAATTATTTAGAATTTTTTTTAATTACCGGGTGGTTGTTTAGTCCAATGATAAGAGTAACGCTACGTTGAAGCAGCTACCTTATCGGTGGCAGTTCTTTTTCTGGCACCAGCGTAATATAATTTGGTTGTTTATTCTATTTACAGCATTTAGTACGAAAACAACCTATAGAATCAGTGATAAAAGAAATTTGCAATTGCTTTTATTACCATTGAGCAATGCTTCTATTGATATCTTTTGAGAATTATCAAACTTCTTGCCTACCCAAGGATAGAAAATGAAATCATGATTTTATTTAAGACAAAATAAGTTCAATAACTGACGATGTTTGATGAGAGAATTGTATTTGATACTTGCTACCTAAAGACTCCGTTGAAAACTATCTACCAAAACTGTAAATATTTCTTCAGTCTTTAACTTTGTCTGGCTGGCTTTCTGGATATATATGTTTGTATGTATCACGCGTATATACTGCAGCAATCGAGTAAGAAGGCAGAAAATTCAAGCATTTACTCTTTATTATATCTAGGATAACGTGTTTTTCTCTAAAAATTCCTCCCCAAAATATTTTTTTAGAATGGAGTGAGATGATTTATAATGTAAATTTTTGCTAAATTGTCCCCTAGTTTGTGTCATTTATACTTTTTTATTAGTTAGAATCCAGACTTTTTAGTGTTGAACACTAGGCGGGAAAATGAACTTAATGATTGATCACACCTTTTCCAAACGGTAATTGATCATCCCTAATACAGCAAGTTGATTAAAGACATTGGTTACGTGACGGTTTCTATTGCGTGACCAACCTGGTATATTCAATTATATTGTAGTCAGAAACGAAAGAAGATCTCTTCATGAAAATAAATTATCGCCGACTTCTTATCGCGGATCGCTCACCAGTTAACGGTGCAGCCACTGTTGAAGACACCGAAATATCTGAAACCTTTCAGCATAGAAGTACATTTTTGGACAACATGTGAATGCGAAAAAGTTTGTTGACAGCTTTTAGCACGTGGGGAAATATAAAAAGAAATGAAATAACATTTAAACGTAAAGGCTTTTAGTTTACATGAAGACGATACCTGCAATATAACAGAACAGCAAACACTTTTGAAAGGTTTTCTTTTTTTTACCAGAGCTGTAGCCTTCCCGCTCCAATATTGTTTTCGCTTTGTAATGTATTAGAGACTGTCGGGAAAAAACTGTCACCAAAACTCTCAAAATAGGTTTCTTTAGTTCTTGAATTGGTCTGGCTGGCTGATCGCCTCTATAAGTATATAGGTATCACGTATACAGGTCACACCACAATGGGTTGAAAATTTGAAAATTCGCTACTTATGTCCAGATGCTGGTTTGTTTTTTCACCCCCCCCAATTTTTTTTCGTAGGGAAGGGTGCCACTAGGAATGCAAATTAATCACTTATTTTTTGTCAAGTAATATTCACACTTGTTTCTGGAAATTTCTTTTTTGGTGATCACTCCCCAACAAAATGCGCTAGAAGTTACTTATCCATCGATCAAGTTTTTTTCCAGTTTTTTAATTGATCATCCCTAAAGCATCATGCTACCGAAAACCGTTGTTCATATGATGATTTCCATTGAGTGACAAACCAGATCTGTTTTTTTAATAGGTATCTCATTATCCCATCCTTCTACAGTTGTCTGATGTTGCTGCTTCCAGGACTTTGTTGATGGGGTCAGCACAAAACATTTCAAGACTTACTTTTATGAATTAAACTTGCACACTTTTTTAAAAAAAGTTGAGCAGCCAATAGCCTACAAAACAGGAGTGGAACTTTAGTTCAAACTAAAAGTCTACTTCAGGAAGGACTTGATGAGCAGTCAGTGGAAGATGCTGCGTTTCATTTATTATGAGCTATTACAATAAGGCAAAGCAGTTTCTCATTGTTAGCAACGAGTGAGCATTGAGTGTGTACTCACAAAATGTTTTGATTTGATCAACAGATAGTGTGTCAATCTTAGGAATGGAGTGCCCATGACAGAGCGTCCCAACATAATAAGTAAATTAATATTTTGTGATAATTACAAAACTGATGACCTTAGAGTCACCAAATATAGGTCAGTCAACTTATCAAAAACTTGGGGTTTTTTTTTTACTATTTATTAGATAAAAACGCATTTGTTGGTATTTCTATATACGACCACCATTAAAAATTAATATTCAGTATTAGAATACATATTGATTATAATGTATGGAACTCATTTTTTTCAAAACTGCATGCTTATCTGAACAGGGAACATTTTATTTATTTCATTTTCCTGGATTCTTCTCTATATTTCAGCTGATAGTCCCCTAATGACTCAATCAATTTATTTTCAATCCCAGATGATCTAACTTTATCTAGATCTTATCATTTTTATGCTAATATCTTTAAAAAAAAAAAAAGATTAAAAGAAGGGTGTATAACCAATGCATCCCCCCAATAGTCACTTATGGAGCTGAAATATGGAACCTAACCAAGAGACAGATTCGGAAATTGAGAACCATGCAACGTGAACATGAAAGAATTATGCCGGGCCTCACATGAAGGAACCACAAGACAGCACAGTACATCCGGGAGAAGGCAGGAGTCAAGGACATCAAAGAATCCATTAAAAAGCTCAAATAGCATTGGGCTAGCCATGTTGCACGAATGGTGGACAACCGATGAACCTTGCGACTCACTACATCGATCCCCCGAGGTCACATGCGGAACCGAGGCCGGCAGAATATTAGATGGAGAGACGAGATTGACGGATTCAGAAAGTATTGGCTCCACGACGCCCATGATAGAGAAGTGTGGTGGATCCCGGGGAAAGTCTATGTCCTGCGACGGATGTTGAAAGATTGATGATGATGATGATCTTATCATTATTACTAAACTTATTTATACTAGTTCTTTGTTTTTTTTACGTAAGGTGATAAATTATTCAAGTATTTCAAAATTTTTGAGAGAAAAAAATGAACTAAGATCTCATTTTAACACGTTTGGTTAGACACTCAATAGAAATCGTCAATTGGCAAACATCTTTTGGTAGCATGCTGTGTTGGGGATGACCAAATAAGAAAAATGGAAGAAAGGGGTTATCACGCCTTTTGTTAGGTAAGATCACCAAAAAAGTCAGAATTTTAAAAACATTAAGCTAAGAGACCAATTTTGCATAAACTTACATTGCAAATTGAACGCTCTATTGAAATTTTAATCGGGGAGCTTAAATTTTTTTTTCAACACATAATGAAGAGTAAACCCTCTTTGCGTGTTACATACACACACAGTCAGCCAGACCAACTAAAAAACTGGATAATCTTAGGCTGGCAGGGAAACAGTTTTTGATCGTAGTTTCTAAAATAGAATCTTGTTTATTTTGGAATATACAAAGTATGATCATATGAGACGTCTCGATTCATATGTGATCCATCCAGAAGAAACAATCTGAAGCCGTACGTGGATAGGACAAATGATCGATAATGATAAAAAAGAATGATCTTTTCGAAAGAAATGACATACAAAGCAAACCATATCGAGCCCAGTCGAATAGTACATAAACAATAGTTTTTGATGAAATGATGTCTACTTTTTATAATGACTCAATTCAGTTTCCTGTCCCCAAAAGTTAAATTCAGAATGTCTCCAGGGGTGTTGAATTTGTTTCCCAAAATTTATTTCATCCGGTTTAAGGCTGTATAAGTAAATTGCAAGACCAATGAAATCGGAAAACTTGATAATATTGCGATGGATGTTTCAACATATGTTTTGAATTCGATGCAGTAAAGGTAACAATCTACCCCTTTTCCACCGTTCAAAATGCCATTCAGAGAACCTAAGAAGTTAAATTAAACTAAAAGAAGAAGAAAAAGAAGAAGAAGAAGAAGAAGAAGAAGAAGAAGAAGAAGAAGAAGAAGAAGAAGAAGAAGAAGAAGAAGAAGAAGAAGAAGAAGAAATGTCTTTATCTAAGAAACTAACACACAAAAAGAACACGTACACTGTGAGGCGGGCATCATCTTACCTTGATGATATCCCCTGCAACTACCCCCACCAAATATTACATTACAAACAAACTCTCTTACTTTATCGCCAACATCAGAAATGTGTTTATGTGTGTTTAGTATAGAAAGCTTTATAGCTTTAAACCTTAAACATTGAAAAAACTTTTTCAAGAGAATAGAGGCTTACTCAGAGTACCACCGACGGAAAATAAAGTGTTTCTCCCAGTGGGATTCGATCCCCAAATCTACGGTTGTTTAGGACGACGCTAGATATCACCGAGCCACAGAAACACTATTGAAAATCATAATTATCAATAGATAATAAGGTCAGGCAAATACCACAAAATATAACTGCTTTTTCAAAAATCTCATGTTTTAATATTATTTAATCATTTTATTATCATATATTATTTGCTAAAATGACATGACTTCACAGAATCGCTCGTTCTGTTTACTCTCCTCCCTCTCTCTTTCTTTCACGTCTAACTAATTGCTATAATAAAGTCAACTCTCTATGAGCTCGACATGAACTGAAATTATTCACTCGATAAGTAAAAGACAATTAGCCTAAACGTGGTATAAAGTCACCCAAACCATTGATTCACAAATTGCTTAAGGATTACCACACTGCACCTGGAATAAAAGAAAAGGCGTCAGGAATTCATTCGTTATACTAACACTCCACACAATTTCTTGTTCATAGAGGTTAAATCCAGGATTTTTTTTCCCGGGTTGACAGATTCGAAAACAGATGATATTGCTTCCAAGTTCTCATTTTCGGATGAAAATTGCTTGTCACTGGTATAAAGGCTCATTTTGACGATGCTCTAAAGATTTCCAATAGGGTTTAGATCTAGTGAACACGCAGGTCACTCGAGAAGTCGGTCAATTTTTAACCTGATTTAGCTAAGTGTTCAACTGGCTATTTAACTGCTTGGGTTGGAGCATCATCGTGCAGATACTGATCTTTCTTTGAGTGATAATGACTTCTTGATGCATATCTGGAAATTGGTCTTTACATCGACTTTGTACAGGAATTCTCAATTTAACCTCTATGGACTGTAGGCAGCTTGAAGTCATTAGGAAAATACACACATACACAGATACACCCTCACACACACACACACACATCTGCTTTTATATATATATATATATATATATATATATATATATATATATATATATATATATATGTTGATAAGAAATGGATGTATAGTTCTACAGAATATTCATGAATGCGCGATATTATTTGAAATTCTATTCGCCTATGCCCAACCCCTTATAATGGCAATCAAAAATATTCCGTCGAATTATATACTCATTCCTTCATGAATCAATATATATAGAGAGATATGTGTGTGTGTGTGTGTGTGTGTGTGTGTATTTGAGTGTGCGTGTTATATTAATAAGAAATGGATACGTAATTCTGCAGAATATTTATGAATGCTTTATATTATTTGAATCTCTATTTGAAATGATCAAAAGAATTCTTAATTAAACTTTTATGGATTGTAGGCTGCTTGAAGTCATTAGAAAATGCATACATACACACTCTTCTTATACACACACACAGACACACACACACACACACACACACACACATATATATATATATATATTAATAAGAGATGTATATGTAATTCAACATAATATTTACAAATGCGTTATATTGTCTGAATCTCTGCTTGAAATGACCTCCCGTTGCCCGTTGTTACACGGAGAACGAGTAATTCGGCCTAGACATCGTAAATAGAATAAACAATCAAAGAAAAATAGGACTGCTGAAGGGAACGAATCTGCAACTGATAAGGTAGCCGCTTCAATGTAGCATTGTCCTTAACCATCGAGTTAAACAGCCCGACGGGAAGCCGTAATACTTCTAAGTCGTATTTCTGTACGACGGACTGAACATTATTTTACAAGAAAATTAGGGCAGAATGCTCCACACATCAAAACGTCCAGTCTCTTTCAAACACGCACTTTAAGAACAGGCAGTTCATTAATGAATATCAAAGCATTACCTGAAGGTGATGAGAATTCCAGTCATTGCAATTTTATAGCCACTTCAGTAGAATTTCTGTTCTAATGTGATTGATGGCAACTCAGTTCTATTAGTGAGTCAGGGCTTTTATCTTTTAATGGATTCCCTGTAATGGATATCCAATCCTCTTCGCCACTTGTCAAAGTTAATGGGTGATGTTCTAGAAAACAGGTTTGGGGAAATGGAAAGTAAAAGTGAAAACATGCAGGAAGAAGGCGGTTAACAGGAACCATAAGCTCAACGAAGTGTCAACCATCTCTAAAAGTAGTAGTAGTAGGAGGAGGAGGAAGTGGTGAAAGAGGAAGGTGAACAAGGAGTTTTTCTCTGAGTAAATTGAATCTCATACTCGTAAGATATTAAGATAGGAAATATTCCACGAGAATTATTTTGATAAAAATCGTAGATGGCCATTATCGGCGTTCGGAGGGCCATTTACGGCAGGTTTGTTTTTTAGGGGCTGGGACAGCATTTTTCATTTCTTTTTTCTATGCAAAAATGCGTACCTCGTAAAGACTATTATGACATTACAGCAGCTGGTGAAAAATTTTGATTGGAATAGATATTTTTTTGATGACGGCACACTTTTTAATGACCACATACCTCTTCCTTCTTTCCTCTTCCTGTTATGTAATGTAATTCGAACCGACCGACAGACCGACCAACAGAGCGAAAAGCGTCCAATAGATATCCGCTGGTGCATCTGAAAAATAAGGAGAGAAGATTACAAAATAAAGTGGGTTGGTGAAACTGAATAAAAAATGTTTAATGAGACTGGCTTACGCTACTTTCTCAATTTGATGACCATAAACCATTCATCAACGACTTATTCAATACTTATTAGAGGCATTCATTCAAAGCGACGATTCTGCACTCATAAGTTCTCACTTCATCTAGTAGGAAGGATTCAATGTACATTATGTAGATATATATGTATATATGTGTGGGTGTGTATGTTCTGAAAAAGTTGACTACGTGGAAAAGGAAAGAGACTAAAGACTATTTAGCAGATCGCGATTTTCTTTTTATTGAAAAGTGTGAAAGCTTACGTACGTTTCACCTGCATTGGATTTTGTCAGAGCTTTGATAGCAAATGTTGTTCTGTATTTTTTAAATTCTCATTTCACTCGAAACAACTTTTGCTTTTTGAAATACGACACGGATAAAACGCTTATAAGCCATTACGCATTTTAATGAAAAAAAAATTGAGATGTGTTAAGTAGTCTGAAGTCTTTTCTCTTCC
>OY735226.1:6535459-6600459 GCA_963457665.1 Thysanoteuthis rhombus | reverse complement strand
TGAATGGCACACACACACACACACACACACACACACACACAAAAGAGCACACGCTGCTGAAGATGGGAATACCACCCCCCGAAACATGTATAGCTCACCAGTGAATGTATCTATGGATTAACTGATCAATAAACTATAGTTCACATTACATATCTATATATAAACTGCCCAATGCTGTATATATATTCATTATTGTGTGATTTATCGATTGATTCATAAATCAATTGATAATCTGTTCAATCTTTGCTGGTTCAAGCGATATTTAGATGAAATTGTTTTCGATGGTTTTGCACATAATCTATCCAATTCTTTTTAGTCTGACCAGTTTATGTAAACAACAAAAAGAAAATAATGTGTGACGTCATCAAAAGAACATCAAATCCTATCAATATATGACGCATCAAACGTTTGTTTTTTTAAATGTTGCCAAGTATTGCTCTCTAGTGATAGCTAAAGCTGTCTCCAAAATGGTTAAAATCGACCAAGAAAAAATAGCAAAAAATGTTGTACATACCCATTTAAAGCCCACTTATCAAATAATATAACAATGCACTGAGACTTCAAAAGAAATTATTGATAAAAACTCTACACCTATTTTAATCTAAACTTACTAATCATTGTTTTTAAAGCCATATTCTAGGATGAACTTTTTCAATGAGCATTCCTTTTTGTAGTAGCAATAGTAGTAGTAGTAGCCTCCTATTACTACTAATAGAACCAGTAATACAAGTAGTCATTCGTTTAGAATACCATTGAAATCAGAAATCACAGATATGGACATAAGGATGGTGGTCGCATCGGCGAACTCATGGTTTCTGTTCTTATTTCATCTGATTTGAAATGTGCAAATTCGCCAGTCACCCAATGAGAAAAAAAAAGTGAATTTCATATTATTACTCTCCTGGTCTCAAAAGCTAAGTTTGAATAGGAGAATTGGAATTATCTATACTTTCTAGTATTGCACATCAATGAAAAAAAAAAAAAACACCCAACAAAACCAAAGTGTAAAAATATGCTGCACAGGGCGGTTGCTTCTTATCGAAATTGCATCTGTTTTTCATGCACCCAGCTGGAGATTAATGCACTTGACTAAATATTTTCCATCAACGCAGTGTTGGATATCACAGACCAATTACTCTCTAGACAGCTCTATCAACGACATTTCTTAAAATCTCTTATCCTCAACAAATCGATCAAAATCTCTGTTGAATCTTGCATCAATTAGTCGATGTTTTATCAGGTGTCCCAGGTTTGAAAGCATCATATATCGATTGTATAATTGAACTGGTCACCCAGCAAGATGGGTAGCCGGATGCTTAACGGATGGGTCGGGTAGTTTAACAGGCCAAAGAGTGGAAAAAATAGGGTCGATTTTACTGCTGAAGAAGTGCAGGCAGTATTGTCAAGTGCAGTTTGATATTTAAAGCGGCAAATGTCTCTAGGAATGGTTAAACCGGCTAAAATCAACAAATCGTTAATGTTATATATATATATATATATAAGTGGAATGATATTTCCAACAATGCATATGATTTGACAAAAAATCAAATAACGCTACCGAAACATGATGTCATTGCATGGTCCCCATTTTCAACGATGGATATCATGAGTTTGAAAAATATCATCTGAAACTGATCTGAAGATGCCGCTGGTTAGCAAAACGCGTAATTGGAAATAAATATACGAAAATGATTAATTTTTCCAAATTGTCAAATTATATCTATATATGTATACTCATTTAAACCCACTCATTGAAGAAAATGTACACAAAGACTCCACAATGAATTATTAATAAGAATTGGACGTTTGATTTTATTGGATTTAACAGATTCAATCGGATATCTTATATTTCCACAACTAACTTGGATAAAACATCGACCAGATCTACCTAAAATAAATGAGAAAATAGGCAGATTTTGTGATGATTGATACAGAATGAATTTTGTTAAAATGAATATTAAAATTTAAAATACAGGAGTTCGCTGAACCAGTTCTTAAATTTCCTAATCTACTTGCATGTCATTGTCACTATATTCAACGAAAATCTGTTGAAATACAAGCAATTGGCTGCATGAGCTACAGGAATTTAATCCATTTGATATTAAACAACAAACTCTCAATGCTGATGCGGTAGAAAATCCTATATTTGCAAGATTTCCATTTTTTTTTCAGCAAAAAATTGAACATGGCCATATCTTGCACAAGTGAATCGCCGTAGACTGTGTGCATACCAGAACTAATTATCTAAAGCATTATCTAAAATTATCTGAAAAAAATGGATCTCTCATCTAAAAAGATCTAAAATAAACATCATTATAAGTTTTGGGCACTGTTAGTCCACAGCGACCATAGAGACCTCAAAAAGCATTTGAAAATTATGTTTAAATGGTGCCTAGTGTTGTACTCATGCAAAATTTCAAGGTTTTAGCCCCTTAAATGTGACCAGGATCACCAAGAAACTCGCATAGACACAGAAGAGCTAAGAGGAAAAAATTTGTAACCCACTTGGCTGATTGGTCGATCGGGCCATTTATGGGGCTACGAGGATTTGATCGCTGACTTGTTCAATTTTGATTTGTTAATGTGGATCCCTACGGTGCAATATCCTGTCACATATGGCAGCTGCATGCTACTGGATGACAGTTGCCCCAATAGAGTCGTCAAGTCGCTGCAGAAGAGACGATCATCACGACACACTTGACTAGTCCCCCTGCAATCTCCGTTTTAGGGTCAAACTTTTGGTTAGGTATCATGTTTCAGCTCCATGAGTGACTATCTGGAGTATGCATTGGCTTTATTACCCTTCTTTTTAAGACTAATGGGATTTTTTCAATCTTGAATGTTTAGCTTGCTCTCTCTCCAGAAAGCTTCCAACTGGGAGTTATTCTTCTACTTTTAAGTGTTTCATGAAGATTCGTTGTCCAAGATAAACATTTGGTCTATTTTTCAGCTCTGCGTTTTCAAGTCTAATCATTGTGTCTTAGCCCTCATCATAATTGTTGTACATGAAACATTTTATCGAGACTAGGAACGGTGTCAATGTACTTCAAATAATCGATAAACTTCTTAAACTTTTCATCAAGCATCATCACAATCTTTGAGGTTGCCAACAAAATTTGTGATTTTGTAAACAGGCTCAATTTGAAGATGTTTCGACCAACTTCCCCAACATACTTCCTGCAGATCTTTGAACTCAATGTGGGCGTAAAAATTGTTGGCGGAGTGAGGACTGTCTGAGCGTACCTAAGACCCTGTCACAGCAACCCTGGGTGCCATCGGCTGAACGGATAGCACGGAGAATGAACTAGCCGTACCAAGTTCAAACTCCTGCTGACACTGATGTCCTATCACCCCGACGGCTATTTCACATATCACAAACCAGTGTCTAGTGGGTCATGATGCGATATGTGCACCTCAAGCAGGGATGGCTGAAGTCGTAGCTATCGTGAGGATACTACCAACTTATATTTAACTCTTGGTCGATTAGTGTACATAGAATACAGTGAGGGTTTGAGCAACGAACGATTTGACGTCGGCCAGAAATTATATTGGCGTAGTTATTTACAGCGTGGACAACGGAATCAGTGATCCGAGATCGAACTCTAGTCGGTCTTGGTCATGTTCAATTCAAAATAACATTGCTTCTTGCAAACTGAGCAAAGATTACTAACCAACGACCCTTCAATAACTAAATTTAAAGACTTTTCCCAGTTAGAGAAATCATGTTTTTACAAAAGTTGAAATATTATAAGCTTCTCTTAGTGTGGTGTTTGACCCTGAAGCAGCCAGTCATATATTTATCAAGTTTCATATATTTTTCTTTCATAAATTGATGTATATTTTAATGTTGAATACATATTTTATTGTGAAATTTATACGGAAATGACCAAAGAGGCATTTTTATTCAATTTCAATAATTCACTAATATCAAAAACCTAAACCTGTCACAAAAATGGTTAAAATAGGTTTCTTTAGTTTTTTAAGCTCTCTGGCTGGCAATTTATGTATGTATGTATGTATGTATGTATGTATGTATGTATGTATGTCTCACATTTGCATTCAGGTTGTCTATCTGACGAAGGCCACAGAATTGATTGGGCGGAATGTTGTTTAACAACTCAAAAAAACAAGATAGTACAGACCACAGCTATTGAGATAGTGGGATGAAAATTTAAACATTTCTCTCCGTGTTATGTCGAAGAAAACTTTTCATTAGTTTGTGCAAACCTTTCCTGCAAAAAATCTTTCGACTGTGCATCAAGTCTGAAGTCCTCAAAAAGGTCTCACGAGAATGTTTGAACACATCTAATACATGCGAACGCCGCAAGAAATCCAAAATGGTGATGAAGATATGTTATGTTGAGAAGTCAGATGTTATGATGGTTGGAGGTACAAGATATTTGGGTTTCAAGAGAAGGGGGAGGAAGGTACTGCTTCTATAACGGCTCACTGCCAAACAAACGCGAGACGTTATTTTTATTTTCCTGCCTCTTTTTGAAAACTGACGAAAAACTGACGACCCTTATATATACATTTGTATATTGCAGTAACAAAATATTTGGTTTCAATTCTATAGAATTTTCCTCTTTTTTTCCTACCAACAACATCATTCGACTGGGTCTGGTTATTCACTCAAAAGAAAATTTCATATGACAAGTTTTTTGGCATCATGTCGTTTTAGGGTTAATCAATTAAAAATTGAAAAAAGTTACTTCTCTTACCCTCGAATTACTAAAGTAGTCTGGTTTATTAAACAAAAAAAAATTTTAAAAATGCGGACACGAACAGTGAGATTCATTTAGCATAAACCGACATAGTAAATTTAACCACTCATTTAAAAGCTATTTAGGGAGATATTGAAAAAGACAAAAGCAAAATACATACATGTGATCACTCAATAGGGGCGTGGCAGCACTTAGATTATGTGTCTTGGAACAGCGTATGCATGGGATACGGCCGAATCACTAAAGATAAGCAACGTCGAGTCTTGTCATTATCCAGATGGGTGATCGTCTGGGAATATCAGGTGACGTATGCAGCAAGAAGATTGTTCTGCAGTCGTCTCAGCCTATGTTCTGCCACCGATTAACAGAATACTTTGCCCACCTTGGAGCAGAATATGCAACCACTCCCTTCTCTCTCTCTCTCTCTCTCTCTCTCTCTCTAACACACATACAGCCAAACCAACTTAAAAACTGAAAGTTGAATAATTGGAGAATTGGCTAATCAATGGACGTTACTTTTCTCGATTTTTGTTTGGTAGTGATCCCTAAAAAAAAGTCTGAATTATCAAAAAACAAAATTGAATGCTTCTGGACACAAACTAAGCGAATAATAAATATCCATTGCATCTTCCCCCCCCCCCCCCAACACATACAAAAGCTATTTAGGGGGAATTTGGGAAAAAAATAAAAATTAAAAAAAAAAGATAATGTCAAAAGAAGAAGATGAAATTTTCAGCCCTCAATCTCCAATGACGTGTCAGCCAGCCAGCCAGCCAGCCAGCTAGCCGAACCAGCTTCAAAAAAGAGAAATCTACAAATACAGTTTTGGTGACAGTTTTGGTGACAGTTTTGGTTGACAGTTTCAAATACTCTGACACAAATTGGCCAACCTTATTGAAAGGGACAGTTTCACTGCAAAACAAACCCTGGATACTATTTTCAACAACTTCGTTATGTGTAATTAGGTTAAATAGGGAGAACAAACACCTCAGTGGCATTTGCGTCAGCTATTTCGTCATACCAAATATAAAATGGTGTGAGAAAATAAACTGGTTCAACAAGAATTGCCTTCGTGACGCCCATGATAGAGAGTTCTAGTTAATCCTCAGAAAGGTGTATATCCAATGACGGAAGGTAAAAGGCAAACTCTTCTATTGATGATGAATAAAAACAAAATGTTGCAAAGGGTTTATGGGGATGCAGTCTGCAACGAATGACACCAATGGAGAAGGTGACAACTAAATTACCAAGTTTAGATCTTTTTGGTGCTGTGTTTCAGCTGGATGTAATGTTTTTTCAGCCACTAAAATCGTCAACGAACTATAGCACTAAAGATATTTACTCCTTATGTCTTGAAAAATAAAAACCTTGCGCGTGTGTACGTACATTTTCGCACGTATGAAAATACCGATTGTTTTTTTCTCCCCACAATAACAGCTTGAAAGAACATGTGTTGTTTAACGAATTCAATTTCACTTGGAAAGAAGAAAAATGTTTCGGGAATCCATCAGGCTTTATCAGGAACTTCCAGTTGAAACTAATATCAAAACTATTAACATAGATTTCTTCATTCTTAAAGTTGGCTGGATGGTTATGTATGCATTATGCGTATAGCGCACACGGATGCAGCTAGAGGGCTGAAACTTACAACATGTATTTTTTTTTAAAAATCCCACCTAAATAGTTTTTTTTGGGGGGGGGTCAAATTGCAATGAAAGTTTATGCTAAATTAATCACCCTTTTGTGTCCTGCAGCATTCAATCTTGATTTTTGAAAAAAAGATTTTTTTTTTCTCATTGCTCACCACATCCCTCGATTGTTGGCATTGGGGTGTCAATATCTTCGTAAAATGTCTAGATCACGCCATCTTATTTTCTGCCAGCCACAATTACGCATATATCTTAGGATACAGAAACGAAATACGTCGACAGTTTTGCTTGATAGTTTTAAATAATATTTTTTCTGCTTTTTATAACATTCGTGTATAATTGTATACACATGGGATTTGAATGTTACTTTGCACAAAGACAGCTGTCTCAATAACGCATGTATTGGAAAATAAAGTTCAAACCTTTACAAGATTAAGATTATGAAAAGGACTTTGTTAATCTCATATTGTCGGTAATAATGAACTGATTAAGAAAGGTAAATTGAATCTGAACGTCAAACGTGCTAAGGGACCAATCAATCACAAATGGAAGAAATCTGTGATCAGAAACCTGACAGTTTTAATCAAATTAAAATTCGATATCACACCTTCAATTGATCGTTTGGAGCCTTTGTATTCATTTTCCTTTCGAAAATCGAAACTGATCAGAAACTCTGGTCCTCATGTCACATTCATCACTATCTTCGTTGAGATAGATATTGGGAGCTGTAAAACAAAACACAGGTTTCTCCAGTTTTCAAGTTGGTCTGGCTAGCTGGTTTGCAGGCTATGTAAATTATTGCAGGCCACTTCACTGCCCTTAGGGCGTGAAAAATTGAAATTTCTATTTGATGCTTAGTATGATTCGGAAGTATTTTTATTTCAGATCCCCCCAACTTTAAATGGTTTAGTGGGTGGTTCTATTTGTGCTGCAAACCCATGCTAAAGTGTTCGTTTAATTGTTCTCAGGTAAGTTCATGGTTGCTTTTAGAAAATTCACACTTTTTAGTGATCCAACAAAAGTCATGTGAAGTAATTTTTTAATTAGTCACTCTTTTTTCCAAATTTTTTATTGATCATCCCGACATGACATGCTGCTAAAAGTTATGTCGTAACAGTTTCTACGGATTTACTGACAATATATATATATATATATATATATATATATATATATATATATATATATATATATATATGTATATATATATATGTTTATATATATATATATATGTGTGTGTGTGTGTGTGTGTGTAGTCGCTTCAACGTAACGCCGGTAATGCAAAGGCCCAAATAAGTGTTTGCACTCCAAATTTTCATTATGTTCATTCACTGCATACACCTGTTGTATTTGTTTTCTGCAGCAGTCCCATTTTCTTAAATTCTACTCACGTTGTCTTGATCAAACGATACATTCACCGTGTAATAACGGGGCATCATTTCAAATAGAGTTCAAAAATAATATAACGCAATTTATAATTATTTCTGTCGGGTTGTATATCGATTTCCTAATTATATATATATATATATATATATATATATATATATATATATATATATATATATACAAATCAGTAGTAGAATATGATATAGTACAATCCAATACCTGATGTGTGATGGCTCTATTTCATAAAGCGCTCGATGCATCCATCATTAAACATTAAGCTGAGTTAGAGTAGAGCTTGATTTATGATGGAAAAGGAATTGCTACACAAACACGTTTGTGTTTCTGCTCTGTTTTTGCTTCTTCAAGCAAAGGATTCAATTTATTTTAGAACCCTATTTAGGACTATTCTTTTGGAGGATATATTCCAAGGATGGAGAACCTTCTTTTTATTCTATCTATATATTTTTTTATTTTTATTTTATTTCTTTGTTTAGTTGTTATCATATTCGTCTGTTTTATATTGAGGAGATACTTTACTGTCTGGTAGTTACGAATTAGCAGGAGATACTTTACATACATCTTTTATCGGTATATTGTTGAAACACCAGCTCTTTGTGGCATTTTTCCTCTCTGAATGTATTTTATTCTTACTTTAATCCGATTCCAAGTGCTTGGGTTCACTTTTTGGTTTAATTGTTTTATTTGTTTTAGGTTCGGTATGTTTCTATATACATAAGATATTCATGAAAAGATGATTGGTTAATTCTCAAAGTGGCTTCGAGTATAGAATGATAATAATGTTAATTTTGATAGTAATGCTGCTACCACTATTCTTGATTATTACGAAGTGGATAAGATAGTTAGGGAGTTAATTTTTTTATACCTGTATTTAGGGTTTTAAATTATGTTTTTTGAATAGAAATTATAAATGATCCCGGCACTCTAACGCTACTCCGATTTTTATATTCAATAATTCTGCCTTTTTGTTTGTTTTTTGTTCTACTTGCAAAGGCGAGGATTTCTCATTACGGCATAAGAATAATGGAATTTCAATGTCCAGGTATACGTGTGTCTGCTTTAATATTTTCCATTTCAATGTGATTTTGATGTTGCTATCAGTTAGTCTCCAATAATATATTGACAGTGATGTACTACGTTTCGTGTTTTTCGTTTGTAAATGATATACATAAATGGTTGGGTAATCTTAGTTTAGAGGGTGTTTATTGATATTCTTAAATAGTATATCACTTCTAATGGTTTTTCTTCGGTTAATATTCAACCTTGATGTACAATATTGCATTTGAGTCATTTGTTTTGTAAAGAGCATCTGTTTTTGTTCGCACAATTGTAATCTGGTTTATTTATGCTTCCATCACTAGTATTATTTTTAATTGATTTATTATGTTTGGTTATGAACTTATGAAAATCATCTGTACAACTATAGTTAATTTTAAGTTTCTTTTTGCTGGATATTTAATTCAGTTGGTTGCTTGTGGGAAGTGTTTTTCTAATAATTAGATGAATATTTTCCCCATGTTGTTTTTTAAATTGTAGGTTAAATGGCAGTGCATACCAAGTGATTCACCTACCTCTACTTCTTTTGTTGTTACTGTTTTACGCTACTGGATATTATTTTTTTCACCGTATTTAAAGCTAATTTCCGTAAAACCACTGACCTTCAAGGCTCTAGTATATTTATTGTTAACATCGTTGAAAATTGTTCCGTTTATATTTATTTGGGGGTCTTTTAAATGATTTTGTTTTGTATCAATATCTTTAATTTCAGAGATGTCTTTCCTATGTGGGTTATGGGTGTTATCACTCCAATCAAAAGTAGCATAAAAAAATGTTTAGTTTTTATATTTGCCTTAATTTCAACTTAAATGCACCTTTTTTAAAATTTACTTGAGGAAGTATTTTTTTCGCATTTTTGCACCTTGCTATTCTCTACAATCAGTCGGCCATTACCCCTACAGAGTCTTGTATTTTAGGGTTTAGCTTTCTTGTGAAGTTATACAAAATTCACAAACCTATTAGGTCTGACATTTCAGCTGAATCGAAATTACCCATAGAATCATCAACACCGTAGAGGACAGTCTTTTATTCCATTGTTCTTGTTTACTGACAGTACTGCCCATCTTCAGTGTTTGATTATTTCTATATCTTTATTGTTAATGTTGGAGTAGATCTTTGCGAATTCTGCGACTCCCTCTACGATTTCTTTGGATATAAAAGGGTAGTAGTCCATAATGTCGAACTTTACAAATGTGTTACAGGTGTTTTTTTGCTTTTCTTGCTTAATGTTAACAGAACCAAGTAATTGCCTTCTTTGTGTTTTACCATTGTTTTAGCCCTAGTTGTTGTTTGATGCTGCAGTTTATGTCTTCTTGCTAATTTTACCTATATGGGTTTTAGTGAGGTTAATTAGTCCAATAATGGGACGCTTTATGAGTATGTAAGGATCTTTTCTTTTTCTTTACTTTTCATACTCTATCGCTGATGTTCAATTTTCAAGTGATGTTTTTGCTTTCTTTATTCATAGCTGCTCCATTGTTGTTATTCTGGGTCTTTAATTCTTTGTAATTTTGTGTGATGTTGAAGATTAAGAGTTTGTTGTAAGTTTGGTAATTCATTTCATGTGTATTGTTAGTCTTGTCTTCTTTCACGAATATCTTGTTGAATTTATTGATATGTTGTATGTCTTCCTTCAAATTCCTCTGTTGCGTGCTTATATGCTTTTTAAATCTGATGTTGGTGAAGATTATAAGTAGGTCTCGTTCGAATTTTTCTAATACTTTGTTATGTGGTGGTCTATTTTGTGTTTTGAAGCCAAAAAAATCTTTTTCCACGTTTTGCTTGTTGGGTTTGTTAATGTAGAAAAAGGTTTACCACCTCATGCATCCGATAAGATCTTCTATTTTTCCCCCAGTAACCGTATTCCAGTAACCCTATTAGATAATGGTGGTTGTTGAGGATAGCGATGTCCTAGAAAGAGTATTCAATGTTCAGTTTTTCCATTTGTGCTGCTTGTAGAAATGATATCTGTAAAAGCGCTCTACTAGAGTGTTTGCCTTGGAGCTATACAAATCAGGAATACAACACAATATATGACAATGTCCGATGTATGATGAGGTTACTTCATGAAGTGCTCAATACATTCACCATAAAGTTAAGTTTGAGTAAACCTTAAGATATAAAAAAATATTTCTCTCCTGTTTGGGCTTCTTGAGGCAGGTGATTTGATTTATTTGGATCTCTATTTGGAACGTGATGGAGGAGGGCATCAAGTCCGGAGAGATGAAGGTAAGAATAGAATATTTCCTTAGAGGAAACATACCAGAAAAAACTGAACGGATTAACAATACATTGATTAAAAAAAAGTGGCCAGAACATCCCAAGTAATTTATAATAACTAGACATGAATCAACTTCCCCTATGGGAGATAAAACAAGTAATGACTAGCAACCAAACATGGGAGAGTAAAAGAAAAAAATATGTAAGTGAAATATCGGAAAGGTTCTCAACATAGGAAAAAAATATTCACACTCAAAATGGCATCCGAAATGGGGATCAAAAAAGTCAAATCACTTGCTTGAAGAAGCCCAAACAGAGCTAGTTTGTGTAGCGTACGTTTGATCACACACTCACACATCTATATATATGTGGGTGTGGGTTTAACTACAGGCATATATATATATATATATATATATATATATATATATATATATATATATATATATATATATATATATAACCTTGTGGTACTGAATGGGATGATGGATAGTCTATAGCCACACTGAAGAGTTGTAATACAACAAAACAGCTGTCTATGGATGACACAATGATTAACACTACTCTATTCAGGGTTGAGCACTCTTTAAGTGAGGTAAGTCGTTCATTGTAAGCTTATACAATGCTCTTCCATAGGAATAGAGCATGCCGGAGAACGGGGAATTTAAACTAAATAAATATATCACTAAAATTCAGCCTTACGGACCGTCAAGTTCCCTAGCGCAGAGGAAGGATACCGGCCTCTGGGTCTGAAGTGAAGGTTTTAATCCTACTTCGTAGTACTGGATAGGATAATGGATAGTCTATAGCCACACTGAAAAGTTGTAATACAATAAAACAGTTGTATGTGGTTGACACATTATTTATGAGTAAATGAATATATCCTTTAAATTCTGCTTTATCGTCTGTCCAATTCCGTAGCTCAGAGGTAGGATATCGGTCTTCAAATCTGAAGCGAAGGTTTCAATCTTCCCTCGCGTACTGAATGGAAAGTCTAGAGCCACACTGAAGAGATGTAATACATCGAAACAGCTGTTTGTGGATGATACAATAAAATATATATATATATATATATATTGTGCTGAAAACGAAAATTTTCTTTTCTTACTTTTTCATTATAATAATCAGCAGTGTTTTATCGTCCATCGTTGAACCTAACCTTCCCCAGGATTCACAACATCTTTCTATCGTGTGCATTGCAGGGCCAGAATTTTCTGAATTTTTCTAGTTCGTCCTTCCATCTTGTATTCTGCCAGCCTCGGTTTCGCTGGTGGTCTCTCGGGATCCACGTTGTGAGTCTGATATGCATTGGTTGTCTGCTTGTTTTCAAATGGATTCTATGATGTATCTGATTCTCTCATGAGCGCGTTGCATACCTTTCAATCCGTGGGTCTATTTTTTTAGTTAGGTTCCATGTTTCAGCTTCGTGAGTGATTATTAGGAGGTTGCGTTAGTTGTATTTTTTTTCAGGATTAATTTGATCTTCTTGTTTTTGAGGGTTAAGCTTGCTCTACCAAACGCTTGTCATCCTAGGGTGATTCTTATAGTCTCAAATCTTCTACAACCACATGCCGTACGAGTTACTTTTGATCAGTTTAAATTTTGTTGACAAGAAGGAGAGAAAAACAATAATTGTTTGTAAATTAAAATTCATTCGACGAACATGTTTTGCCTCTCGGATTTATTAAGGTGGCAATTTCTGAATAAACAATATTCATAATGTCCGTTTATTTTAAATAAACATATTTTTGACGTATCATAACGCCTGAGTGATAAGTGCTAATTGTTTTAAAACCCTGGAAAAACTGCAAAGCACAAGTGGTTATAATAAGAAAATTATAATTAAGGAACATGAACAAAGATGGTCTTTAATCATCATTATCATCATCATCATCATCATCTGCAGCAGCAGTCTCTTATCGTCCGTCGTTGCACATAGACCTTCCCCAGGATCTGCCACATTTCTCTATCATGGGCGTCGCTGAGCCAGTATTTTCTGAATTTGTCTTGTTCATCTCTCCATCTTGTATCGTGTCGGCCTTGGTAGGGTTATGGTTTTGTCTAATTAAATGGCCAGTAATCGTGTGTGTGTGTGTGTGAGAGAGAGAGAGAGAGAGAGAGAAAGAGAGAGGGAGCGAGAAAGAAGTGGGGGAAATCATACACATTCATACATATAAGCAAACTGATATATATATATATATATATATATATATATATATATATATATATATAGATAGATAGATAGATAGATAGAGAGAGAGAGAGAGAGAGATTTGAATAGAATGAGACACAGATTAAAAGACAGAAAGATAGCTAGATATAAGCAGGGACAGATGGATATATAGATATGAACAAAGATAGATAGATAGAAATAGACTGAGATAGATATGAACAGATGGAGATTGATATGGACACATCAAAATATGAAAAAAGAGACCGAGAATGGTAGATACATGGATCGATGGATCGACTGACTAAAAAAGTGTTACAAAATGATTGTAAATTGTTACATGTAGAATATTTAGTTTTCCCAAGTAATATCTGTTGTGTTCATTCATAATTTTTCTTTGAGACAAACTGATAGAAAGAAGGTTAACGAATTGAAGTATTTTCCCCAAGTTGGGCCAAAGAAAGACTTTTTTTGCAGTGTATATGGATACATAGATATATAGATAGATAGACAGATAGACAGAGAGAGAAAGAGAGGTGTTATAAACAGCTTGTCTGGAATCATTTACATATTTTTGCTGTTAATGATCATTTATCATCAATACATTTCGACTCCAATCAATGTACCTAATACGCATTGCAGGTAGCTGATTGTTTGAATGTCTACACGCCCGTCATTGATTGATTTAGTGGATGTTCAACCAAATCCCCAATCCTATAAAGTGATTCACTCTTTATTATCATTTCACAGGTCTCTTGCTGTCAATGACGGCGCCATTTATGGAGAATCAAAGGTCCATTAAGGCAGTAGATATTGCTAGAGTTTCCTGTTAATATCTATGGGAACAGAACAGTGCCATAAGACTAAAATATATACTCTTCAATTGCAAGATATTTCCGATAGATTCAACTAGATATCGGGAAAATCTCTTGTTTTTGACTGTTTTTAATTCTGTTAGATTTATTCATTTTTGCCGTTTTGTATATGTATTTCTTGAGTCATACTGTTTTGGACGCATTAGAGGCGCCTCTGATACTTGGCACCTTGCTAAAATCGCTCTTTCTCTCACCTCATTTTCCCGTATATACATATAAGCTCAATCTAATAGACAATCTGGAAACTCAACAATTATAGATAAGTGGATTGTATTTACTTCCGCTGTGTGCTTTTAGGAACTGTTTCCCCCGTTGTCAAACATCAAATGGAGGGAAAATGATAGAATATGAGAATAACAAGGTTTGAAGGGGAGGGGAGGGACCTACGATGTGCGATTGTGGTTATTATTATTATTATTATTATTATTATTATTATTATTATTGCCTTGTTGCCTGTCTTCAACAACTTAGGGCAAAAGAAGGAGGAAGTATTGTACTATTTTTACTCCAGCCCAACTGTTATCTTTCACGTGGATTGCCGTTTGTTTTACTTTCGTCCGTGTTGCAGTTTTTTGATGTATGCTTGCTGCCTTTCTTTTGTTGTTTTTTGTTTGCATACAACAGATGATAGTGCTCTTCTCAGTGTACTGGCAGCACTGGACTCAAGAGAGAGAAGGGACGAGAGATTATTATTATTATTATTATTATTATTATTATTATTATTATTATTAATTTCCATACTAAGGCACCTGATGGTCATAGCTGAGGGCTGAGTGATAGCAAGTCTCCTCAACTCTTTAGCCCCCACCCGCCACTCCGTTTCACACTGGTTGAGAGGTGGTTATGGCTGAATGCTGAGTGGCAGTAAGTCTCCTCAGGTATTCAGTCATATCTCCCCCACCTATCACAGCAGCTTTGTGGTTCGTATCTCCACCACGATCTCTGGTGGTTTTTTCCTCTGTCCTTTTCTCCCTGTTTGGCCACTGCTAACACCTGGGGGCCTAATATTTCTTGCACTCTCCTCAGTATCCGTGCAGTACCCAGCAGTGCTCTGATCTGTATAATCTTGACCCTTTCTTTTGTCTCCAGTTCTCGAATGTCGCTTCCATTGTCTTCGGTACGGTTCCAAGTCCCCCTACTATAACTGGTACTACCCTGATTTGATGTCCCACACCTAGTTCAGTTCCTTTCCCAGCCCTTCTGGGTTAGTTGACTACATTCACTAGTTATGCGGTTTATAGTTTCATCTTTTTCACGACACGGGCGGCACTTGCTGTTCGTTGGTGTTCTGTCGATTTTTGTTTCGATATAGTCCTGATTCATTTTGTTTTGAGCTGCCATGATGAGCAATTCAATAACCCTCTTCAGGTTTCCTTTTCGTAGCCACGTCAATGATCTTTCGTCTAGAACATCCTGTATTCGTCTTTTGAATTCTCCGAATATTTTTCTTTTCCCATTTTTCTTTCCTTGTTTGCTGTAATATTCCATTGTTTTCTACTTTTTAGTTTGTTGCGCTGATTCGTGCTCTATTCATGATGTCTTTGCTGTTTGTTTGCACATATTTTTCTAGATTTGCTTTGGATCTCTGGACACAGTCCTCTATGCTGATGAGACCCCTGTCACCTTCTTCCCTCTTCACGTATAGTCTATCCGTGTCATCTCTGGGATGTAAGGCCTTATGCATTGTCATAAGCTTCCTTGTTCGCCGGTCCATTGATTGTAGTTTTCTGTTTGTCCATCCAAGATATAGTCCTGTGTATCTCACTACTGGTGTTCATTCCTTTTATGAGATTCCTAATGCCTATTCTGTAATATCTTCCTTATCCTTCAAAGGTATTCCCTCTTTATTTTCTCCTTCATTTCTTCCCGTTTTATTGTGCCACATTCAAGAACTTCCAGGTATCCGTATTAGTCTTGTGCTGTCAGTATTCTAATCTTCCTGTTGTCCAGGAGTTCAATTCCTTCTGCCATCGCGAGCTGCCTTTTGTGCATTACCATAATTGCACAAATAGCATCAGCAATTTCACAACAGTTGCCTCTTGACACTCTCATAGTCAACAGCAGTAGTGGAATACAGTTTCATACCAGTTGCCTGGTGGTTATCGCTGAAAGCTGAGTGACACTATGTCTCCTCAGGTCTTCAGCCTTCTCCACTTCTGTTTTCTTCTCCCCCTCATCCCTCACAGCAGTGCTGTGCTTTGTACCTCCACCACCTTTTGAGTATTTTGTGGGGTTCCCCTTTTTACGCCATTGCTAAAGCTTGGGTCCTAGATCTTATATTTCTTGCCCTTTCCTCAGTATCCGCGCAGTCCCCAGTGGTGCTGGGGTCTGCATAGTCTCAATCCTCCCTTTTATCCCTAATTCTTCTTCTTCTTCTTCTTCTTCTTCTTCTTCTTCTTCTTCTTCTTCTTCTTCTTCTTCTTCTTCTTCTTCTTCTTCTTTTATCATTATCATTATTATTATTATTATTATTATTATTATTATTATTATTATTATTATTATTATTATTATTATTATTATTATTATTATTATTATTATCTCTGTCCTAAAGAATATGTTGCCAAGTCATCGACAAAAGCTCCGGGCAAAAGAAGGTGAAAATGATGTACAATCCTCCTCCCCGTTTCATTTACGTTTGTATAGTAAACAGCAGATAGTGCTCTTATCATATTCTGGTAGCTTTGGATTAAAGAGAGAGAATGGATCCAAGGATTAAGACTATATATATATATATATATATATATATATATATATATATATATATATATATGCAATGCTCTTCCAATGTAGGGATCGAGCACTGTGGTGGATGGCAAATATATGTGTGAATGAATATATTGATTAAATTTAACCTTACGGACTGTCCAGTTCTGTGGGACAGAGATATGAGGTCTAAAGCAAAGGTTTCGATCCTACCTTGTGGTACTGGATGGGATAATGGATAGTCCATAGCCACACTGAAGAGTTGTAATAAAACGACACAGTTGTCTGTGGTTGACACAATAATATATATATCTATATATCTATATATATATATATATATATATATATATATATATAATAGTAGTAAATGACTGTGTTGAAAATGGAAGATACAGAAGACATTTGTCACTTATCAAATTGGGTCAGACAAAATCAACCCAGATATTTGAACTCGATTTCTGATATCGAACGTATCGAACAAATCATAAATTTTCTGTTATTATGACTTCTACTTTGAACTCTCCAGTTTTATGCGAGTTGAATCGTAATAAATTCTCGATGTTTCGATGGCAGGTTGCTAGCTTTAAAGCAAATCAAACAAAGTTGGCGATCAAGAATGAGCATGCCATAAATTTCATCTTACAAACATGTTATATATCTTTTTAAACAAAACAATAAAAGCGAAAAAAGTACAAATAGGTTTGCTCAGTCACTTGATAAAAAATCGTTTCGTGACCATTGTCCTTTGGCAGCAAATATAAGTCAATACTACCGTTAGACACATACAGAAGTGCCAATTTAGCAAAAGCTTATATCGTAAATTTAATCCAACCTGGAAATTTTTTTGGTGGTAATTTTAAAAAATTGTTTTTTTCCAAATCATAGCAAGGGGTAAATATATCAATTTTTACCCCCAGCTCCGTTGGTCTGGTGACACACACAAAGATAGACAGACAGACTACCTTAAAAACTGAAGTAACCTATTTTTACAGTTTTGGTGGCAGTTCTGGTTTTCGGTTTCTAACAGCAAGCTTACTAAGCGACCCAGAATGAACCCACCATAAATTTTATGTCACAACTATGGAATATATCGCTAAAACAAAGAACAAACGAGAACAAAGATTACATATTTTGTCTCTTATTCAGATTTTTCAAAATTTTTATTTGTATAAGATTGCAGACACACACAATCTAGGAATGATTTCCGGTGACAGATGGTAGAAAGCGTTCATTGATCACCCTTTTGACTTTCAGACGCCAAGACATCTCCCTTGCACCAGAAAGTGAAAGATCTAGCTTCAAGAAAACTTAAATCAGAAAACTTTTTTCGGCCTGTCAGTCTGTCAGTCAGTGACGACCATCAGTACCAAAACTACAAATTGTCCTGTTTTGTTAGTCACTCGGAAAAATACGATGAAATGAACACAGATACCAAAGTGATGCCAATTTAGCACCTTTCTCCCTAAACCTAGCGCATTATTCGTTTTGACAGCGCAGAAATTAACATTTTGTGTCGTTTTCAGCCTGTTGTTTCTGCTACTTTTGGTAATTTAAGCTAAATTTCCTAGCTATCTTAGGCAAATATAGACATTACTGGCCATTAAAAATGGCCATAAAAAGACCCATGATGTTTTTATCGCATTTTTTGTCATTTTAACGCTTTTTCGAGATCGATTTACCGCGGAAGATTTTCTTTTCAGTTGGTAACACTGGCCAATGTTGGTTTTCCATTATTCCAGTAAATATTTACATTCACTGGTTAAACAGAACCCCATTAAAGCCACAATGTTTTTAATGTACCAATTGAACATGAAAGCTCTATTGTTTTTGCATTAATTGGGGATACTTGGGCAAGTCGACTCCTTTAATACCCAAAACAGGGCAGGGAATATTCTGGTACAGTTAAAAGAACCATCCATGATTTCGACTGATGCTTGTGCCGACGTATTTTTTGGATCGTCTCCCCCTTGTCTCTGTGCTGACCTCTCCTTGAACAGAGCAGTGGGTAGGAGGAGACAATACCCGAAGCCCGGAGCGTGATTTGCATGACAGGGGGGGGGACTTTCTCCGACAAAAATTCGACAGACTGAAAAAAATTCGTGTCAAATTATTATGCAAATACGTTTTTCCTTCCTAATTCTGCAATAGTGGAAGTATTTGAATAGTTTCCACTCAAATATCCGGTACTGGACAAGACTATTTGATTCCAAGAGTAACTATTTACGGTACGGAGAGAAAATTTACAAAAGATAGCAATCCTCTACACATCAATGATGCGATACGACATAATCATATATGAACAATAGATTGGAATATTAAACCACTTTTCTATCGAACGTAATCTCATTACGGATTATTTTATCATTTAGGTACTGAAATTGCTTAATTTGGTCCCAAAACCAAATTTGGTCGTGGGTGACAAAAGACAACTGATGATTGATTTCAAGTTAATTCTTCTGGTATCGAAGCCACTCAATTTGGTTTCAAGACCACATGAATTTCATTAAGGGCGGCAGAAGATATCTGATGATGGATTTTAAGTTAGTGCATTATTTTGTACTGAAGCTACTCAATTTGGTTTCAAAACCATATAAATCTGGTTACAGTCGGCGGAAGACCTCTCATGATGAATTTCAAGATTTTTTAAAATCATTTTGGTACTTAAGCTATGGTTTCAGAATCGTACAAATTTGGTAGTGGACTACAAATAATTTCTGATGATGGATTTAAAGCTATCTGATTTTTTGGGCACTGAAGGTACTTGGAACCAAAACTATACAAATGCAGCAAAAACATTTGGCAATCCTGTGTAGACACAACTCTGAATATGCCATTAGCAAAGCAACGGGCATTTACTCGTAATTATGAAAGAATTACATGTATTAAAGTTACCAAAGATGATGCTGAATGTTTATGTAATGTCTTCCTTTGAAGACACATTTACGTCAGATACCGCCCCAAGGTTATATGGACATGTTTTGTGTCGTTAGAACAGTTAATCATTCAATCTGACACATGCAGAAGAGAATAATGAAGTGGATATCACAGCGTCCAGATTCATAGTTAAAACAGACATGTCGGGTTAGTCAATCGATAGAAACAGTCTCATAATCATTGGTGGTTGTGGTGATGAATTATATAGAAAAAGTGGTGATCAATAAATAAGTAATTTCTTTCGCGTTTTGTTTACTGGTGATCTCTAGAAAATTCTAAATCTGCAATATCAAGTGTGGATGCTGTTGGACACAAACTAAGGGCTGCATTTAGCATAAACTTACATTGCAAATTGAGACCCCGTAAGAACTCATTTTGACAGGGGCGGTTCCGAAAACAAAAAATCCATTTTGCAAATCATCATCATCATCATCATCATCATCATCATCATTCAATCAATGTTTGTCGTTGGGCATAGACCTTCCCTAGGATACACCACATCAATTTATCCGGATGGGGGTGGGGTTGCAGAATCAGTACTTTCTGAATTTGTCTAGCTTGTCTCTCCATCCAATATTCTGCCGGCCTCAGTTGCGCATGTTATCTCGGGGACCCATGTCGTGAGTTGTGATGTCCATCGGTTGTCCGCCATTCTTGCAACATGGCCAGTCCACGGCTATTTGAGATTTTTAATGGAATCTATGATTTCCCTGACTCCTGTCTTCTCCCAAATGTCCTGTGCTGTCTTGTGGTCATAATTCTTTCATGTGCACGTCGCATGGTTCTCAATTTGCGGATCTGTCTCTTGGTTAGGTTCCATGTTTCAGCTCCATGAGTGACTATTGGGAGGATGCATGGGCTGTACACCCTTCTTTTTATGATTAATTGGATCTTCTTATTTTGTAAGGTTGGGCTTGCTCTGTCAAAGGCTTATCATCCTAGCGCGATTCTTTGCTTGATTTCTTCTTCTTTTGAGGGGGTTATGGAGATTCATTGTTCTAAGTAGATGTAGTGGTCTACTCCCTCCAGTTCTGTGTCTTCAATTTTGATCTCAGTGTTTTTATCTCCGATGTGGTCGATGCACATGATCTTTGTCTTGCTGAAGTTCCTGTGTAGGCCAACTTCCTTGCTTTCTTCATTTAGTTCATGTAGCATTAGTTGTTTACATTATCAGCCCTCTAGCTCTATTGGTGTATTGATAAATATATAGACTGTCAAACTTCTTAAGAAACTGAAGAAACCTATGTTAACAGTTTCAGTGACAGACAATGCCTTCACTTGATGCCTGTGATAGGAAGAGAAGCCAATCAAACCTTTTTGATGGGGCAAAGGAAACATTGTAGAGAGAAAATCATCATTTTAAAATTAGAAACCTTCCACCAAAACTGTCAACACAAATATAGTCAACAGTTAGATAGGTTTCTTCAGTTTTCATGTGAGTGTGTCTGACTGGCTAACTGGTTATCCATGTATGTATCGCGCGTACAGACTGCACCAATGGAGTTAGAGGGCAGAAAATTTGAACATTTCCTCCTTATCCTTTCTAGTAAAATTTACGCCCAAAGATTTTTTTTAGGTATTTAATTCTTCATTCTATGGGAGCGTAGTTTGGGGATAGTGCTTTTTTCTTCTAAATTTCTCTTCTGAATTTTCCTAGATGATGAGTTTCAATCACTGTACGTGGTTTTGTTCGTAATGTTGCCGAATCTTTCTTTCTCTCTCTCACGGAGCATGCGCACTCCTTGTCATGCAAATCACGTCCAGTGTAATGTGGGATTTACTTCTCCTGTCCTCTGTTCTGTTCGACAGGAGATAACGTGGTCAGCGCAGAGAGGGCATGATGAGACAAATCCCAAAATCAGATAGATGAAAGACGTGTATGAGAGGGAATGTACTTCGTGCATAAGAATGAGATTCGATGACAACTCGGAATATTGTAAATGGAGAATGTCTGTCTGCTAAGAAACGATCAAAACCCTCATTAAAATTTGAGATATGGCAGTCTTTCTGAATTGGTTTGTGAGGCTTGTCATGACTACGATCACATCAACAAAAATAATCTGTTCTGTCGAGTATGTAGCTGTTTATAATATAACTACAACTACTACAATTGATTCTACTGCCTCTGCTGCTGCTGTGGCAATTCTGTTTTTGACCACAAATAAATGCAACAATTTTACTTAATACTTCGTGTCAAACTTCTAAATTACAGTGTAAACATACCAAAACAGAAACAGGGTTACCATTTGGAATTCTTCGTGACGAAACTCGAGTAAATTTGATTCTTTTGGTATTGAAATTACATAATTTGGTTTAAAGACCGTGCAACTTCGGCTGTGTGCGCCGAAAGACATCCAATAATGTATTCTATGTTATTTGATTTTTTTGGTATTGAAATCATTTAATTTAGTCCAAACACTATAATTCTAAGACCGTGTACGCCAAAATACATTTCATGATGGATTTCACATTACTTGATTTTTGGGGTATTGAAATCACTTTATTTGGTCCCAAAAACATACGACATCAGCTGTGTGCACCATATCACATCTGATTATATATTTCATATTACTTGATTTCCTGGAGATTGAAATTACTTAATTTTGTCCAAACACCATACTATTATGACCGTGTGACCCCGAAATACTTCTGATGATGGATTTTATATAACTTGATTTGAAATTACCTCATTTGGTCCCAACACTATACGACTTTAATTGGATGAGCCTAAAGACATCTGATAATGAAATTTATGTTATTTAATGATTTAATATGGAAACTACTCAATTCGGTCCCAACACCATATGATTATGACAGTATGCTTGCCAAAATACACCTGATGATGTATTTTATGTTTTTTGAGTTTGGGGGCATCGAAATCACTAAATTTGGTTCCAAAATCATACCACTGTGTTCATGTGCCCAAAAAGACATCTCATTATGGATTTTATGTTAAGTGATTCTTTGGATATCAATATCACTCAATTAGATCCTAAGACCGCATAGATTTCTTCTTGTGTAGCAGAAAAAGGAAAGAGTTCTGTGTATTAATGTATAGTTTTTCGGTCCCAAAACCATACAGAAAAAGACATCTTGCATCCCTGTGCAGGAACAGCTGTAAGTATGCTGTTGGCGAAACAACGGTCATTCGAGCGGCAGAAGACACCTAATAATTGATTTTGAGTCATTTGATTGTTTTCGTACTGAAACTATTAAATCTCGTCCCATGATCATATGAATTAGGTGGTAGTTAGTGATAGACATCTGATGATAGATTTAAAGTCATTACATTGTTTTGGTACTGAAGTTACTAAATTTGGTCCTAAGATCATACAAATAAGATAATGGTCAGCGGAAGATATCTGATGATAGATTTTATGTTATTTGATTGTTTTAGTGTTGAAATTACTTAATCTGGTCCTAAAACCATTCGGCTGGAGCTACTTGAAACCAAAACTATACAAATGCAGCAAAAACATTTGCCAACCCTGTGTAGACACAACTCTGAATATGCCATTAGCAAAGCAACGGGCATTTACTCGTAATTATGAAAGAATTACATGTATTAAAGTTACCAAAGATGATGCTGAATGTTTATGTAATGTCTTCCTTTGAAGACACATTTACGTCAGATACCGCCCCAAGGTTACATGGACATGTTTTGTGTCGTTAGAACAGTTAATCATTCAATCTGACGCATGGAGAAAAGAATAATGAAGCGGAAATCACAGCGTCTGGATTCAAAGAGGAGACTGTCATTTCTTGTTGGTCACTCAATGGAAACCGTCAGATGACTGATATCCTTTGACCGCATGCCCTATTGTGGGGACTAACTAATTAGAAGTAAAATTTCAAAATCGAAGAAAGGGGTTATTGAAGTTCTTCTTTAGCCTCTAGTTTAGTGGTTATCGGTAAAAAATATAGGAACTCACCAAAAGGAGCATGAATGCTACCAGCCACAAAATAAGGGACCGATTTAGCAAAAACTTACTTTGCTAATTGAATCCCGGACTTGAATCATAGGGTAGGGGTCAATAAATAAAAGTCTTCTTTTTTTTTGTTGCTTATAATGATAAGGAGTAAATGTTTAAACTTTCAGCTAGATCCATAAATATAGATAGCCAGTTGAACATGCTTGAAAACTGAAAAAACTTATATGTTGACAGATTTAGTGACTGTATTAGTTAACGGTGTCTAACAGGAAATGCTTTCACATGATTCTTCGGATGGGAAGAGAAGCCTATCAAATCTTTATTACTTACACGAAGGAAACATGTTTGAAAAAAGATTCTTTATTTCATATTTGAAGATCAGCAACAAACCTGTCAACATAAGTCAATATTTACTTATATTTCTTCAGTTCCTTCAGCTGGCTATGTATGTTTGTATGTATGTATATATGTATGTATGTATGTATGTATGTAAGCATGCTTGCGTGTAGAAATGAATGTATGTGTCGATCGTGCGTACAGGCTATTCCATTTGAGCTAGAAGGATTAATAGTCAAACATTTACTCAATATTTATGGAAAAAAGTTCTTTCTTCCCCCTCAAGTTTTTAATAAAGGTTTCAGTTCAAGAAATAAATTGTTGCTGAAAAAATCCCTTAGTACATGTCAGGAATCACATACACTTGTTTTTTCTTAATTCAAAATTCGAACTTTTTTCTTGTGATCAACGCCCAAAAAAAGGCGAGAAAAGTTACTAATCCGTTGATTACCTCTTTCCAGAAATTTAATAATTGACCATCCAAAAAAAAAAAAAAAAAAGCCCGATGGCCACGTAATGGTTTTTAATTAGTAAGTAATTAGACACGTTATTTCCATCAATTATTTTGTTCCTGGCTATGGCCAAAAGCTTCAATTACATGACACCATTGATTCCTGTTCACCATTGAAGAGAATAATTCATGAGTCATAATACGGGATTAAATGGTATCGAATTTTGGTTAATTGGAAACCGTCAACCAAAACTGTCATTAAAAACTGTCAATATAGGTTTATACAGTTCTGAGATCTGTCCAGCTCGCTGGCTGGCTACGTGTGTATGTATAGATATATGTATGTATCTGGCGTTAGGGTCACACCAATAGAACTAGAGGGCCGTGATTTTAATTTTTTCTTCATTATGCCCGAAAAAAATAAAGAATTGCTTTTTGTTTTTACCCCCCCCTCCTATAGTTTTCGGGAGGGAGTTCAATACGCCGAGTAAGTTTTACTAAATCAATCCCTTGGTTTTTGCCCACTAGTTTTTAGAAAGTTCTGACTTTTAGTAAACATAGCCTAAGAAAAGGACATAGAAGTGACTTATTCATTGATCCTCCTTTTTTTTCAAATTTTTAATTGATCATTCAAGATAGAATACATTGGTCACATGACGATTCCTATTGTGTGACTTCCTTTCAAGTGTTATTTTATTGTTATCACAATTTTCTTGGTTGAGTACACTCAAAGTAGGTTGAGTTAAGTACAAAAATTGACCTGAAATCGTCAGGCCAGGACTTGATAAAACGCCCTGAGCTGAAATTTCGATACTGTTCTTCCTGTCGGTCAGTCCACATGGTATATCCTAAATTTCCCCATGATTTTCAATTAAATGGTTAGGAATAGCAGGCAATAGACAATGAAAGAAATCGAGACAGTACTACCCTTTCGAAATTCAGATAGTAATTAATAGCAAATATGATGCGCTGTCTTTATCCTCCATGGGTTTATACTTGCGCTATCAATTACAAAAGACACGCTGCTGGATAAGAAGGATGATTAACTAAATCCAGACATTTTCCGTACCATTTGACTGTCGTCTTGCCTTAGTTGGCCGGCTTAGAATTCATAGCAGCGAGATACATGATTACTTTCTGAACATGAAAATACCTTATTACTTTCCAAACACCCCAATACAGTATAAAGGTTGCAGTAATTATCTTCAATTCTTATCTTATTGACTTTTTTTCTCAACATAACAAGAATAACAAATTCAGACTTCCGATTAAGACTAAACAGTGAAAAGTTTGATGTATGGAGAGAGAAAAGAAACAGGGAAGACAAAATTCCATTACTACGTCATCAATCAACGAAAGGAAAATTAAACAAGCAAAGAGGGGAAGAGAGAAAGAAAAGCTATGGACGCTAAATTGAATTATCTGGTGTCGTAAAACAGATTCTCTTTAATCAAATTCATTCCTCTTTTTTTTTCATTTTTTCAAATTTTAACCAATTTTTTTTTCTTTTTCTATTTTCTCTACTCTTTTCAATCCCAACCGTCCATAGCTGAAAATTGAAATTTTGCACACACAATACCCTGTGTAAGGATTTTTTTTTCATTATTGGCATTCAGAATAGAGTTCGACCCTAAAGCAGCCAGTCGAGTTCTTAATAATTGTATTTTTCTTGTAACAAACACAGTATGTTGCTCTCAGAATTAACCCAAATTATTAACACATTTGCAGAAGAAAAAAAAGGATTTTACTCCATAATTATCATTTCTTCTGAACTTAAAATTCATTTTTTCTATCATCATCATCATCACTCTTTTAATGTCCGATGTTGGACATAAACCTTCCCCAAGATCCGCCACATTTCTTTATCATGGGCATCGTGGAGCCAGTATTTTCTGAATTTACTTAGTTAATCCCTCTATCTTGTATTTTGTCGGCCTCGATGTCAGATGTGGTGTCTTGGGATCCATGTTGTCAGTCGTGATGTCCATCGGTTGTCTTTCATTCTTGCAATATGACCAGCACATTTCTATTTGAGTTTTCTAATGGATCTATGATGTCTCAGACCCCTGTTTTCTTCCTAATATATTGTGCTGTCTTATGATCTCTCCATGTGAGGTTGAATATGATTATCTCATGCGCACGCTGCATGCTTCTCAGTTTACAGTTAATTCAAACAAACAAACGATCCAATCATCAACACAAATACTATTGTACAAAAAAAGGTAATTGTGCATTTCATTGGTAAAGATTTGGTTCAGTGAAAGTATACTTTTGTCGTATAACGTATTTTGATTTTTTTCAAATAAATATCACCTTCATTTCTTTGGGCGTTTTTCATTTTTGAAAATCTCGTCAGTTAAGCGATGGAGGGTATGGAGAGTAATATTCCGACTGGGCTCAGTGCATCATGCAGCTTTAATTCGACCCTGTCGTATGTTAATAGGCGCTGAATAAGTTGCTGCGTTTCTTGCAGTTACCATATTCCAATTAACACCTTCAGAGAAGACAGTTGGATTAATTGACAATGTCTGATAGAAGATCGATCATTAGCTCATCAATAATTTAAAAGGCGCAAAATTATTCGATCTTGAAAGATTAGGCGCCTGGCTAGACTTGTTAATGACTAAATAAACATTCAAAACAATGTTAATCGCGTCTTTAACTTTGAGAAGAATCATTTACATACCAACTTTTGTCCCGACTATTCACTCTTCTTCACAGATTCAAATTTTCTATTTGATACTGTTGGGTGGGGGTACTTCAACGGGGAAACAGAGAGATAGAGAGAAAGAGAAAGGGAGAGAGGCAGATAGAGCAAAGGAGACAAACTATTTTTCCTTTGTAATATTACTTTTTTACCTGATAAAGGTCGTAGAACAGACCGGCCAAAATTTAGTTCAAGCATCATTGATAGTAAAAAAAATTCGGTCCGACCATTGCTTTCTGAGGTTTAACGTACTGAGGTACGACACTAGTAGATAGACACACTACCCCCAATCAGACTTAAAGCAGTACGAACAATGTTGCTACACAGGACCCATAGATTTCAAGGGACACCCAAAATGTCAGAAATATCATTTATTTACTGCTATCTTTTTGTGGAAGGATGGACAATGGTAAAAGAAGGAGGGGGCAAAATTCCAGGGTGGATCTAGGAATTCTTTTATTGATTGAGTTATATTTTTCCTTTTTTTTTTTTCATGCATTAATGTATAAGCTCATGAGAGTCTACACAATATCTCCAAAAGACCTCAGAATTTCAATGGCATTTTGTGGAAGGGAGGGACAATGAGCTATATAAAGAGGGATTAGATTTTTGAGTGGATCCATACATAACAACTTATCCTAACAGTGCTATTAGTAAAGCTTGCGCTCTCCGATTGCATCCTAGTTTCCAGTGTCATCCATAGTTTCACTTTGTTTTAGGAATTTTCACATTATGTTGATTATCAATCCATAAAAGACTTAGTGCTTAATTGAGCATTATGTTTTCATGAATATTTCATTTTCTTCTGATAATAAGTAAGTACTAGAAATATCATTCTGTGTGGCCAATCAATGATAAATTCGGTCTTGCAGTCACGGTACTCAGATTAGGCATTAAAGAAACTATATCTAGTGAAAATTATTCCTTACATTACAAAATTCATTGAGAATGAACCACAGTATCACTTCACGATATTTCGTACTTCAAGAGCATCAAAATATTCAAATTTGATACTTTCAAGTTATCTGACGTCTACTGATGCTAAGTACGAACCAGCAATATTCAATTTTTAATCTGGTTGTCAATCTCTCGGTATAGTCGAGTTTTGATTTATTTTTGGAATGACAATGACCACACCAAAATTCAGTGACGTCACGACGACACGAATAAGGGATGTATACGCAAAAACTGATTTCAAATACACACTCTGAACTCAAACCTACATTTTTCATTTCATGAACTACTAATAAAGGAGTTGACTATTAGTTTTGAAATAATATTGCATGAAGGAATGAATTCTTTACGTTTACTTTTCAGATTCTAATGAATCTTGTCCATAGTGCAGCCAAATTTGTTTCAATATTTTGTTTATGAATTTTTTAATTTTCTGTCAAATTGGAGCTATAAAAGGCTGCCTGAAGAGTAGTTTCGGTGAAGTAGGTCGTATTTAATACAAATTATTCGACAAAATTCGAAAAAAAATCGTCACGTTGTTAGAACCAAAACATATGATGTTTGATTTTCAATTCTGTTCCCACTGTGGGTTGTAACATTATTGTGTCGGAGTTTTGAATCTTGTGAGAGTTTAGAAATACGTTCATTTCATTTAATGACTAATAAACATATACAGGATATCCAAAATATCCATAATTTCATGAAGATTGAAAAACAAACGAACAAGTAATGGGGCTTGTGTAACCAGGCAAGTACAAGCACCTTGAAGTAGAAATACATAAGATGTGGCTCTTGAAAGCACAAAATGTTCCTGTTATTGTTAAACCATTAAGGACGATCAAGGGAGACACTGAAGAAATATCTCACTTGAATTCCTGGCAACTCTACTCTCCGTGAAATACTGCTCAAGGACATTGTCCGTATATCAAGAGCACTATCATCTGTTGTAAACTGATGTAAAGTGCTACACATAAGAAAAAAAACGGTAACGCACAAAAAATACCTCACAAGAAACTGCAACACACATGCAAAAAAAAAATCGATATCACTTCAAACTTTTTTTTGTTGTTGACGTCAACTCATCAATAGATTGTAAAAAAGAAAGATGATAATAATAATGATAATAATAATCATCAGACCAAACTATATCAAAACAAAAATCGACGGAACAATGACAGACAGCAAATGCCGCCTGTATGGGAAAAGAGATGAGACCGTAAACCACATAACTATTGAATGCAGTCAACTTGAAGGAAAATAAACACAGACACGATAGAGTAGCAACCGTGATACATTGGGAACTGAGTAAACGAATGGAATTCAACCATAAGGAAAAGTGGTGTCAGCACAAACCAGAGACAGCCCTGGAGATTGGAAACCACAAATTGATTTGGGACTTTGACATCCAAACGGGCCACCTCAATAAAACGATAGTTAAAAAGTATATATTTACATTTTGAGAGAGGGTGGTTAAAGTAGACGGATAGGTGAATGTTAATGAAGATCAGGCAAGAATTTGAAAAGAAAAATCCATATGATTCAAATTATGAAATGATTATATCCACACACACACATATATACAAGTGCGTGCATGCGTGTATGTTCACGTGTGTGTGATTTAGAGGGCTTTGTGTTTGTAAATATATAAGTGAGAGGTGTCTGTGTGATTGTGTAATTGTGGGTCATACTATGAAAATTACCTAAATCTGAACACAGCTTAACCAAATTTGAAACGCCTGTTCAATTGATTTTTTTTTTTCAAATTAGAAAAATATTCTTTGAAAGTTTTCAGAGAAAGGTTCTATTTACCATGTTTCTATAATGCTAAAGTGGAGCCTACCTACCACCCATAAACATATCTTATTTTTTAATTTTTATGTACAATTATTCAAGGGGTGTGATGTGGAAGGAGGCCCACAATTTAAGGGGTCAAAAGTGAATAACACCTCTCCCTATAGAAGAATTAGATTTGAAAGTTTTAAGAAAAAAAAAGAAGCATTTTAAAGCGTTTCAAAAGCGGGGAGACTCCATTCATAATGTAACCATAATGCCAAACTGGATCATTGCTTTCCATTCAGTACATGCATGCACACGCACACACACACATACACACACACACAAATACACACACATCTGGTTGATGTCACTGTAGGTAATGTTTGCGTTTTCTTCTGCCAACTCTTTTTGTATAAATTTATTTCATTATTTTTTGTTATATTTTTCTTGCGTAGGGAAAGTGAAATTATGACCGGTTGATATAAATCAGGTTGGTTGTATTGGAATGTTTCGGATACTTTTCATTTTGATTTTTCTTCATCAGCATTTTGGTGATCCATCAGTTTAGTATGGTGGTTTTAGTTTCAGGAGATACACCGTACAACCTTATCTCTTAGAGGGTTTTAGTTGTTCATGTTTAATTCCTTTAATATTCCTGGTGGGTTGGTTTCTAAAGATTTGAGATTATTATGAGGAGATGATTAAATTGTGCTTATAGTGGATGGAGGTTAAATACTACTACAACTACTACAACAACTAAGACGAAGAAGAAGAAGAAGAAGAAGAAGAAGAAGAAGAAGAAGAAGAAGAAGAAGAAGAAGAAGAAGAAGAAGAAGAAAAAGAAGAAGAAGAAGAAGAAGAAGAAGGAGGAGAAAAAAGAAGAAGAAAAAGAAGGAGAAGAAGAAGGAGGAGAAAAAAGAAGAAAAAGAAGGAGAAGAAGAAGGAGTAGAAGAAGAAAAAGAAGAAGAAGAAAAAGAAGAAGAAGAAGAAAAAGAAAAAGAAGAAAAAGAAAAAGAAGAAGAAGAAGAAAAAGAAGAAGGAGAAGAAAAAGAAGAAGAAGAAAAAGAAGGAGAAGAAAAAGAAAAAGAAGGAGAAGAAGAAAAAGAAGAAGGAGAAGAAAAAGAAGGAGAAGAAAAAGAAGGAGAAGAAAAAGAAAAAGAAGGAGAAGAAGAAGAAAAAGAAGAAGTAGGAGAAGAAGAAGGAAAAGAAGAAGAAGAAAAAGAAGAAGTAGGAGAAGAAGAAGAAGAAAAAGAAGAAGAAGAAGAAGAAAAAGAAGAAGAAGATGAAGAAGAAGAGGGTCGTTATGATGATTGATGATTTCGTATACCTGTCTGTGGATTGGTAAATTAGGTTTTTCAATAGAAATCTCGAACGGTGCCGACATTTGACAGCTACTTCATCTTTTCTATTTAGTGAGTCTGATTCTCAGGGAAGGTGATAATTTCAAACTTCCTGTTTCGGTTTTAGTGCCATGACATTTCAATATTCTGGTATGTGTCCATTTCTTTTGATATTTTTCAATTAACTGTTGGTGTGAATTTTCAGTATTTGAAAGTCAAACATACACCATCCTTTTCAAACGAAAAATACAAAAACAATTCATCACTATCTACATATTACTGGAACTTCAATTAAAAAGCAGAATTAAACAGAGTACATACAGGTACAAAAATCACCACAGATATATGATCATTATTATTCTCCTCCTCCTCCTCCAAATTCTTCTTCTTCTTCTTCTTCTTCTTCTTCTTCTTCTTCTTCTTCTTCTTCTTCTTCTTCTTCTTCTTCTTCTTCTTCTTCTTCTTCTTCTTCTTCTTCTTCTTCTTCTTCTTCTTCTTCTTCTTCTTCTTCTTCTTCTTATCATTATTATTATCATTATTATTATTATTATTATCATTATTATTAATATTTATGGTAGTAGTAGTAGTAGTAGTAGTAGTAGTAGTAGTAGTAGTAGTATCCCAAGCCACTATTAGCGCAATGTAATCATCTTCTCATAATTATCTTAGATAAAAGCCAAGAATGTTAAAGAAATCAAACATTAACAACTAAAGCCATATAAAAGTGAACTCTAAAATGAGTAAACGTATAGAATTATATAATCTTCCAAAACTCAAACCACAGCAGTAAACTAATGGATTACCAACATACTGATTAAAAAAAGTGCCTGGGATAATTCAAATACAACCAGCCTAATTCACAACAAATGGCTGTAAGTTCACTTCCCCTATGGAAGATAAATGAAATTAAAAGAAATAACAAATAAAAAACAAATAAAAAAAAAAGTAAATAGATAAAAAATTTTAAAATGACCTACATAGGAATCAACCAGTAAACAAGAACAAGGAGATATGAATAAAATGAAGCAGTGTTTCCCTATCCAGAAAATATATACAACTCCCAATAAAGTTCTAAACAGGAATCTGTATTAATTGCACGTAGAAGCCCGAAAGGCAGAAACATAAACGTGTTTGTGTAGAGGATCATTTCTTTCTCCATATTTGAAGGTCTACTTTAACTAAATGTTTAAAGTATGGAGCATTTTATGAAATAAACCTATCACACATCGGATATTGAATTACTGATTTTATATATATATATATATATATATATATATATATATATATATATATATATATATATATACTAGCCGAAAAACCCATCCGTGGGACGGATATTCCATTAGAATATATATATATATATATATATATATATATATATATATATCATGGATATTTTTAAAATAATCATATATACATATATACATACATATATATATATATATATATATATATATATATATATATATATATATATATATATATATATATATAGATTGCATTATATCATATAGACACTCTAATTTGAAATGATCACCCGTTATAACACAGTGGATGTCGATTTGACTTTAAACACATAAATAAAATAAACAATTAAAGAAAATGGGGCTGCTGCTGAAAAACTTTCAATTGTTTATTCTATTCACGTTGTGTAGGGCAAATGGTACATTCACACGCTTATAACAGGTAATCATTTAGAATAAGAGTTTGTACGTAATATAACGCAATTTATAATCATTCTTTCGGATCATACATCGCTTTCTTAATCACACACACGCACATATATATGTAAATGTGTGTTTTTGTGTGCGCATGCGTGCGTGTGTGTGAGTGTTGTTTTTGGCTCTACTAGACAAAAAAATTGCAATCATGAAAGTGACGAGAATATTTTCAGGCTCAATGGATAATATTCGTATGGTTGAGCCTTTTTGTTGTCTCAGCAAAAGGAATGTGACAAAATATCCAATGTGTATTTGGTGACCAGCCGTTATTTAGAAGAAAAACCAAACTAAAGTTATGGTCAGTCACTCTTTAGCATTTAGCAACATTTTTGTCTAATAAAACAAATTGTTTCCAATTGATTTTTCAAGTTGATCCCACTTAAAACGACCGAAAAAAAATCATTGCATCAAAAATAGAACAAAAAATATCGTCGAGAATGCAATATAATTGATTGGGGAAATTGATAAGATATGAATATATATACGAAGTGTATACATCAGCTTTAAACTATGTATAGCTTGCTTTCACTTTTTTCCTTTCTTTTGCAACCAAATTTTTTTGGCAGCATATCTTGTTGGGGAAATCGATTGGAAAAATTGGAAAACAGAGGTGATCAATGAATCAGTTTCTTCCTTGGCATAAAGTAAAAAGTCTGAATTGAAAGAAACTAACACGCTAATTCAAACTTAGGGATCAATTTAGCATAAACTTACATTGCAAACTGAATTCTCCCCCAAAAATGTATTCAGGGGGGTATTTTGTAGAAACAAAAAATCTCTCTTGGCATCTTTTGTACTTTCCTAACTCAACCTTTTTGAAATCACCAACCAAACTGTCACCAAAATTATTGACATAGGTTTCTCCAGTTTTCAGGTTGGTCTGGCTTGCTAAATATGTATTCATAACGTATACAGGCTGCATCGATGGGGCTAGATAGCTGAACGTTTAGACAATCACCGCTCATTATGTTCAGAAAGATATAGTTTCCTAGTGGGGATTCAATTTGCAATGTGATTTCACGCTGAAAGGGTCATTTTTTTAAAATTAATTTTTAAGAAATTTATTATCCATTGATTATTGGTTTTTCAAATTTTTTCAATCGATCATCCCTAACACGGCATGCTGTCAAAAAACATTGTTGCATTGAATTTTTTTTGAGTAACCAACCAAAACCTGTTCTTATATCGGTTTGAAAAGAAAATTTCCCTTATTATGCAAAACTCTCCAGCTTGTTAATTCTGGTATAATAGCCGAACTACCTGCCTACGAAAGGTTGAATAAAAATGATGAGAGGGACACCGCCAAATATCAATTTACTCGCAGCTTAATACATATCATCCCTACTACTTTATCTAAAACTAAGGATTCTCCCTTGTTCACAAATGCAAGCTTGTATTATATCAATCCATTTATCTCTCTATGAATGTATAACTAAGAAATGGAACACATCTGAATTTTTTTGCGAGATGGGTTGAAAAGGTTTGTGGGAGAAAAAACAAAAAAAAAAAAACAAACCTCGAGATGACGCTAAAAGGCTGAAGTTGCTGCTACTACTGCTGCTAGGAATGCACTAATCCCTAAGCTGAATTGTGTGGTAACTCCACGGGTGTTAACAACTAAGTTTATCCACAATCTCATGATGTTGCTCTTCTTTCACCCTTTGCCTATATAATCATTTTCTCCCTTATCCTTTCCAATAGTTGCTGCCCGAACACGTTTTTATCTGAATGTTATATATAAAAAGGAACGGGTTTCAGATGCAAAAATCATCCAACCTACCTAATTTTTTTTCTCACATTATCTGGCGAATCTTGGGAAAGGTCTATGTCCAATGACGGGTATTAAAATGCTGCTGCTGTTGCTACTGCCCCTGCTACAGCTGATGATGGTGATGACGGTGATGATGGTGGCTATTGTATATTTTTTAACCCAAGCTTCTTGCTTACGATCGTAGAAAAAGGATAAGGGAGTTGCAATGAAAAAAATAATATGAGAGAAATCTTTGTTAAGATAATCCACAATTCTTTATGTAAACAAGAACAAAATATTCAACAATACGTCCTACCACTGTGATAGTAGAAGTTGGCAAAGGAGGAAAATGAGAAAAGGAGAAAGTTGTTTTCCATTGAGTCTATTGACAATGTAAAACATTGTGCTCTGGCTATATTCAAAGAGTATTTTTTTCGATATAAAATACAAATATGCTGACCTCTTTCATTGTATCATGACATCATATCAGCTGTTGAAAAAAATGATCGGAAAATGATCCCACATTTTGATGACATCACACTTCTACCTTCCTTCTCCCCTTCCTTCCTCTAAAGCATCTTATAGAGATGCGTTTGGACATATAAAAAATAATTCGAATGATGGTCTCCAGTATGTTTTTTTAAAAGACCTTTTCTTTTATGCTATCTCTTAGAATTATTATCCAGTCACTGAAATATTCAGTCATGAAATGATTCCTGTGATAAATCCATTTTCATCACCCACGGTCTTATGAAAAAAATCTGTGTCGAATAAGAGGGACGACGGGTATATATACAGTGATATTTATCCTGATGGCAACCTTGACCACAGCCTGATCCAAAAATGACTTTTTTCTGTATAGATAAGAGAAGGGATCAGAATTGTGTATATCTAGGGAAATGGGCCAAAGGATCTATTCAGAATACATCTAAGCGACAATCCTGTTACCAGCAAATAATAATAATGTTTTCCTTTATACGTGAACATCAAATTGGACTAACATGAAACAATTGTCCTGCACCCAATCCTTCATTGACTTTAAAGGTTCCAATTCTCCAACCTGTTCGCCCCCTGTGAGAAGGCCCCATCCATTTACAGGAAGGGAACTGATTGATAAGTGAACCTATTTCCCAGGACGGGATTTTGTCCGTTCACTGACCGATATTTTTTGAAAGATCTTTCTTCACCGCCTTTTATTTTGAGCAATAAAGAGAAATTATGATGGAAGGTAGGAAACTGAAGTAGTGCCCTCACGCTGGCTACGACATCAGATATCCCTACACAGACTTCATTTATCCCCACTTTCTAAATCTTGGCTTCTAACCATGGCGAGAATAAGGAATCACCTCACCTTCATTTAACTTTTCATTTTTACTCCATAGCAAATAAACAAATCACGAACATGACACAGAGCATTTTTTGTTTTATAGCTGAAGATTACAACTACATGAAATACACCTCAAACAAACTAGATTAAAATATTCAAATTATCGGTATATTTTCCCAGATCAAGCAAAAGGAAAAATATGGAATCATCGAATGCTGTGGTGAAACATATGGAACCACAAACAGGAAATTACAATTTTTTTCTTCAGCATTGAATGAATCCACAATTTTTTCTCTACTTGGTTCCGATAAAATATGCCAGTAATTTAAATGATGTAATCTACTTTTGGTATATGTTATATAGACAGAATGTTCAGCTATCAAATGAAAATTACTTTGTGTAATATTTGTGATCATTTCATTGGCTTGGAAGCATAAAAAAGGACTGGTGGAACATCCTGTATGTGTGCTGATTGCATAATGTCTGCCCTGGATAGTACTTCTTCGAGGTTTGTGATATGTGAAAAAGACGGTGCGATGTTATTCACTCCACTATACAGTATTTCATCCATATTCTTGAGAGATTGGATTGATTCAGGCCTTTCACAAGGTCAGTAGTGCCGGTCTCAGTCTAAGTCGGAGTTCGAACTCGACTCACATAGTCCATTTATTGCGCTTCGAACAAATAGATCACAAGCACTTCCCCATGGTCAAATGATGCTCAGTATGAATCTGTAATGGGAAAAAAGGCAGGTATCAAATTAAGTCGGGCGTCATTGGTGTCCGTTTATCTTGCTTGGTTAAACCTCTTACTTTTCGCTTTGTTTCTGATGAACCAGATGACACTATCATTTATCATTCTAGGATTGTCACAGGGAGAGAGAAAAAAATTATATGGATAGCGAGGACATTTGAAAATGGGGCCACGATTATTTTCTCCCTTTTTTTTTGTAGATGATATAACCTGAAAAATATGAATCAGGCAGGTCTGGTTAGTCACTCAATAAAAATCACTACGAGAACAACATCTCTTGGCAGCATGCCGTGTTAAGGCGATCGAGTAAAGCATTGTGGAAAAGTAGGGTGATAAATGAATAACTCACTTCTCTCGTCTTCGGTCGGGCGATGATAAAAAAAAGAAGCTTACATAAAGCAAGCGAGATCGCCGACGGACATAAACTAAGGGACCAATTCAGCATGGGATTACATTGCAAATTGATTACCAATGGGTTGTTTTAAAAAAAGGAAGTTTTTTGTTGACATAATAATGCAACACATGACACACATATATATTCATAGCAAGAGAAAGTCACACACACACACACACACAGATACATACATACATATATATATATATATATATATATATATATATATATATATATATATATATATATATATTCATAACTAGAGAAATCTAGGTCGAAAGATTTGGTGACACTTTTAGTTGACTGTTTCTTATACACTCTTGGGGAAACACGTCAAAAAGTGATTATGGCGTTTTCAGAGAAGTGTCAGAATTGGAGATAGGAATAAAAGACGGTAAATCAAATGGGTCGTTTGCATGAAGAAGGTGTGAAAAATACAAAGAGAACAAAACTTAAAAAGAAAATATCCAGTAAGATGGAATAATCACGACAAAAGAGAAGGCAATATTCATTTATATATATATATATATATATATATATATATATATATATATATATATATATATATATATATCAGCCTCCGGGTCCGATGTGAGGGATTCAATTCTGCCTCGCTGTATTGGATAGGATAAAAGTCTATTGCCATACTGATGTAATATATATATATATATATATATATATATATATATATATATATATATATATATATATATAGTCCAAAAGCTTTACAAGTTTGTGTGTCTGTGTCATATAGGTATGTATGTACATGGATGTATATATATATATATATATATATATATATATATATATATATATATATATATATATATATATATGTATTTACAACTGTGTATCTAAGTATATATATATATATATATATATATATATTTGGGTCATTTTAGTGAATCATCTCCCAATACCAGTTAATGAATGTGTGTGTGTGTGTGTGGATAGAAATGTGTGCATACGTATGCATAAATATGTTTGTGCAACGGTGTGCATATATATATATATATATATATATATATATATATATACATATATATATATATATATATATATATATATATATATATATATATATGTATATGATAAGATTTGAGTCATAATGTATCTGTATTTACGATGTATATTCATGTTGTATAGTATTGAAAACGACTGATAGTGCCGATCGGTTCACTTGTACGAAAACAAGGGAATAATAATAAAAAAATAAGAAAGATGGTCTTTGTCAGTTATTTCAATCATATATATATATATATATATATATATATATATATATATATATATATATATATATATATATATATATATATATATATATTTCGATCAAAATTATCGTGCTTCTCTTTTCAAATTGGCTTTATTCAAATTCCAAATATGTAAACAGTAATACAGGTTTGTATGCATTTTGGATTGTGCATTCATATTTTAGTATTCTGTACAAGATGAATTCAAACCGTTATTGATCCCAAGTGACCTCAGGCTAACCCCAAGTAAACATGGCCTCATTCTATCTCAGTTGGTGGCTTATTTCATGGGAACCAGCCTATCCTTCTCGAGTTCACTCTATCATACCTTGGGTCAATTCAACCTCATTCACAATGTCAGGTTATAGCAACAGGTCTCATATCGAACATGTTACTCTTAGAGTTGTCATTACCATACATTCACGTCCAATATTGTCATCTTGAGATCCAGTAAAGTTATGAGCTTCCACCCGCTCCCCAATGTATCCGTATTGAATTTTATCAAGAATATACTGCCTTAAGTTTTGATGACATTGTAAAAAAGAGGGAGTATCAAGAAAGGTATGCAACATTCAGGAAGAACTGAAAAATGGTAGATATTTGTCTCTTCAGCAAAAATATGGACACATTCTTGTTCAACTCAAAAACAAGATAGAGTATTGGTGGCAAAAAAGGGTCAGCATCATCTACGGGGCGGACGAAATAGTTTTTTTTTGGGGGGGAAGTGTCAAATTTCTATCTAAATGTATGCTTATTTGATCCCTTAATTTGTGTCAAACTTTTTATTCTTTTTTTTTTCGGTGATCACCACCCAACAAAAGCAACATGTCCATGATCACCCATTTTTCCAATATTTTAATTGATCACCGCCATTTATTGTACACTAAAGATGGTAAAAGAGTCTTTTTTGTGTGTTTGCTGGTGAGTTTGTCTGTTCGTGTGTTCCAGCGCTCCTGGCCATTTTGTTTTGTCTAAAAACTCGAAAATTGGCATCAATATTCCGCTAGACCCTTGTTAAGAATGTCTTTCGTTTTTTTGGTGTAAAAAAGACGGCTTTGACCTTTTGGGGATCTTTTTTTTGACCGATTTATTAATAACATCTAGATTCTAGAGATTCTGGATGTTTTTTTTTTTAAATTCTATTCTAGATGTTTTTCAGTGAAAAACGCCAGTGGTATCGTAAATAAGATTTATTCCGAAAATATTTATTCATCGATGCAATTTCCCACTAAACTTTAAATTTTGACGCTACGGTCATTCAGTTATTGACTATGATTGCGAGTTTTGTTTTTCTTCCTTTTCTTTCCTTCTTTATTGTTGTTTCTCTTCGTTTCTTCAACTCTTCTCACATTTCCTCTCATTGATATTTCTTTTCTTTTCTTCCTGATTTTCATTATCACTCCTCTTCTACGCTGATCCAAAATTTTTCATCTTCATGCAAATGTGATCTTTCTATGCAAATGTGATTCAATCCAACGCCTATCTGGCCCCAGTGCACTTTGCATCGCTCTAATTTCAATTTGCATATTTCATCAGTCCAATCTGGAATTCCTATACGATATACAGAATAAAGACCCACGCAACGATCAACGAGGCTCCAAGCAAGACCGCTATCACCTGTTACAGTGGTGCTGTACAATTGTGGGTATCTCAGGGTTTGTTTGTTTTTTTATGTAGAAGGTCTGTGGTGCTCACGAAAACGCCAGACTGATTAACGGCTAAAAAAGTTAGCTGATATAAGGATGACTTTTATTTTTGAATCCAGCTCCGGCCCGATTTTCCTGCTCAAAAATTGTTTTAAACAGACCAAGAAAGCTGACTTTTTAATATATTATAGCTTAAATATAGAGCTTCAAATAAATTGTATTGACTGTAACCTAATGTTTAATTTCCTTTGTTCAATTAATTATTTATGAACACCTTTTTCATCAACTGATTTTGCTATACTTTTTTGGAACACTCTGTGTTTAAGCAAGAACATATAAAAAAAATACAGATCTCTCGGTCTGTTTTTAAGATTTTTAGAGCAAAACGTAACGAAACGGAGCTAAATTCATTTAATACAAATTAGCGGTTATCTTTGCTTCCGCTAAATTTCGTGTCGTTTATCAGTTTAGCATTTTCTTTATCTACACCCGTCACTGTTGAAGGGTTAACCTAGTTTTGCTGTTCTCAAAATTTATTGTATGACGGCATTCTAAATATAATGATACAAGAAAAAAATTGCACACTCAAATTCGAATGTCTATAATACAATTCTTTCAATAGGGAATTAACTTCAGTTAAAAAGTCTATAGGCTCAAATGGTGAATAAGAAGGGTTTTTATCAGCAAAATTTTACCCCAGAGTGAAAGAGTCCAGTGGCACGGACAGCAATTGAAGAAAATCCCATCGTTCATTATTTGAGTAAATGAATGCATTTTTCACTGTTAGATCAGCATCCTACTTCCACATAGCAGTAAGCTGACTGTAGGAATATGTAGACATACAGTAAACATGAAACAAATATCTGTACCTCACATATATTAATCACCGCAGCCTGCAAGTGAGCCAGGATTTGTAATCTAAATAGATAAGCAAAATTATTTGAAAAAAATCTTTTCATCTAAAAGTATCTGAAAGTTTGTTTTTTTTCTGAAATTATCTATTTAAAGTCAGCACAAGATTTAGGCATTGTAGGTTCCAAAATGACCTTAGAGACCCCCAAAACAATTTTTTCCGATGGTGCCTTGAGACAAATATTCAAAGCTATAGCTCCAAAAATGTGACCTAGGGCGCCCAGAGATACACACTCACAGATGAGCAAAGGAAGAAGAATCTGTAACCCATTTGGGGGGTGGGGCTCTGGTGATTCGATTTGACGAAAACATTTCAACAGTCAATGAACTTTTCTGTCTAATATTTCATATAGATATCCATGACAACTTTTCCCTTTCATCTTTCGCTGAACATTTGAGATCTCAGGAAACATAGCAATAAAGCAACTAGATTGTTAGAGGCATAGTACCTGCACTGGACACGTTCAAGGTTCAGAATACATGTTTGTGTATTTGGAAAAATCCATGCGGCACACCTGGAAGATAGTTGTGGCCCACCATTGTCTTGCGGCGCACAGTTTGAAAACCAGTGCTCTAGTTGTCGATTCGATCCGTGCAAATCTCCTTTCGACGTTCTACCGTCATTTTTAATGTCATTTCTACTAGTTAGATAGATGGATGGATAGAACAGTGGATAGGCATTGATAGTCAACCAATAGAAACCATATCAGGATTAATGCCTTTTAATAACATCGGGAAGGGTTGATCAGTTATAGAATGAAATGAGTGGTGATCAATAAATAAGTTACTGCCCCCGCCTTTTGGAAAGTGATGATTACTAAAAAAATGCCTGGATTTTTTTTAAAACAAACCAAGGGATCAATTTAGCATAGAAATACATTGTAAATTACCATCTGCCCCTAAAAACTGTTCAGAGGGCGAATTTAAACCAAAATCATCATAAAAACTTTTTTTTGCAGACATAATAAGGAACAATTGTTTGGATTTTCTATCCCAAGTGCTGCCTATACGCATAATATAAACATGGCTAGCCAGTCAGATCAGCGTAGAAACTGAAGAAACCTATGTTGGTAGTTTTGGTTTATGGTTTGCGATAAATAGATTGGTATGTAAGAACAGATAGATAGATAGATAGATAGATAGATAGATAGATAGATAGATAAATGAACACACAAAGCAATATAAGCAGAATTAGTTTTTTTCCTCTTCTTCCAAAGTCGTCGCAAAGGTTGATCACAGTTCATCAGCTCGAGGTGAACTCTGTAACACATTGTCTGAACTATGTCGTATCTTTAATCCTCCCCACCAAGATTCATTCAGATTTGGAAATTGAAACACGTCACAGATTCACTTTCGCATCTGTCGCACCCATTCACACCAAGAACGACAACTCCGCTCAGATAAACGTGAGTGTCTTATGGTAAGATATCAGTTGACCAACTTTGATCAGGCAGCAAAATCGACTTAGATAAAAGGCACATAGATTCTATTATTGTTGTATTCCATGCCTTGTGTTTCTCTATATTTATTCACTTCTTATTTTCAAGTCGACACCTATCAGAAGGTAAAACGCTCAACAAAATTATCAACATAACTTTTTTTACAATTCGTCTTGATTCTATCGAACGGGGTTTAATCCTAAAAAGAAGAGTATACAACCAAATCTTCTTCTCGATAGTCACTTATGGAGCTGAAACATGGAACCCAACAAAGACAAATTTGAAAACTGAGAAGCATGCAACGTGTGCATGAGAGAATCACGCAAGACTTCACATGGAGAGATCACAAGACAGCACAATAGATCAGAAAAAAAACAGGGGTCCAAACCATCATAAAATCTATTAAAAAACGCAAATGGCTAAAGGGCTGGTTGTGAGAATGAAAGACAACCGATGGACGTCATGACTCACAACATGGATCCCCAGAGATCACATGCGAAACAGAGGCCAACAAAATACAAGATGGAGAGATGAACTAAATTAATTCAGAAAATGACGGCTCTACGACACCCATGATAGAGAAATGTGGCAGATTCTCAGGAAGGTGTATGTCCAACGAGGGACATTAAAAGACTGATGATGATGATGATGATGATGATGATGATGATGATGGATTCAGATTTTTTCCTCGTCTATGAGTTCGTATTTTCCCAACATTTCAGCCATGTACATAATGCAAGGGATGAAACTCGGTAGCATCCCATTAACACAACCCAGATATACAAAAAAAAACAAAAAAACAAAACAAAACAAAACAGATCCCGTCCGACCAACCATGCACTCTGGGTAATGATTCCACATCCTAGAACAAACAACATCTGACGAAGGTCAGATGGTACTCGGTAGAAACGTTGTGGAAAAAAAGAACCTATAGACAAAGAAAATAGCTTGACCATATACATGAGGATTGTCTTTTCTAGTTTTCATGTGGGTCTGGCTGGCTGTCCATCTATGTGTTGCACGTAGAAGCAGCACCAACAAAGATAATTGGCTGAAAATTTCAACGTTTAAAAATTCTGCCTTGCTAGCCTTATTCTCCTGACCATCCTCCTACAGCCTTTTTTGTTTCAAACATCCTAAGAGTCTTATAAAAGATGATTAGTTATAAACCAAACTGCTGCTGAAGAGGCTTTTAAGAAGTTTATCGGGTCTAGGGATACTGATTTTTCATGAATGAACCCCTAAAATGTAGGCAAGGCGAATTCATTCACAGGGAAACTATTTTGTTATTTATCACTTTTCTTCATCCTGATTTGTGATTCTTGAAAAAACGACATTACTTTCTGGACAGCCCAAATAATAGACAAATAAATAGATAGACTTGAAATCACGGCCAATAATAGAACAAACTTAGCGTCAAAATTTGATGTCATGAAAGAATCTGGATGTTATTGATTAATGTTATTTATAAACCACGATGCCAGAGACGGTGCCTATTCCAAAGTCTGTAGACGAAACGGCAGGGCCAGGGCCGTTAGAACACAGAAACACAGGAATATGCAAGCACGCAAACTCTCTCACGTGTATGAAAGAAAAAAGATGAAACCCTTTGCCATATTTGTGGCTACAGTTGTTCATTAGATATGACCATACTTTGATAGACAGATAAATAGATAGATAGATATGAACAGGATTTGCTAACGTCATTGTAAACATGAATCATTGTTTCTCGATTCAACTCTCTAACATATAAGCTGCATCAAATTTCATCTTTATTTTCTCCTGAATATTCGTTCAGATTTGAAAACAGCAACATATTACATTTTCTCTTTAATATATGTGGCTCTTATTTAAACTAAGACCGATAACTCTACTCAGATAAGCGTGAGTGTCCGATGAACCGATATGAATAAATAAAAAGCGAAATCGACTGAGACTGGGGTAGATTTCAAGATTATAAATATAATGTTTTAAAATAATGCAAGTGTCTTTTGGCAACTTTTTTTTAAATCTGAAAACAGATTCCGAAACACAAATCACAAAAAGATTATAAAAAATGCTAATTACACATGCGTTTTAATTCCATCATATATGCTGTAAGTAATTTCCTTGACCTGGATGCTGGTTGGTACCCTTTTCATGACATACATAACTCTTTTGTTACATAAGAAACGACGTAGCTGATACATCACAAAGGATTGGATGCTCACATGAGGTTGGCGTATGATACAATAATTTCGACTTCTGATTTGTGTTGTCTCTGAAAACAGTTTTGCTGTTATTTTATATTTCACTGTGATATAGAGATTGTATTCAGAAAGAATAGTAACCAGCAGTTGAAATGATAATTTCATACACAGCATCCATTTAGTCTAAATTTAAAGTTGAACTTTGTATAAAAAGCAAAAACGTTGAATTTCAAATTAAAAGAGACAAACTTCAAAGCAAAAAGTTGAACTTCAAATTAATAAAAGTTAACCTTCAAATTGTGACATGATTTGGAATACGCCCCGAAGAAAAAAATTCCTGGATCCGCCCCTGGACAATGTATGAACTGGTTTTAGTTTCTACGTAATCATCTGTCTTTTTGATAATATCGTTTGTTAGTTGATGATAGTCAGCCAATACTATATCTCTTCCCACTGAGGTATTCTGACTTCTATATCTTGTGACGAAGAAAAATTACGGTTTCAAGTTGAAGATCAACTTTTTAAAATTCAAGTTGATCTCTTTTTAATTAAGAGTTCAACACTCTTTTATTTGAAGTTCAACTTTTTGTTATGAGGCTTTAAAAGTCTGATTTCACAATTTTACTGTAACATTGCCGCGTGACTAATATTGAAGCGTAAAATTTACGCACGCGTAAATTCAACTCTCTTATTCTCCGAGGTTGTATCCTTTACATGTTCGTTGATGTACACCTTTCATCCAACTCCAAGCTATTTCTACGTCACTGAATCTATTTCTTCTATTTTTTTTCTTTTCACGAAGTATTGCATTCGTGTCTCGCCCGTTCACACATTTGGCTAAAACAACCGGCATCTTCTTTAAGCGATGGAGGGAACGAATATCACTCTTGGAAACTTTTACACCAGCGTGATAGAAAATTTCAAATACTTTTTTCAAGGTCAATCTCTTCAAGCAACAAAACTATCTCTATAACTATAAGTTTGTTTTTTTTTAGTTATTCTGACTGGCTATGTAGGGATGTATAGATCGTACCAGCCTCATCAATAGAGCCAAAGGGCTAAAAAAATTTCAACATTGACTCCTAATTATGTCTAGAAAGAAAAATCTCTTAATTTGTACCCGCACTTGTTTTTTGAAAATTTTGACTTTTAGTGACCACCACCCAACGAACTGTAAGAAAAGTGGCTTATTCATTGATCACCCACATTTCAAATTTACCGAAACATGCATGCTGTCAGAAAACGTTACGTGACGTTTTCTAATCAGTGACTAACCAGAATTGTATTGTTGTTGTCTGTGTCTATTACGTTCAATATCGCTGAGATGTTCTTCAAATTAGGTGTCATATTTCTGCTGTTAGTCAAACTCTTAATTTTTTTCTAACCTAACAACAATGACTAGTTGAGACTTCTATTTAAGATATTAAAAAAATGAAAAATTTAAAATGGAGGATAGAGAGAGAAAGGGAAAGAGGAAGAGAGGGATCATATTATACATCATCAGTTCACGAAAGTAAGGAAGAATGGAAAAGAGAAGAAAAGAGAGGAAGAATGGTAGAAAGAAAGAGAGAGAGAAAGAGAGGGGAGAAGAGAGAAATAAAGAGAAAAAAAGGAAACAGTGGATGCAATATTGAATTATCTGGTGTCGCTAAACGGATTATTCCATTCAGAATTTATTGATTTTTCAAGATTTTCATATCCACAATAATTCTTTTTTTTTTTTTTTGTTGCAACCCTTATCAGCCCCAAGTGCCCATAGAACTCCCCTCAATTAGTTGGTAGAACATTTTTTTTTTGTTCTTTGAAAAACAGCCTAGTGCCTGAAATACCTGCGTTCGAAGAAGAGTTTAACCCTGAAGTTGCTAGTCTTGTTCTCACAGCCTTTGATTCGGGTGTCGAGTCCCAGAAGTTGGGAATTCTTTCCCACCAGATGTTCAACTTATTGTACTTTACTGTATTGCGGTGATCAGTCATCTCTAATCACTGAATTTTGGAGAAATATGATTGGCTAAACTTACACACAATTGTATTTAGAAACGTTGGTATAGACAATAGATCTTGCTATCAAGTGTGATTGCTGCCTCTCAATTTGGGTGTGGCAGCTCGGAGGGGAGTCGTGCGTCCTCCATGGAGCAATGTGAGCGTGAGAAAAGACCGGATTCACTGACCGGTCCCAGCTTGGTGAGATACTCTCTCAATCCACCACGGAGCATAATAGGCTGAGACGGCCGCAGGGCGATCTTCCTGCTGTCTTCGGCAACTGATATTCAAAGACGGTCATCCATCAGGGTAATGATCCGGGTTGACGTTGCTTAATACTCTGTAGATAACACTAGGGCTCCTTTTGAGTGTGGTCTTACTCAACGCCCACATCTTATTCAAGATAACAAAAACTTCGTACGGTGTTCGATTCCAACTTTTATTAGAAATCTGCATTCAAAACTATCAACATCAGTTTCTCCAGTTTTCAGGTCTGGTTGGCTGGCTGGCTGGCTGATTGACTGGTTGGCTGTCTGGCTGTCTGGCTGGCTATGTACGTATCGTGCGTAGAGACCACACGAATGAAACTGAAAGGTTGAATATTTAAGCATTTGCTCTTTATTATATCTGAAAATTTTTTCATCAATTTTTAAATAAAGATTATCCCGGGGATAGAGATTTAAGTGAGGGTTTCAATTTGCAACGGAACATTACTCTAAACTGATTCTTCAGCAATGTCTGACAGCATTTAGACTGTTTTGTCGATTGAAAAGGCAAGAGGAGTCACTTATTCCTTGATCACTCCTTTTTTAAATTTCTTACTTGATCATTCCCAACACAGATCCGACTCCAGCCAAATGGTTCACTTATAAATAGAGGAAATCTTAGAAGAGTAAATATTCCTATCAGAAAGAGGCTGGGGGATATGTATATACACCGAGAGAGAGGGATTGACAATACGTTGTTTATTATGACTTTCAGCTTTTGAATTAGGGATAAAGATCTTAAAATCGTTGTATATTTCCATATTTTAGGTGCGAAAGAATCTGTATAACAACGTTCATTGTAATCGATTTGATAGTTCCGAAGTTCAATATTTTTTCGTACATCAATGTATGGTTCTTTACATACAAAATGTAAACAAACATTGACCGTAATTCACCATTTTCAATATATATATATATATATATAGAGAGAGAGAGAGAGAAAGAGAGAGAAAGAGAGAGAGAGAGAGACAGACACAGAGACAGAAAGACAGAGAAAGAGAGAAAGAAAGATGGATTTGCAAAAAAAACTGGATCAATCCACATGTCATAAGTAAAATCTTTTGACAAGCCTACATACAAAATTTCATGGAAATATATTGAGGAATGACCACCCAATTCAGAAAAAGTAGACAACGATGGCAATGATGACAGACACAAACAGCAAATAATAGTCCCCGGCTTTTTTTTATTTCGCTGGGGACAATAACCTGTAGTTTCAAACAATTTGCATTTCACTGTAATCTTGAATTTTCTTTACTGAATATAATGGCAAACAGTAAATCAAAATTGTTTTGAGGCCAACAGGGTGTTAACGAACAATAAAATGAGGTATATTTAACCGGATTTTACAAATATCAAGATGGAAACCTTGGCGCCTTTAGTAGTGTGATGATTTGTTGACCAGTCCAGTATATCATTACTTGGTAGTTTGATCCTCCTATTAAAAAAGAAATATATGATCTGATATAATGTTTATAAATAATGCAAAAGTGTCTCGTTGAAAGAAACGAATCGAGCAGATATAGACGAAGAATAAATTAGACGAGAATTTGGAGTTATTTTGGCCTTTGCATTACCGGTGGCTGTTTAGCTCAATGGTAAGAGCAACGCTACGTTAAAGCAGCTACCCTATCAATGGTTCGACTTCTGCAGCAGCCTCATTTTCTTGAATTGTTTGTTCTATTTACGCTGAGTAAGTTAGGTGATAATCAACTGAGTAATAACGGGAGATACATAAACATGTATACATATATAAATATATGAAATGATCTTCAGTTATTACACAGTGTATATATCATTTGGCCTCTGTTGAGAAGACATGTATGTTTCTGATGAGATTGGATCTGTGAAAGTTTAAATTGTGGTTGTGTGTGTTTTGAGTAAGGCGTTTGTTTTCTCATAAAATTTTAGGGCTCTCTTGTGCTCATATATTTATTTCTCGAGAGGTTTTGACGTCTCTCCAATGTAGATCTTTTCACAATACTTGTTCGAAATTGTGTAAATGCAACCTTCGGGTAGGGGTGCAGATTGTCCTGTGGTTTGTTTATGAAATCTCTGATAGTTTTTGTGATGTTGGTGGCAATGAGTATTGTCGAAGTTAGAGCTGGGGTTGGTGGTGGCTGTGTTGGTGAGTTATCATCATCATCAGTCTTTCAACCTCCGTCGTTTGACATAGACCTTCGCTAAGATTCGCCACACTTCTCAATCGTAGGCGCTGCAAAGTCAATACGTTATCAATTTGTCCAGTTCATCTCTCCATCTTGTATTCTGTTGGCTTCGGTTTCTCCTGTGATCTCTGGGGATCGCTGTTGTGAGTCATGACGTCCATCAGTTGTCTGTCATCTTGCAACATGACCTGCCCATTGCAATTTAAGTTCTGTAATAAATTCTATGATATTTCTGACTCCTGTTTTCTTCCTAATATACTGTGCTGTATTGTGATCTCTCCATGTGAAGTTGAGCATGATTCTCTCATGTACGCGTTGCATGCTTCTGAGTTTGCAGGTCAGTCTCTTGGTTATGTTCCATCTTTCAGCTCCTTAAGTGACTATCAGGAGGATGCATTGGTTGTATACTCTTCTTTTTAGGATTATTGAGGCCGTCTTGTTTTTGAAAGTTGGGCTTGCTCTGCCGAGGGCTTGCTATCCTAGAGTGATTCTTCGCTTGATCCCTTCTCCCTTTGTGAGTTTCATAGAGATTCGTTGTTCTTTGTGGATGTATTGGTCTACTTTCCCCAGTTTTGCATCTTTTATTTTGAAAGTTATGTCCTTATTCTTAATGTGATCGTTGCCCATGATTTTCGTTTTACTGGAGTTTATGCTTAAGGAAACTTTTTGGCTTCTTCATTTAATTACTCATTAGTTGGATGTCGTGTAGGTTTTCTGCAAAAAAGACAATGCCGTCTGCAAATCTTTAGTTGTTTAGATATTCGCCATCTATTTTGATTTGTCTATTCTCCCAGATCATCTCGGGGCAACCTGTGAAGAGTTTGGGTGAGCTGGTATCACTTTGTCTTACTCTTTTTCGGAGCTGGAAGGGTTCAGAGTCCTTACGTAACCTGAGAAAAGAGTTGCTGTGATTGTATATATGTTGTAGTACTTCGATGTATATTGGGTCAACACCTTGAAGAGTGATGGCCTTCATGACCATGGGATTTTCTACGGAGTCAAATGCCTCTTTGAAATCTATAAATGCTACAGGAAGTGCTGCTTTCTCTTTCACCTGATCTATTGAATGGTCGAGTAGTTTCTTCTAAATCCAGCCTGTCCACGTGGTTGGCTCTTATCTAGTGTTTTAGTGATCCAGTTGGTGATGATTTCTGTATAAATGGGCTTATGGGTCTGTAGTTGTAGAGGTCTTTGGGGTTTCTTTTTCTATATAGAAGCATTATGATTGCCGTTTTCCAGTGTTTCGTGACTTTACTCTGTTTTAGACGTAAGTTGAATAGAAGAGTTTCTTTTTTTTTTGTTGACGACCTTACCAGCTTTTTTGAGTAGATCAATGGTGATGTAATCTGGTCCAATGGCTTTTCCCTTTTTTTTTATTTGATGGCTTGCTTTACCTCCCATAGTGTAACTTCTGGGATGTCCTTGAACTGATTGTCAGTGCCTTGTGTATCGTGGTCGTTGATTTGCTGCCGGTATTTGGAGAGTAGAGTTCTTGGTAGAATTCTTGGGTGTGTTCGACAATTCTGTCTTGTTATGTCTCCGTTTGCTTCGAGAACACTAGTAATCTGTTTCTTTCCTATACTGAGGGTTTTGTTTATTGCTTTAAATCCCCACCTTTTTTTGAGAGTGGTTTCAATGATTGCTGTCGTATATCTTCTTTTGTCTTCTCTTAGATTCTTTTTGATTGTTTTGTTCAGTTCGGTCTCCTCTTTTTTTCCCTTGTTGTTGCTGTGGTCTAAGGTTTCTGCGTTTTTCAATGAGTTTTTTGGTTTTGTCTGAGATTTTACTAAGTGTGCTTCTTTGTTGAGTTTTTTGTTTGAACATAGTGGCAGCTTCTATGCATCTAATTGTGGTGTTGTTTGGTTTGTTGTTAGCTGATTGGATTTTTTATGTTTTCCTCCTTTTTTTGTTTATGAAGAGTCATATGTCCTTTTCTATGTCTTGAGCATTCCCTCCTTCATATATATACTGTTTTGTCTACAGTTTTGAAAATCATAATTCCACTAGGCCTGGAGATCATAGCTCTTCTAGGCCCGTTCTAAAATGATCATTTTTGATTTTTGGAAAAGATTTTTTTTTTGTTTTTTAGGGGTGCCTCATCCTAGTGGGTTTATTGACACCATCTAAATTTTCCCGAATCTAGACGTTCTTAGATGTTTTTTCAGTAATATCTATTGTATAAAAGATATTCTAACAGACTTCATTCGAATCGACAACCGTGTCAAAAATAGAAATAAATTGAATACAAAATTTAATTCAATTTTCATGGAAGTTATATCACCTGAAAAGAGGAGAATTGTATAATGTTCTGGGAGAAAAAATAACTCGGTTCTATTTAGAGAAACGGAAATATTTCGATTTGGAAATTTGTTTTGCTTGTCAAGAATACCAAATATGAAAATAAAATAAAATTAGGTGTCTGATAGGCACGCATTTTAAAAGTCTCGATTTAAATATTTACCATAATTTCATGCCCTCAAATAACTGCACTAATGATTGAATTAACAGTCAAACTCCAGCCCAGTGTTGCAGGGACGTTGCACCTTTCCCTGTGCAATTATGAGGACGTAGTTTTCAAAATCCTGTTACGTTCATTGAATGCAAGGGCGGAACAGGGTCTGAGGATGAGTTGCGTGAAGGCGAGGTATCGGTATGACAATTTCCTGGAGGGAGATTCTTTCATGAACATGCAAATAAAATCATATCGAAACCGATATTTTCTGATGCACTTGCATCTATAGTAGGGATCACTGTAACTGACTGACGTACCAAAATGAGTGTTATATTCCCATTTCAGTGTCCCTTGATGCAGATGGTTTCAAATAAATCTATCAGTGTTTGGTTGCGTTTAGTTGTCAGAAATCGCTATTTACAGTACGTCTGATGTTTTCATGGATTCAGGATACATCTATATTCATATGCTAAATATACAATCTGATTTTCAGCTTTTTCATTAGAAATATTCACATAATTTTTTCGATCGTGAGAGATTTGATTTTACATCTCGAGGATTATACATTATATATATATATATATATATATATATATATATATATATATATATATAATGATTAAACAATTTTGCCACAGACAGCTGTTTTGTTGTATTACAACTTTTCAGTGTGGCTGAAGATGGCATCTGTCCCTGTCTTACGCAGAACTGGACGGTCAGTAAGATTGAATTTAAGTGATATATATATTCACACTGATTTTTCCATCCACCAGAGTTCTCTATTAAGTTGGAGGAGAATTGGACACACACACACACACACACACACACACACACATATATATATATATATATATATATATATATAAATTATATATATATATATATATATATATATATATAGTTATTGGTATTATTTTTAGTTTTTCAGGTCTATAAAAGATATAACCTCAAACGAAAAACAAGATATTGTAGAATTATCGAATGATGGGATTACAACGTGGGAAATTGCGAAAATATTGAACAGAGATCCCACAACAATCTAAAAAGGAACTAAAACCATTTGCAAAATAATCAGAAGAAAGAATGGCTTTAAAAATGTCACAAAAGTGATTTGAGAAAAAAAAACAGTCAACAAGCAACAGAAATGGTTCAACAAGAAGATATTTGAAGAAGCTGCTGTCGTGAATGTGAAAAGAGAGAAAAGACATTGAATACAGAGAACAATGGCCAAAGACATTAAAACAATCGAACAACTAACTTTGAGTGAGCATCAGCGAGAGAACCAAAGAAAATTGATTTTTCTATAGTAAATTTAGTGATGAGTATAGTACTACATTGTATGGCTTGATGGCTGGGTCCTTCATTGAAATAGTCAGCAAACACAACTTATAAGACAATTGAGGGTGGTGGAGAGAAGTTTTGGGCAAGTCTTGTAACCAGTAACATTATAGATCTCTTAAGAGTTGTCAAAATAAATGCAAAGAATTATGGCAAGTTCTTGGACGTGACGTTTCTTAAGTTGTACATGTTACAACCAAGAAGGTTTGAGCTTAACAGAATATTCATGCAAGTCACTGCCCCATCAATTTCTACAAAACTGATTATTGCCCACATTGCCAACAGATGTTTCATAAACACCTCATTAATAGAATGGCCCCCAGCCTCTCCAGATATTAATCGAATAGAAAACTTGTGATCCATCATTGAAACAGATGTTTATAAGAATGGAAAACAATATTCAAGCGAAGAAGAATTCTGGGAAGTAATAAAAACGGCTGCGAGATATGTTAAGGCCAAAAAGTAGTAAGGTTAACAAAATCAATGGATGGAAGACTGATAAAGGTTACAGAATGTCAAGTAACCCATATTGATATATAAAATAATGAAATAATCTATTTAGATACATAGGATATTGTACAAATCATATAAATGTTTTTCTGTACATTTTTGTTGCACTAGATTTTTATGATAAAACGTGACAGCCCCCAGACAAGTTATAATCAATATTTATAATAAGGATAGATGTTATAAGCAGGAATTCACTTTGTATATTAGACACATAAATATAGACGAATCCTATATTTTTTTAGTAATGTCGGTTGGTTAATAACAATTTTATTGGGGAAGCACTAACTGACATTTTAAAATTTGAATACTGTGAATAGCAATCAGAACATTTAGATTTACATTATAAACATCTAAATTGGGAACGCTGAGCAATGGAAGTAAATCAGTTATGTTATATTTGTCAAATCCATGGGTGTAACATACAGTTCGATATGTCAAACAGTCACAGCGATTGCCGCTATAGACGCTTGCTCGTCTGAAAATATCTAATAATAATTGATGAATAACACTATTTCTATTAAAAGCAAAGAAATAACAAAAACGCTCTGTCACAAGTGGATTAAATGTTCTCCCCTTTTAGTTTATCTCAATGTGTACATATGTCTCTCCGGGAGCCCCTGGTCCCATTTTGGGGGCAACGAGCTTGGAAATTTTCCAAATGTACGACGCTAGACACTATCCGAAACCTTTTTTTTTCCCCAAATATTTTTTAGGGTCTTTATGGTCATTTTTGACCAACAATGCCCAAATCTTGTGCTGGTATCTACTCAAGATAATTTTAGAAAGAATATCTCTCTTTTTCTTTTTTCGATAATCTTAGATAAAATATCCATTTCTTCCAAGATATTTCTTTTGATAATTTGCTCGTGCGCTGGCTTCGGAAATTCATTTTTGTCAAGTCTAGATATCATAAGCTATATTTAAACTACTACACGGGTTTCCATTGCATGCTCCAACTTTGGAGACACAAGAATAGTCATTATTGCTAAAGGTTCCTTTTACAAACGATTCAGACGCAAAGATTAGATGAGAACCGATGCCTTTGACCATTTGTAGTTAGAATTCTGCTGGCCGTGTCAAAGTTATTACTTTCTGTGCAAGACAACAGCTTCTGTTACGTTTAGCGTGACCACTTCTCCATCTGTATCGGGAAATGAAGGGAAAGTTAGTAAACAGTTATGGATCGATTTTCGTATTGACGTGGGAGGAAGAAGACAGGTCTTTGAGGTGTTAACAGAGCCTCAGTGAATGGGACTACAATGATCACGATGGGGAGTGGTCTGACAACCCCATGTCTCATCCACTTGTCTTTCAGTGGTAAGGCGGATAATCATTTTTTTTTCACGGTAATTATCCCATCACGTGAATCCCTGTAAGCACCCCCTAGCGTGAGTTGCGTGACCGAACGGCTCTTGTCGATTTTTCATTAAATGCATAGGATGTGCGTGCATATCTAGAAAATTGTTGCCACTCTCTTGTGAGAAAAATAGAAAAATGATTCCTGATCACAAAGACTCCATTCGTCGACGTTAAGAAAAGAAGCACAACTCATGCAATACTCTGCCATCAATGACAATCTTATACGAACTCAGTAATTTCAGGGATAACATAATGATCTTTCTGTATCTCTATCTCTCTCTCATACTCTTTCTCTTAATCTGCTTCTGTCTCTCTGTCTCTCTGTCTGTCTGTCTGTCTGTCTCTCTCTCTCTCTCTCTCTCTCTATATATATATATATATATATATATTGTTGATATTTTGTTCGTTCATTATCAGACAACAGTTTCAACAAAACTTGCTTTCTTCAATGCGCATTGATGAAGTGAGACAAAATATATATGAGAATTTTGCGTAAGTAAAAATATCGCTTAAATTCGGTCCTACTGATGTCCAGTTCTACGTCGGGCAGGGGTATAATGCCAGCCTCCGTGTCCGGAGCGAAGGTTTCGATCCTACGTTGTAGTAATTGATGGGATATTGGATAGTCTATAGCCACACTGGAGAGTTGTAATACAACGAAAGAGCTGTCCGTGGATGACACAGTATATATATATATATATATATATATATATACATATACATATATGTGTGTGTGTGTGTGTGTGTGTGTGTGTATGTGTGTGTGTGTGTGTATGTATGTGTGTGTAATCGTTCTTGATATTACAGATTCACCAGTAAGCTCATAATACACAAAATATTTTGATGAGTGCTCATTAGGATTCTACGGTGCATAGCTTTTTGTTGAGGTGTTGACGCGGGGTTTTTATCCAATTTCAGCAGCAGCAGCCACTGTTGGTCCAATGCTACCGTTCTGGTCTCTTTGTCCTCCCCCCACTTTCTCCCTTTCCCTCTGTATCTCCCTGGGTGTTTCTCTGTATGTGAATGTATTTAGTACTCTCTCTCTATCTATCTGCTTTGATTAACGCCCCTTTCTTCAGGGTTGAGAACTCTATGAGTAAACTAACTCGTTCATTACAAGCTATATAGCAATGCTCTTCGAACTTTGGAATGGAGCACTCTGATGGATGCTTAATTGTGCATAAGCAAATACATCGCTTAAATTAAGCCTTACTTACTGTCCAGTTCTGTGCAGGGAGGGATAAAAGGTTTCGATCTTTCCTCATGTTACTGGATAGTATAATGGATACTCTAGAGCCACACTGTTGTTTGATTATTACATATATATATGTATGTGAGTGTATGTATGTGTGTGTGTGTGTGTGTATTGTTAGATTATTAGTTCGTTAGCCGACCTTATTATCGACAAAACCTGCCTTTTTCAACGCACGTCGTCATTTTGTTTGTCCTCGGTTTTTATCTGCTTTATTTATTCCTTTCAACATAACAGTTATGTATCAGGAAATGGATACACGATCTAACAGTATTATTATAAATTGCGTTTTTCGAACAGAGTTGTTACAGACTGAGAAAAAACCAAGATGAAAATTAGGAGTGGAAACAGTTATTTCGGCCTTTGCATCACCGATGGCTTTTTTTATCAATAGCAACGGCATCGCTACATTAGAACGACTATCCTATAAGTCGCAGGTTCGATTCCTGTGGCAGCTCCATTTTTCTTTGATTGTATTTTCTATCTTCGTTGTATGGACCAAGTGATATATTAACTGTGTTATGACGGAAAATCATTTCAGAAGAGAGTTTCAACATAAAAAAAACTGATGATATAATGCATATGATTGATATATCATATATACATCTATAATATGTATATACATATAAATGTATATATTTATATGACACATGCAAACATGTATATACATATATATTACACACATAGAAAAACACACACAGATGTATATAGGTATCCAAATTCTAAACGTGTTTACTCTTGGTGTTTTGTCTTTTCCGATGCAATACTATGTATTTTCCCGTCGTTAAACGGTTGATAAATCATTCAATTTAGATAATATTAATAAATGATCAGAGAAAATGTGGAATCGAACCTGCCACCAATAGGTAGCTGCTTCAATGTAGCAATGCACTTGACCTGCCTATCAGAGGCAGGGTCAAATCATGCAGCAGCCAGATTTTCTTTAATTGTTTATTTATATCATCTAAATTGAATAATATATTCACCGTGTAACGACGGGAAATCGTTTCAAATCAGTTTCTATATAATTTAACGCAATTCATAATTCATATATATATATATATATATATATATATATATATATATATATATATATATATATATATATATTAGCGTGTGTGAGTACATTTATTCGAAGGGTGAGAGAAATATGAATATAAGCCAAGAATGATAAAGTTTTAATTCAGGAAATTAAACACACATGCATATATATATATATATATATATATATATATATATATATATATTGAGAGGACTGAAAATACAAGGAAAGAAGAATAAAGTTTCAATTCATGAAATTAAATACATGCACATACACACATACACAGATATATACATACATGTAAATATATATTGAGAGGATTGGAAATACAAGCCAAGAAAAAGAAAGTTTTAATTCAAGGAACTCTAAAAATTCACACGTATGTGTGTGTGTGTGTGTGTGTGTGTGTGTGTGTGTGTGTGTGTGTGTGAACAGAGATGTAAATACAAGCCAACTTTTAATTTAAGAAGTCTATACAACATTTCAATAGATAATTGAATCTGCGTTGAATAACTGATCAATGATTCGTTGCGGAGCCTTCTTACAGCCCTCTTGTGGTTTCCTGGCGTACACATATTCAGACAATTAATTTCATATGTCAGATACTACGTGTTAATTAAATTTGCAATTGTGACTAGGGATATCTTTAATTAATGATTCGGGGGAAACCACGAACATATTATATGCATACTTCCCTTGTAGTTGGTCAGGTTGTTTTCTGAGTGTTTTCTGTTATAAGTTCCACAATTCATGACTTGAATCCTATCACTTACGTATTCTCCAACAGGAGACGAACAAGAATCCTGCTCAATATTTCATTAATTTTGATTCCTTTACACCTTCATCATATTTAAAACCGTCTGCTAAAACTGTCACCCAGATCGTCAACATAGTTTTTTTTTAAAATTTTACAAGCTGTATGTACATTTTGCGCCTACAGGCCGCCTCGACGGAGCCAAGAGACTGGAGATCTAAAGATTTACTTCTTATTATGTCTAGAAGAACTGTAAATATAGGTTTCTCCAGTTTTCAAGTAGGTCTTACTTGCAGGTTATGTACGTATCAAGTATATAGGTTGTGGAAATGAAGCTAGAAGACAAGGAATTCGAACATTTACTCTTTATTATGTCTAGAAAATATGTTTTTTTTCCCAACGATCCCCCTGAGTGGGTTTTTAGAGGGGGTTCAATTTGGAATCTAAGGTTCTGTCAAATTGATCCCTTACTTTGTGTCCGGTAGCATTCACGTTTTTTGTTTTTGTTTTTGATTCAAACATTTTTGGCAATCAATAACCAACGAAAGGAGAGAGGTTATCCATTAATCACTCCTTCTTTCCGAATGTTTTAGCTGATCACTCCTAACGTGGCATGCTGCCAAAAAACGTTGGTTGAGTTACTGTTCCCGTTGAGTGACCGACCGGACCAATTTTTAGTTATTTCTATCACAACGTTTTATCAATCTTTGTTGTTATCGATAAGATATTGGGTAGCAATACTTCATTTAAGTTACTTCTGGGGAAATCATCGAGTTGATTGCTAGCGTCTTGCGCATTCTGTTCTTTTTTTTTGTATTCCTTGTTTGAATAAATAAAGTTTTGGGTAGAATTCTTTGGAGCGTTCAACAATCCTGTCTCTGTCTGTGGTTGGATCTCCATTTTCCCCGATTATGCTGGTTATTCGCTTTATTCATAGCTTTGAAGCCCCAACCTTTTCCAAGAGTCGATTCGATAAGTGCCGTCGTGTATATCCTTCTGTCTTCCTCTTTTCCTGAGTTTTTTTTGTTTTTGTTTCCTCTCTTCAATTTTTTCTCTTGTTGTCGGTGGCTTGGATTTTTTCTGTTTTTCTCCCACGAGATTCCTGTTTCCATCTGAGTTTTTATTAATGGTTTGTATGCTCATTGCTCAAAATATAGTGGCGATTTCTATAATAGATGCTGTCATTTTGTTGTTTTGTTCGTTGATGTTGGCATCGTCTTGTTCAGTAAAAATTCTAAATCTATTTTTCAGCTCTAGCTTGAAGGATCGAACGTACGCTTTTGGTATGTTTAGAGGTTGCAGTTTTGTGTGGAACATTTTCTTGCGGTCTTTGTTGGTATTTACTTGAATTTTACATCTCATCATTCTGTGGTCGCTTCCTACGTTGGATTGATTCAGGACGTAGATGTCCTTAATGGTATCGCTTTTGTCCATTAAGATGTAGTCTATTTCGTTCTCTACTTTACGATTAGGGCTCTTCTAAGTCCATTCCGTTTTTGGGTCCCTTCTTGAACAAGGTGGTCATGATTTTGAATCCATTTGTCGTTACAAAGTTTACAAGATCTCCTATCTCGTTCCGTACTTTGTATCCAAATTTGCCGACGCAATCTTCATTTCCTTGTCCTACCTATGCGTTGAACTCTTCCATGATGACATTGAAATATTTTCTGGTATCTTGGAGTAGGGAGTTCAAGTCATCATTCAAGTCGTCTATTTCCTCTTGGGTTTAATGTGAAGTAGGAGCGTAGACTTGGATTATATTGAGTTTGTATTGCTTTGAAAGTTGTATGATAACGCTGGCTAACCGGTCAGAGACAGCTTTGAAGCCTGTTACATTGTCTTTGAGGTCCTTATTGACGAGAAAGCCTACTCCACTTTGTTTACTTTCTTTTTTCGTAGCTGTAGAGAAGATGTCGGCTCTTCAGTTCGATTAGTTCTTCTCCACGTCTTCTTATCTCGCTAATCCCTATCATGCCCCACGACGTTTTTGCTTCCACTTTCCAAATGGGTTAGGCTTATGTCAGTAGACAGTGTTGTGACTTTGTAGGTACCTATGTATAATGTTGTTCTTTTGGTGACAGTTTTTCGGCTTTGTTTCGATGGCTGCTTTCGGACTGATAACTCGGAAGGAACGGGTGTTTTTTATGAAAGGTTTGGATAATCACTTTTAGACCACATCAACCCCAAGGTGAATGATTTGGCTGAGTCTTTTGGGGCCGATGACCTAGCAGAAACGGATGTTCTCTTGGTGGAGTGTTTGGGTAGTCGCCCTTGGAGCCCCTCTCCCCTCCATCTCAAGGAAGTGATGTGGCTGAACCTTAGGGACCAAGGACCCAGCAGGAACAGCCGGTATGGTTTTCAGTGTGCATACCATGGGAAGTGTTGGGCCATGCTTGCCGATGACCTGGTGATAAGGGTCTGGTGGATTGATCACTGCTGATGTGGTTCAGTGGCCTTAGAGCTCCACCGGCCTTTAACAACCTTCCCATCAGTTTTTAGAAAGTAGGTATGGATGTTCACAACGCAATAAAAAAATACTTCATTTATCATACGTCTCCCTTATATATATATATATATATTTTGACTTAGTTGAAGTCCAAGGATTAGATTTTTGAGAAAATTCAGTTTTAGCCGTGCTGATCTTTTTAGGTTGTTGAGAGTGAGAAGAAGACAGTGAGAGAAGACAGGAAGACGGGGAGAGATGTTTACCCATGGAATCTAGAGTCAAAATTCTAGCAAAATATTGTAAATATAATTCGAAAACAAAATCAAGATCAAGTAGTTAGACTAGGGTTTTCGAAGTTTTTAGAATCCAACCATTTATTACTTTGTCAATGAGTTTTGCTATATCTTTCAACCTTGCTTGGATGGTCTGAGGACTCCTCTCTCTTTTTTTTTCAGTTGTCTTTAGATGTCTATCTCTGAATTCATCTCTGCTGGTAAGTAAGGGATGGGCGTTTATATACTGGCTTGATTCCTCCATTTTTTTTGTTTTGTTTTGCTTTGTTTCTTCCGTTTCAAGAGAGTATTATATATATATATATATATATATATATATATATATATATATATATATATATATATTGTGTCATCCACAGACAGCTGTTTCGTTGTATTACAACTCTTCAGTCTGGCTATAGACTATTCATAATCCCATCCAGTATCACAAGGCGGGAGCAAAACCTTAGCTTCAGACCTGGAGGCTGGTATCCTCCCTCTACTCCACGGATTTGGACTGTATATATTCATTCATCGTGTATATTCCTCATCCACCAGAGTGCTCCATTCCATATTGGAGGATATATATATATATATATATATATATAGTGAAGGAGAGACAAAGCATCATATCGTCATCAGGCATCCTCAATACTGTATACCGGTCCAGGGATGCATGAATTAGTGGTATCACGTCTTATATGCCTGGTCTGCTTTTAGAATAATAAGCTAACGTGACAAGAACGAGAAGTTAACCTTTTGTTATATAAAAATAAATTTTTCAGGTATATCAGTTTCTCTGACGTATGAACAGGTTTATCCATGACACAGACAGATATCGATTACTGGTGTTCTTCCTTAGGCAAGTATATTTCTGCTACTTTTTAAAAATATTTCTGCAACCAGAACCATCTTTGTGACTAAAAAAGGCATATTGAAGATGATTTGCGCACAGAATTAGCAGTTTTCTTTCTAGGAATATATCATTGTTAGTGATAGCCAACAGGATCTTTTTAGAAAATTTGTATAAAAGATTTACTTCCTTTTTTCGCTAATTTGGATTTGTTAAAAAAGCGTCGATTGAGGAAGAAAAAACACCGTTCATGAATATATTCATTTGGATGAAGTAGATTGGTCTCAGAGTATCATCATCATCATCATCATCCGTCTTTTATCGTACGTCGTTGGACATAGACTTTCCCAAGGATTCGCCACGATTCCCTATCATAGACATCGCAGAGCCAGTATTTCCTGAATTTGTCAAGTTCATCTCTCCATCTTGTGTTCTGTCGGCTTCAGTTCCTTATGTGATCTCTGGGGATCCATTTTGTGAGACGTGATGTCCATTGGTTGTCATTCATTCTTGCAACATGGCCTGCCCATTGCCATTTGAGTTTTTTAATAGTTTCTATGATGTCACGAACACCTGTTTTCTTCATTACATACTGTGTTGTCTTGTGATCACTCTATGTAAGGTTGAGCATGATTTTATCATATGCACGTTGCATACTCCTCATTTTGCAGGTCTGTGTGTTGGTTAGATTCCATGTTTCAGCTCCATAGGTGACTATCGGGAGAATGCATTGGTTGCATACTTTTCTTTTTAGGATTATTGGGATCATCTGGTTTTTGAAAGTTGAGCATGCTCTGCTGAAGGCTTGCCATTCAAAAGTGATTCTCCGCTTGATTTCCTTAATCTTTTGAGGGCCTCATGGAGATTCATTGTCCTAGGAAGATGTAGTGGTCTACCTTGTCGAGTTTTGCATTTTCTATCTTGGCAGTTATGTTCTTATTCCAAACATGATTTTTTCACATGATTTTCGTTTTACTGAAGTTCATTTGGTACAGGACCCCTCCATCAACTGCTTTCGGGTACATCCTGAACAACTGCAACCTTTCCTGTTTCAAAATGGCCGCTTCTCTAACTTCTTTTTCTACAGGAACTACTAATAGAAAAGTTGAAATGAGACACTTATTCTGGGAATAATATCATGTGGAGAAATGAATGTAGTTTCGTTTACCTATTAGATTTTAATGAATCCAGGGAGTTTGACATTAGTACAGCTAAGTTTGTTCTTTTGTGATATATATAAATATATCTGAACAGTTTTCTATCAGAGATGTCGATGGCCTAGCGGTTGGCAGCGCAGAGAACCAAATTGGTGACCTGAGTTTAATCTCCTACTGAGATAATTGATAGATGTTGACTTGGAACCTATTGGAGAACCATGGAAAAAATAGCGGTTGAATGACTTACAGCTGGTGCTTGTCACCAGTATGATTTATGGTTAACCTCGGAGAAGGTTCTAACTTTAGCTGAGACAAGGGAGTGTGGAGAAAACTCTTGATATAAGATGCTCCAGGGAGGGACAGTTTGCCATAGCCAGTTTAAGGGCTCTATTTATTTGATATAATACACGTCAACGTATGTTTTTTTTTTCAGATCTTGAGTCGATATATCTAGCTGGCTGGCTGGCTGGCTAGATATGTATATCACACGTAAAGGCTGCTCTGATGAAAGCTGAATTCAATTTTATTTTTGTCTGCAATAAACCCCACTTCACAGCTTTTAAAAAATTTTTTTGTTTGTTTTTTTTTAAATTACCACCAACAAATTTTTCGTAGGGGTGGGGATTCTATTTACGATTCAAGTTTATCCATAGTTTATACCTGGTTGTATTCATGATAGTATTTTTTTTTTAATTTGAACTTCATTTTGATCCAACGAAAGGCAAGAGAAGTTGGATGTTTATCGATCATTTTTTAGTGTTTGATTCAATACGATTTTACGCAGGGTCTTTCTTTGGATAATCACTTGAAATATCAATGATTTAAAGCCGTTGGAATTGTAGTCAAACTCTTACTATTGAGTTTTGACTTTATTTTCGTCTATAACAACAATGACAGATTGCAATGATCGGACCGAAAATCAGTGACGTCGTGCACAAATATCAGTGACACAATAACTTATGCAAAAACTGATGACGATTTCACACCTACTGAAACCCAATTCAGGTTGACATTTTTTGCTAAAGTTTGCAAATTACATTTGCAGGAACTACTGATAAATAAGTTCGAATGGGACACATAGTTTTGGGATAATATTGTCCAGAGAAATGAATTTTGTTTGTTTCCTCTTTTAGATTTCAATGAAGTTTGACCCTAACACACTTCTCTGATTATGATCAGAGTGTAATATATGATCGCATATCTAAAAGTACTACACACCATAACATGTCTATATAATGAACAGTGATTTTTTTTCTCTTTCACTGTATCCGTAAAAATGGACTCATCTACCCAAAGATACAAATATTTTATATAGGTATTAAAAAAAATAGTTACAGTTGTATCTGTTGAGTTATCGTTGAAGCATCTACAAAAAACGACGTCCATTTTTAATGAGAAAAAATTACATAAACATGACATTCAATTCTTATTAGCATTTCAAATCCTCATATTTTTTTCCTCCTTTCGCTTGGAGGCTCACTATATGTCGCCTTTCAGGAAAACGTTTATCTACAAAATGCTCACCACTATTTAATTAACCAACCAGATTATGATATCGTGATACTTGTCAATTAAAGCAATTTCAATTGGAACTACGAGACATGTCTGGAATTAAATATCTGGGCTTATAATGATTAGTAATGTGTGTTTATATTCTGTCACGCAAGGTTGGGGGGCTGACGTAGTGAAAAAGAATTTCATAAGTTGATGAGGTATTAAAATGCTGAATTGAAGAACAAAAATAAAATAGATTCAGATCATGGTCAACTGACCACTATTATCCTAGCTCACTGATATGGAAATCTCTGTTATCTATACATATAAAATGTAGGGAGTATCCATATATTTCACACATATCGTCATTTCTTATTGCAAAGGTAAGCTAGTTAGCAAAACATGTTTGTACTCTGTCACTCCTTGGATGTAACTGATGTAGAGCGATATAACGTGGTAAAAATGCTGGATTAGAAGAATAATAAAAAGATATATAAAAAAAGATAATAAATTAGAAAATTTAATGCAGATCTCCTATTACCAACGTATATAAGATGTGTATATCACATATTTCATATATGCCGTCATTTTTCATGAGACGTGTTCAACTAATGATTTCATGAGATATTAGGTCTTTCGGGAAATATTCGGTTATTTAATATCAACAATTAAAAAGAATATCTAGTGAATAGGTGCTTTAGTCTTCCTCAAAGTATTCACTTTGAGACATCTTGTTCTTATCCCAGCACCCGAGTCACTTTTCCTAACATTCTGCAGAATCTTCTTTCAATATCGTCACCAGCTGCCTCACTTGCCCATAGTCTAAAATCTCTTTTGGGAAAGCCAGAATTCGCATCGAGCCATGCACAGTAGGGTCAAGTTACATCTAGGTTATGTTACTCATACACACTAATGAGCCAAAATATTATGACCTGCAACATCTACCAAAAAAATGACAGCTACTATCTTGCAATAACTACACATATCAAGGTCAGAATATATTAACTCGAAAGTAGTCTCTGATAATCTAATTTTTATGTATTGAATATCG
>OY735226.1:6455459-6527959 GCA_963457665.1 Thysanoteuthis rhombus | reverse complement strand
TTGTCAAATACGTTTTGGGGATAACCTATGTAAGTAAGCCCTGTGCTTCAATAACATTAAATGATCATTTGTATAAAATAACATCCATACACAGTACAAATGGGACTGCCACAGGAATCGAACCTGCTCTCAGCAGTAAAGTAAACAGCCACCGGTAATGCAAAGGCCCAAATGACTCAAAATATCTCGGTTTTTCTCGATCTATATCTGCTCCATTAGTTTATTTTAACTTGATAGTTATGTATTGGGAAATGGAAATATTACTTTCTATCTAATATAAATCAATTCAGGATCATTCTGTCGGATCATATCCCAAATCATAATTTCGTTTATTCTCAGTTTATTTCTTCTCTATTTATGTCTATCAACGGAACCATTATGTTACCGAGAGATGGATAATTATGATCTGACAGAATGATTATAAATTGCAATATGTCATATTGAATGCCTTATTTGAAATTATTCCCGTTATTACACGGTGGATGTATCATTTAGCCTAGTTAACATAAATAGAATAAACGATTAGAGATAATTGGCCAACTGCATGGATCGAACCTGCAACCAATAGTTATTTGCTTTTCAGGTGGCTACCTCAACTGTCACAGGTTCGATTCCTGCAGTTACCGGTTTTCTTTAATCGTTTATTCAATTTACGTTGTCTATGATACATTGACTGTGAAATAAGAAGAGAAAACATCATTTCAAATAAGAGTTTCAATATGATATAACGCTATTTATAATCATTCACACGCACATTCACACACATACATATATCTATACATACACAGACACACATATATACACATACATGTACACATATGTATGCATGTACACATATAAATACGTATACATACACATATATACACATAAATACATATACATACTCATATATGCACATATAGATACATATACCTATATATATATGGAGAGAGAGAGAGAGAGAGAGAGAAATAGATGGATAGATATTGATGATGTGACAATTTTTCCAAAAAATACATTAGTTATTTTTATTAATCTTTATTTCTGATCATATGGTGTTTTTTCAATCATATGACGTCCATCGTTTTGTTTTTGAAAAACAAACATTTGAATCTGATATAATGACACAGCAAATTCCAATGAAACGTGATTGGAATTTTAAAAATACATATGAAAACATTTTATTATGTTCTTTTCAAAATTGCCAAATCATCGAATTAAACATTTCTAGAAATATCATTCCACTTTGAAAGAAATAATTACTGCTACGATTCAGAAAAACAGATTAACCCAGGTTTTTTTTTCGAATAAGTTTCATATTCCAAGCTCAAATTCGTTTAAAGTTGAATTGTTAACTCTTAAAAGTATATCAATACGATATACATAAATAATCTAGTAGTATTTCACCTATAAACCAGGTTTTTTTTTTAAATAGTGGAACTATCGAAGTCTGAAGATTGTTAAACCTAGTGACATTCCCACTATTATTCATGAAATAATTTGTTATATTTGGAGTAATCTGTCTTTGGTAAAGATCTACTTGTGATCCTTGACACACGGTGAAGACGTCTTGGGTAATGCTAAATCCTTTGTTACAAAGAAATACAATCGGTTCACCGATTGCTAACTTCATGCTATTTAAGCTTTGGTGGGAAACTGTCTCTGTTTTGACGGCCTCGAAGTAAACTTGAATGTTAGCTCTCTCTTTTTGTTGAGGTAGTTTTTACACACATCTAGCTTTTACATACACACCTTTACATATACGAAGTAATCCTTCCTTTTTTCCTCAAAGACTTTCCTCTTTCATCTCAAAGAACACATTGAAACAAAAAATTAAGCACTCTCTATGCAGAACCAAAACCAGCAGAATATGAGATGGACAGGTTCAGTAAGTATTGGCTACACAACGACTCACTACGTTGATCCCTTGAGATCATATGCGAAACTGTGACTAGCAAAATATAAGATGACGTGACAAACTAGATAAGTTAAAAAAGTATTGGCTCCACAACGTTCATGATAGAAAGATCTGGCAAATCTTGGCGAAAGTGTATGTCCAAAGATGGATGCTAAAAGGCTGATGATGATTATGATTGGTCAAGTGACCAAATGACGTCAAAAAAGAACCTCACACTCAAACAAAAAGGTTGCAGAAGGGACGATTATGATAGTCAGCGGTACAGTGGAAATTCACTCTGACAGAAAGGGTTAATGCAGGAGGTGGGGATATACGGCCAAATGGCGTTGGATGCACTGATCCTGGTAAGATCACCTAAGTTAGGCAACGTCGAACCTAGTCATTATCCAGATGGGTGACCGTCTGGTAATACTGTATGCAATACGCTATGCATAAGTCTGCAGATTAACAGAATATCTTGCCATGGTAAAACCGGACTGTACACCCGGTTCTTCCTCAAGCATACACTGCTGGTTGGAGAACACCTAGGGAGCCACATATGACAGCGTAATTACAAAAATGCCTGGATGTTATTTGGGCAGAGAAATTCGTACAAATATTCAAAAAAATATTTCTCCTATGATACACAATAATAACCCCCCCCACTCGTCTCCACCTCTGACTAACGAATTTCCTGACACCAAATACCACCTGGACATTTTAAATATTTTAAGAATAGATTGGGTAGCTTTTTTTAACTTGAAAATCAACCAGAAGGGATTTCAACGTACACATGTGAACAGACACTCTCACGTGCGGTTACTCAGTCGACAGGGAGACGCCATTGCGTACCTTTCCGTGATCATCGCATTTATAATGATCAAGCCTTCCAATCTTTCGCGTTTTTGTCAAACAAATAGTCATATGGGCTCCTATACGGTCAATATATGTGCGTGGGTGGGTGTATGGTTGTGTATGGGTTCAGAACTATTTCTCCACGTCAGTTCATTCATGAAGCCGTATATCATCTTCCACAAAACAAACTTAAAATAAAAGATACATGAGTAATTGGACACATGTACTCACGCACTTGTTCTCCCTCATACGCATACACACACATACACGCACATACAAACACAAGCACACAAACACAAGCACACATACTCTCGCATGTATTCACTTAACTTCTGAAGCCACATAGCATCTTCCACAAAATAAATGTAAAATACGACATACATAATTGCACTCATCTACTCTGATATGCACACACACACGCACACATACACACAGACACACACACGTACATGTATACGTGTGTGTGTGTGTGTATGTACGCGTGTGTATGGATGCGTATGTATTTTCTGACCTATTTCCAAACATAAATCCTCTTCTAAAGCTACATACCTCCTTTCACTAAAGTCCAAATCGCAAATTTTGCACTGATACCGTTTGTTACGGAATACGTCAGCCATTCTTACTGATACGTGAATAAACAAATTCCGAGTAAAATGCGTTTGTACAAATTTGCTTTTAGATAAGAAAGAATTAAAAAAAAATAATATATAATCTAATCAATATTTTATTTAATTTTATCAAAACAAGGGTAACAACACCGAAACTTATTTTTTTGCTGAAGATAATAGAAAAACTATTTTCGCAAGTAATTTTGTCCTTTGAACCACACTACCTATCATACCCCCAGAACTTTTGTCAGTTTTGTAAAGAAGCAAGTTAATTAGTTTTTTTCATTTAATTAATATAGCCTAAAATTTGATAATATTCTTAGAATATTCATCAATTTTTACCATCTTTTGTTGAAGGAAAAAGCTTTGGTGTAAACCCTCGTTTGAAAAAATATTGATTGAATCATAAATAACTCGTAATTTCTTTTTAATCAAAAATCCAAATGAAGCTATCATATTCCATGTGGAATTTATTTGTTTGCTCTTCAGTTAGAATGAGTGACGTACTATGTGACGATCGTAGTCAGGTCAAAATTTGACGTAATGATTTTGATCAAATCTGGGGTGCTTACTGAACATATAATCCTGCCACAAGGCCATAAGTGTTGATCACGAAAAGAAGAGCAAACAAGCCCCTTAATCATCGACTCACGAAAAGTCCCCCATCTGCGACACAAATTTTATTTCATGAGGAGGATATAGGCAGATCTCTGAATAATCAAATTATCTCAACGATTTCAAGTGGTAGATAGGACAGATGGACTACTGTTACCTTTTCTGTTTCGAAATGACCGGCCCTTAAGCTTCTGGGTTTGCATTCTTTAGGGTAATGTTTTTAGGGTGAATATTTTTAGGGTTAGAGTTAGCAGTTTTAGTGTTAGCGCTAGGGTTATGTTTTATGGCATTAGCTTCTTTGACTTAAAATTTGCCATTTGTGCGTACGATTCTACGGCTGGTGTGACGACGATTTAGACACTGGAAAGGTCGCATTTGCCACTAGATGAGTGATGAGAAAAAATAAGCGCACCTGAGTGCCCAAGATATCATTGAAACTGCAGAGGATCGTTCCATGTTGAGAAATACGATTGCCAAAGTGTATAAAGCGTAAGGCACCTGAAAAACAAAACAAAAAGAAAGATTACGAAAATTGAAAAAAAGAATGATAAGATTTGTGCTACAGATTCGACTAGCATCTACAATCTGAAACAGTTGAAGATTGGGAACAGCTGAGCTGTTTATTTATTTATGATGCTTTCTCGGGAATTTCCTGAGCGAACTCAAAATGGCGTCTTATTATCTCCCTTTGGCTGCACAGCAAATGTTCTGTCCCACTATGGGAAAACGAACTACAAGATAAACGGAGCCATCGAAGCCAGTCATCTCTCCTTGCGATCATCCATTGAGTTTATCGCTAATCTTCCCTGGGGCTTCATTTTATCAGAAACTGTCGACCAAGACTATCATCAAAATTGTCATCATAGATTTCTTCAGTTTTTAAATTGGTCTGGCTAGCTGGCTATGTATGTATGTATGTATGTATGTATGTATGTATGTATGTATGTATGTATGTATGCATCACAAGAACAAGCTGCAGCAATGGATCTCGAGTCCTAGAAGTTGAAACATTTCCTCCAAATTAAGTCTATAAAAAAAATAAGTTTCCCCACCTGAATAGAGTTTTATGGGGGGTTTTAAGTAGAATGTGATTTTATGCTAAATTTATCCCCAGTTTTTACCCGGCTGCATTCGCACTTGTTTTTTTTTTTAAATTTGTTTTGTTTTTGTTTTTTGTATAAAAAGTTCAATTTTTTTGTGATCACTGCTCAACAAAATAAGACAGATGTAATTTACTCAATGATCACCTGTTTTTTTTTCAATCAAGACATCTTCCCTAACACAGTATGCTACCAAAAGACGCCGTTTACGTGACGGTTTCTATTGAGTGACCAACCAGACCTATTCTATTTCATTTCATTTCGAATCCAAACTTTTCAACGTCCTGTTGAATTATAAATTCTATTTTCTTGTTCCTATTTCTCATGTGTTTGTCTGTGTATTTTAGTCTCTTTGTATTCCCAGTCGACTCTCTCTAAAATGTGGTGCAGGTATAAAAAAAAATGGAATATTATAAAGCGAAACACATAGGTACACTCCCCCCCCCAAGATGTCAGGGCATCAAAATAGAAAGGTCAACGCGATATGCCTTGAATATAAAAGTTTTATAGAAAAACAAAGGAAGCACGCACGAACTGAATTAGCAATCGATGTTTGTGACAAAACTATAAGATATCAGTTGAATAAAATGGAAGTTACGTACAGAAAATCCATGACGAAAACAAGCAATTACTATGCATGTGTGTGTATAAGTGAACGTGTGTGAGTTCGTACGAATGAGTGTATGAGTATATATATATATATACGTACTTGCATGTGTATATATTTTTCCATAAATTTGCGTAAGTGTATATGTGTGAGTTAAAGTATATGTGAAAATGTATAAGTGTGTATCATTTTATGTGAACGTGTGTGCATGTGTGTATATGTATGTATGCGTGTATGAGTATATATATACGCACTTGCATGTGTATATATTTGTGCATAAATTTGCGTATGTGTAAATGTGTAAGTTCAAGTATACGTGAATATGTATAAGTGTGTATCATTTTCTGTGAGCGTGTATGCATGTATGTGTGTCTGTATGAGTGTATGAGCATGCGTAAGCCGAGTAGTCCGCAGTGTAAAGATGGAATCTTTGGATATTTTTCCACACTGCAAATATTTATCTTTCAACGTAGTCCCCTTCCTTGTCAATGCACTTAATCCAACACTTACCCATCAGTAATATAGATTGATAAAGAGGAGACAAACGGACGATCGGAGTTGAGAAAAGTGCCACAGAAAAAAAATGCAAAACATGGGAGATTCGGATGGAGAAAATTTGGTTTGGTTAGTCATCCAATGAGAAACTGCCATGTAACCAACGTCTTTTGGTTGCATGCTATGTTGGGGATGATCAATCAAAAAAAAATTGCAAAATGATGTAATCAATGAATAATTTTCTCATCTCTATTTTCGTTGGGGAATAATAACTAAAAAGTCTGAATTTCCCAAAAATAAGTGGATTCAAAATATAAGACCAATCTAGCATAAGTTCACATTCCAAATGATACCCCAATGATCTGAATTTCAAAAGACAAAAACTAGATTTACTAATATAGTAATTGAGTTAATGTTTTCAGCCCAGTAACTCCATTGGTACTGCCTGTGCAAGCAACACATACATACATAGCCAGACCAACTTAAAACCTGGAAGAAACCTATGTTGAAAATTTATGTGATAGTTTTGGTTGAACGTTTCTAACTATTGCCAGTTAGCACGATGGCACCTTAGTCCACTTCAAAGTACTCCCCCTGTAATCCCATACACTTATCCAAAAGCCTCTCCGGAAATCCCACTTTTAAAAACAGACTGCAAATTCCTCTCTCGTGATCACTATCACTCACGTTCCCCTTGATCTCGTCTATAGTCTTGAATCTATCTAATCTAAAAGACAGAAGCCACTGGGAGTCAAATATGGACTTTACGGGAGCTAAGTAAACTTGGGCGATATGATGTTTTGCATGTGCCTCGAAAAATTTCAAGTCCTATTCTTTATTATTGCAATGACCATGTAGTAAATGAGCACACGCAATGACTTCTCACTGGCGGCTGAGTAACCTCTCCGGAGAGTGTTTACACATGCGTGATAAGGTCATCTACTGATTGGTTCCTCAGTTACATCGAAGCTCCCCCACCGATTCTGGAAATATTCAAAATGCAGCATATTTTCCGGACGAGCTCTTATGATCAGTGGACTGGTATGGATTAGAATTTATTCGACAGTATTGTACGAAAATGACAATACGGAAAGCTGAAAAACTTAATTGAACACTTGCTGTATGAAAAATGATAATTTTTGGGGGGTATTGCCCCCTATTCTCAGTTTTGAAAACTCGAAAAGTTGCTTAACAACGCCAGTTATGAATAACTTGCATAAAACAGGGAGGGGGATTTCACTCCTAGCGAGCAGACGACAGGGATGTCAAATTTAGCCATGTCTCACTCTATTTAGCCAATAAAAATATACAATAGCAGATTGCAGGAAATCTAAAAGAAATGATTAACCGGTTTAAATTTCATTTCATTGCTAATTCAAATAGATACTTAATATTTTCAGCCAAAAAGTTAGCTGAAAAAGGGGATATCAGGCTGATTTGGGCCATTTTCGAAAGCCAGTCATTACAAATCAAACTAAATAGAAAAAATACTTTTTTCTGTTTTTTTTTTTAAAACTCTTTTTTACTTGAAATCGATAAACTGAATTTAAACTGAAACTTTCAGTTCGAGAATATTTTTGGAGTCAGTTACTAAAATTGCTTACTGCAAATCCACTACAAAGTGGGTGAGTTTGTTAACAAGTACAATTTTTATTAAGTGTTTGGATAGAGTTAATCCATTTGATATGTGGGTTTTAGACGGGTAAAAAACATTTTTAGCCATCAAGTCGGCCGAAAGTGGAATCGATGTAGCTAATTTTAGCTAATTAGTGAAGTAGTTCTGGAAAATTTGAATTCAAGTTGGCATGCAACGCTCCATTGAGGTGTAAAACTGAACTCTCTCGAATGTGTGTCAGCCAAAGAAGCTGACGCAGTGTCACACACTCGTGAGAACACAACTTAGCTTCGAACTGTTATCACTCTATCTTAGGACGGACTCTATAACACCCAATCAATATCAAACCCAGTGGACTGCGGCGACAGTACACAACAAATATTTAGAAAGATAGCAATAGATTTTAATGTTTAAATCTAACTTCATTTGGATAAATTCATCACTTTTAGAAAGAAAAAACATTGACGAAGTTAAAAGATTATTTTGCGTTCACACTTTTTCAATCTTAGACAATTTTCACACCATTACAAGAAATACATTAGTTGGAGTTTTAATATCATTCAATCTTTATTACAAAAAATATTGTATATACATATATATATGTATATATATATATATATATATATATATATATATATATATATATATATATATATATATATATATATATATATATATATATATATATATATATATTTAGTTTTAATATCATTCAATCTTTATTACGAAAAACATTGTATATATATATATATATATATATATATATATATACATATTTATAAATATATATATTTATGTATACATATATATATATATGTATATATATATATATTAACTACAGTTGCTATTAAGTATATATATGCATGTATATATATGTGTGTGTATATAAATAAATATATTTATATGTATGCATGTGTGTGAGTGTGTGTTAGTGATAGGATTGGTTAGTAACAGATGCGCTTAATATCCTCAATTTTTGAAATCATTTTTGTAATAAAAATTGAGTTTTATTGAAACTTCAATCTAAACTAATGGATTCCTTGTCTTAGTGTGAAAATTATCTTTGACTTATACAGCGTGTGCGTGGGAATGCAGTGAGGAATATTTATCGTAGTATAAGGGATGATCAATTGAAAAATATGAAAAAGTGATCAATGAATAGGTTACATCAGTCGCCCTCGTTGGACAGTGATCGCCAAAAAATCGCAAGTTAAAAAACAAAACAAAAAAGGTGGACACAAACTAAAAGTTGAATATAGACTAATCCTCCATTGCAAATTGAAGTCATCACTGGAAAATCAGTAGATGGGAGGTTAAAGAAAAAAATTTTCTAGACATAATAAAATGTGTTTACATTCTCGGCGTCCTAGCTCCATTGGTATGGCCTGTACAAATGATACATACATATCCAGTTAGCCAGAAGACTCAAAATGTTGAGAGAAACCCATGTTAGCAGTTCTGGCTGAGTCTAAGAATGAGCCACCAACCAATCAATTGGTCGTGATTTCACATCACAGTTGGCAATTTCTTATAAATATAATGGATATTGATAAATTATATGTATATATATATATATTGTGTCATCCAAAGACAGATGTTTCGATGTATTACATCTCTTCAGTGTGGCCATAGACTTTAACCCATCCAGTACCGCCAGGCAGAATTGAAACCCTCACATCAGACCCAGAGGCCGTTTCCTACCTCTGGAATACGGAACTGAATGTTCAGTACGGCTGAATTTAAGCGATATATTCATTCACACAGAAACTCCTCATCCACTAAAATGCTCTATTCCTATGGAAGTGCGTTGCGTAAGCTTACGATCGATGAGTTACCTCACTCAAAGAGTGCTCAACCCTGAATAGAGGAGCATTATATATATATATATATATATATATATATAAATATATGACCAGTGCAATGATGGTGATTATACTTTATCTGACAATATTATTGTGAAATGACCATCCAGAAAACCTCGTTGTGTACAAATGTTTTTCCTGGTTCATTTGACGAACTGCCATTTCATCTTCTTTGGAGAAAGATGGTTAGCAGACGACTCTCTACGACTTACTGACCAAATTGACAAATCTCCATAACTACGAAAATCTACGTAGCAAATACACAAAGGTGTATATCATTAAAATGAATACATTTATAAACATTTACCTTTGAAATAACGATCAATGGATTCGTAGGAAGCTCCCTTACTGACTGAGCCAAATTGACAGGTTTTGTATATCTGCAAGCTCTGCCAAGCGAAGAATCACACTAGGATGGCAAGCCTTTGGCAGAGCTAGCTCAACCTTCAAAAATAAGAAGATCTCATTAATCCTAAAGAGAAGGGTGCATAACCAAAGCATCCTCCCAAGTCACTTATGGAGCCGAAACATGAAACCTAACCAAGAGACAGACCCGTAAATTGAGAACCATGCAACGTGCACATGAAAGAATTATGCTGGGCCCTATGTGGGGAGACAACAAGACAGCGCAGTACATCTGAGAAAAGACAAGAGTCAGGGACATCATAGAAGCCATTAAAAATCTCAAATGGCAGTGGGCTGGCCATGTTTTACGAATGGCAGACAACTGATGGACATCACGACTCGCAACATGGATCCCCCGAGATCATATGCGCAACCGAGGCCGGCAGAATATTATATGGCGAGACGAGCTACACAAGTTCAGGAAGTGCTGGTTCCGCAACGCCTATGATAGAGAAGTGTGGCAAATCCTGGGGAAGGTCCATGTCCAACGACAGACGTTTAAAATCTGATGATGATGATGATGATGATGATGATATATATCAGCAAAAGTTTATGTAAAAATATGCAAAGATTTATTTCATTCTGATTTCTACTAAAATTGGCCTATCCAACGAATCTGCTGTGGTTGCATTGAGCAGTTGACAAAAGGTTTAACCGTTTGAAGTAATCAGGTTGTGAGGGATGAAGGAGTTGGGTGCTTTACCTCTGTTTCTTTTATTTGAACAAGATACGGATCATATGTTGATAAGAAGTGTTGCGTGCAAAGTGTCTTGAATATTTTGAGTCGCATCGGCTGTTTAGGACAAAATGTCTGTAAGAAATGCATTTTTATTGGTTCTAACTGAGCCACTTTCTGCCTATCAAATGTTTGCTCGGGTCAAGAAACGCTAACCGAATATTTATGGTTTAACAATCAGGATACCGAACCAAACAAAACAATCAGAAAGAAACTAAGAGAACACCAAAGAAAGTATACGACAGCAATCATCAAAACCACTCTCGAAAAACGTCGGGGCTTTAAAGCAATAAAATAAGCTTCCACTATAGGGCAGAAACAAATAATTGGCATACTCGAAGAAAACGGAGACATAACAACAGACAGAGACACAATTGTCGAATGTTCCCAAGAATTCTACCAAGAAGTCTACTCTTCAAGACACAGGCAACAAAACACCAACCAGGATATGCAAAACGCGGACAATCAGTTCGAGGACTTCCCAGAAGTTACATCATGGGAGGTTAAACAAGTTATTAAACAAACAAAAAAGGGAAAGACACTTGGACCGGATAACATCACCATCGAACTACTCAAAAGAGCTGGTAAGAGCGTCAACAAAAAACTAGCTATTCTATTCAACTTATGTGTAAAACAGAGTCCCAAAAGCCTGGAACACTGCATTCATAATACTTCTACATGAAAAAAGAAACCGCAAAGACTTCAGCAACTACAGGCCTATAAGCCTCCTAAACTCCACCTACAAACTTTTCACAAACATCATCACCAACCTGATCACTAGAACACTAGATGAGAACCAACCACGCGAGCAGGCTGGATTTAGAAGTTACTCGACCATGAACCATCTCCACCCAATAAAGCTGAAAGAGAAAGCAACAGAATGCAAAATGCCATTCACCGTAGCCCTTATAGAATTTAGAAAGGAATTTAGATATTCTCATGGTCATGAAGGCAATCACTCAAAAAGGTGTAGACATTGTACACGTCAAAGTACTGCAAAATATATAAAATCACAGCAACTCCTTTCTCGGGATATATAAGGATTCTGAACCTCTCCAGCTCCGAAAAAGAGTAAGACAAGGTGATAGCTCAATCAAACACTTCTCATCCTGTCTTGAGATGATCTTCCAAAACCTGGACTGGGAAAATAGAAGAATCAAAATAGACGGTGAATATTTAAGCAACCTAAGATTTGAAGACGAAATCGTCCTTTTCGCAGAGAACCCACGTGCCCTTCAACTAATGCTAGATGAACTAAACAAAGAAAGCAAAAAACTTGGCCTACTCATGAATTCAAGTAAAACGAAAATCATGTGCAACAAACATTGAGAATAAGGACATAACTGTCAGAATAGAAGATGCAAAACTCGGGAAAATAGACCACTACATCTACCCAAGACAATGGATCTCTATGAAACCCAAAAGAGAGGAAGAGATCAAGCGAAAAATCGCCCTAGGATAGCAAGCCTCCGGCAGAGCAGGCTCAACCTTCTAAAACGATTCAATCCCGAAAATCCTAAGAAGAAGAGTATACAACCAATGCATTCTCTTTATAGTCATATATGGAGCTGAAACATGGAACCAAACCAAGAGACAGACTTGAAAACTGAAAAGTATGCAACTTGTACATGAGAGAATCATGCTCAACCTTTCATTGAGAACTCACAAGACAGCACAATGTATAAGGAAGAAAATGAGTCAACATCATCATATAATCTATTAGAAAACTTAAATGGCAATTGGCAGGGTATGTTGCAAGAATGAAAGACAACTGTTGGACATCATGTCTCACAACATGGATCTCCATGCAGAACTGAGGTCGACAGAATACAAGATTGAGAGATGATTAATTTAGAAAATACTGGCTCTGCGAGGCCCACGATAGAGAAGTGTGGCAAATCCTGAGAAAGGTCTATGTCCAATGATGGACAATAAAAAACTGATGATGATGATGATGATGATTCAAGATGTTGAAAAGCGGCTTAAACAGCCATGTGAATCAGAGGCATCCATCAATGAAAATGGTTCATAATATGTTCGTAAAAAAATGTAAGAATTTAAAGTCTTTTAATTTTCCCAGCATTTCAAAAAGAATTTAGAAATAGATCGTAAAGGAAACTGAAACAAAGTTATAAATTATTATCATTCTCATAATATGGCAAATCCTGGGGAAATCCTATGTCAAACGACGGACGATAAAAGTGGTACTGCTGTTGCTGATGCTGATGATGATGATGACGATGATGCCGATGATAATGATGATACTAAAAATATAGTAAATAAAGCATTTTTTTATTTATCAAACATTTCAATGTCAATCTTCAGTCGGAATGAAAGTTGGAGTTGAGTTTGACCCTGCAGCATCCAGTCTAATTTTCTCCTTGTTCTCGAAGACCATGGATAATACTCTCGTCAGTATTGGTTGGTACATCTTTAGTGTAAGGGGCCAGAAAATTTAAGGCATTTTTTATATCAACGTCACTGTTAGACACTATCAGTCAAAACTGTCAAAATATGTTTCTCCCGTTTCTAAACGGGTCGTCCGAACTGGCTGGCTATGTAAGTATGTATCATGCGTACAGACTTTATCGAAGAAGCTAGAAGACGGATGTTTTTTCTGTTTGTTTGTTTTTCCGAATCTATGTGTCAATATTTGATTTTTGAATTTTTTTTTTCCGGTGTTTCAAAGTCTGGTGTTACCGACTGAGATGTTTTTTGTTGTTTTTTTAATTTTTCGTACTTCAGATTGATTTCCAGAATCGAAAAATCAAAAAATCACCTCTAAATTGGCAATCCTAAGCTACAAGACTGAAAATTTAAGCATTTACTCCTTATTATGTCTACAAAAAAACATTTTCTTTTGTTTTTTGAAAATTTTCTCGTCAAGGGCGGAGGTTTAATATTCTATTTCATGCTGAATTGATCTTGAGTTTTTGCTTGACTGCGTCCAAGCTTTTTTTTTTTTAAATCAAAACATTCTTAATAATCCATCGGGAGAGAGGTAACTTATTCATTGATCACCTTTTTTTTTTTTTCAATTTTTTAGTTGATCACCTCTAACACTGGATGCTGATGGAAGATGGTTTCTATTGAATAACTAACCAGACCATATTTTTCTCTCGTATTCATAGTGTCTTATCCATTAGTGAATGCAGTACGCTTCATGAAGAGACGACTCTGCACTTAATGTACAACCATTCTCGAAAGAACAAGTTCGTTACATTGCTCCAAGTTCTTATTCATTTTCTCTGCATTGTCCTTGCTAATAATCTCTTCTAATATAATGAACTCTATGATTTTCTTACTCCTCCGTCCATAATCATTGACTCTTGTATTTGAAGGTAACACTTTTGCTGATATAAATATCTCATATCTACCATTTGAAACAATTAAATCTTCCACTGAAGAGATTCCAGTAGTTTTTTTTCTTGGCGCACTCTTACTGAGGTTTTCACTTAATTTTGTAACAATGATGGATGACAATGACCACATCGAAAAGCAGTTTTTATGTCCTGCACGAGAAACAGAGACACAGATGACGAATTCACTCCCACTTTTAAAGAAAAACTCAGGTCGAATTTTGTTACTGTTAGCAACTCCCATTTACAGTAACTACTAATAAAGGAGTTGGAACGGGACACGAAGTTTTGGGATGATATTTTCAGGAGAAATGAGTTTTTTTGAGGAATCTAGGTTGTTTGAACATAACTTGTCTTTTAATGATTTATTTAGCCAGTGGAAAAGGCACATGATTCCGATTCTCATCCGGAACTTATCGTTTATTTCTGACCCAAGCTGTTGACCAACTGCAGTGGATCGACGGCTTTAGTTAACATAGATTAAGATGAAGGCAAAAATGAATCTTAAAAAAATATAAATGATAGTTCAATAGTAGTAGTAACTTGAATATATTTGTGAATTATTCTAACGAGTATTAACTAATCTTATCATATAAAAGCCGTTGTCACTGGTTTTTTAATCTCTTTGCCTGCTTGATTCTTGATTTATGTCCAGCAAGAGCAAACAGAATAAATGAAACTCACTGTTTTGGCTTTTCTTTTGGAAATAGACAGGCAGATGCAATTATCATTATTTCACGAAACTGCTGACTGAACACGGTATGAAACGGATTCAGGAATACGAGGTTAAGGGCCTGTCCATCCCATGCCTGCAAATATTCGGATCAGTCACCCTCGTTTCCTCTTTGAAATTTGGAATGAGATGTTTGAATATCATAACGTATGACAAATAGGAACAATTGAAATATCTGTTTAATTGCTAGGTTGGATCTTCTTCCCATTTATCGTAGAGAGTAAGTGAAAATGGTTTTTGTGCTCATTTCAACTCAATTCAAATCTACGCATAGATTAGAAAGGTCGTAGATTGACTGTCTGGAATATAATGATGAAAACAAGGGAGATAAAGATACTTTTTGAATAATGCATTGAATAATGACTTTATCTGAGAAGTTTCAGCAACACTAAGAAGGTCATGATTTGCAACTGTCACAAAGTAGTGACTAAAACAACAAAGAGAAGGATATTTTTCCGAAATAATCATGGTTGAACCATGATACCTTATCTCAGAATTTTGACAATGTGGAATTAGTTTTATTAAGATAAAAATTTTGTTGATTGTGGGGAAATCTACTTCAACACTATTCATCAAGTTACGTCAGTGCTGATAATTTTGATATTTTTTAAATCATTCGAATCAGGAAATCACTCCCCAATACGAAAAAATATAAAAGAGCAAGTCTAATCGTCAAAATTGGACTCCAAATTCGTTTTTTTTTTAATTCGAAATTATCATCACTTGACCCACGAAATCGGGATAGAACATGTAAAATAAAAAGGTGCCCTGTAAGGGAAAGAGGTCGTGACACCTCAATTTTTCCTCTATAAACTTTGCAGAGGGGTTGAAATAAGATTGCACGCTACGTTCCTGCCTCCTCAAAGGCCTTGAAGGGTTTTGATTTTGATGAGGGTCAATGTTGTTGTCATTTTCATTGTTGTAACTAGGGAGAGAATAAAGTTAGCCCAAGGGAAGGATTTCGACAAAAATTGGCAACACAGAATTAGTCACATCTTTATGGAAAACGTCATTCTTTGCATCGTGGTCATCCAAACTTTTTGCCTGAGTGCTTTCATCACTGCATCAAAGAGATTGGCGTAAAAAGGTTTTTTCGCTTTTGTCTGGTGATAATGTTTCATTATTTGGGATTGAATTACTGTTTTATTTGCTTACCACTCGAAAAGACTGCACGGCAGGAAATTGTCCTCTTCACAAAACATGTTTTTCGTCTTTTTTTCTGTACTGTCAACGTTTTCCACAATTTCTGTTAGTAAATGACTTGTATTAGAAACAGCCAACGAAAACTGGTTTCTTCAGTCTTCAAGTTGATCCGGCTGGCCGACTGGCAATGTATGCATCACGCGTACAGGACCAATTAATAGGAATAAAGGGTTTAAATTTTCAAAATTCACACCTCATTATATCTACAGAAATCTTCTTTTTTTTTTTTTTTGTTTTGTTAAAATTCCTCCCGAGACAGGTTTTTTGTGAGGGTTCAGTATGCAACATAAGTTTGTGCCAGATTGATCCTTTATTATGTGTCTCTGTTGGTTTGGGTTTGGGGAGGGGATTCAGACTTTTTTCAGTGATAATCGCCTAACACAGGGCAATTGTAGTAACTTATTCATAGTAATCCCTTTTTCCAATTTTTTAATTGATCACCCCCAACACAGCATGACTTTGGTCATGTAACGGTTTCTATTGACTGACTAATCTGACCTGTCATATTTTTGTTTTTATTCTTCATTTCCCTTTTGGGGTTGCGTCATTCGTTTCAATGTGGAGTCCACTGTGGTGCATTGGTTAATAAACTTGTAACGTCCTTATTGTAAGGTCCTTATGGCGTGTTCACTATTGTGTGACCTGTTATATTAAGTTAACCTTTAGTAAACAGAGGATGACCATTGTATTGCGGTAGTTAATGAGCATTCACCACGGACCAATACGCTAGTCTCGGTTCCTAATCGGATGTTCACTACTGCTTGGCCTTTTGTTAGATTAAGTGACATTTTTATTTAGATATATGAAACGATAACCGTATCTCACATGAATGAATATCCCTACCACGCATGTGTACCAGAACTGATTATCTTGAACGTTATCTAAAATTTGGTAAAAAAAAAATATCCTAAAAAATAGAACTTTCCTATCGAATTATCTACAAAAAATAAATATTTTATATAAAATTATCTGAATAATACCAGCACAAAATTTGGTCAGCGTTGGTCCAAAATGACCAGAGGAGCCCCCAAAAGCGCGTTTTGGGTGAAAAAAAGGGTTTCAGATGATGCCTAATGATGTATTCGTGCAGATATCCAAGGTTGTAATCCCCCAAAAGTGACTAAGAGTGCTTGGAGTCACACACAAACAAACAAACGAACGAACAAACACACACACACACACACACACACACACACACACACACACACATGCACGCATACACACAGAGAAGAATCTACTGCTGATTTGGCGAATCAGTGGGTCGGGGGCCATTCATGGGACTTCTGTGATTAACCCCAACCCTTAAACAACGGTGCAACCGAATTTTGTAAACATACTAAGATGACCTGAAAGGAGGAAAGTAAGTATTTGGTCTTTTGAATAAAATACTTCAAAAGTTGGCTGGTTCTATTCACAATGTAACTATAATGCTAAAACTAAACCCTTACCAGCCGTTCAGTGGTGCAGTTTTGATGTAGATTGACCTGCACTGGTAGGCATACTTAGTGGATCATCGGGAAGGATGAGAACCATTTGTATTCGCCAAGAACGAAGCTGAAATGTTTCTGTTTTTTCTCTCTTTATGGCTCATACTTACTTTTGTTATCTCTTTTCTCTCTTTCTTTATTTCCCTTTCACTCTTTCTTCCTTTTTTTTCCTTTCACCCTTTCTTTCTTCCTTCCTTCTATTCCTTTCTTTTTTCCATCCTTTCTTTCTTTCTCCTTTCTTTCCTCTCTTTTTCTCTAGTTTTCAGCTTTCTTTACCTGTTTCAGACTTTCCTAACTCAACCTTTTTGAAATCGTCGACCAAACTGTCACCCAAACTGCCAACATAAGTTTCTTTAGTTTTTAAGTTGGTCTGGCTGGTTAGATTGAGGGATAGTTATGTATGCTTGTTTTTTTTGTTTTTTTTTAGAAAATTTGCACTTTTATGCTCCAACAAAACTTGAGATAAGTAATTTTTTCATTGATCATACTTTTTTTCAAATTCGAATTTCAATCAATCAACCTCCACACTGCTTGTAACCAAAAGACGTCGGTCACATGACGGATTTTATTTTGCTTTTGTTTCTGTCAATATTCTGGAAACCTTGCAACGTCAAAACCATGATTGATTCTTGCTGGAATGTTTTCAGAGAATACAACAAAACATTCAAAACGTTTCTTCGGGGCATTTTCGTTATATGGTTTCCTAAATCCTGTATTTTTCTCTCCATAAACTCTCTCGATCGGTAGCTGCACTGAACTTCTGCACAAAATTACCAACCAAAATATTGAAAGTGAAATAGGTTTTGTTTGTCGCTCAGTAGTAACTTTCACATGACTAACGTTTTGTTTTTTGTTTTTTTTGCAGCATGCCTTGCTGGACAATATCAATTAAAAATTGGAAAGGGGTGATCAATGAATTAGTTACATCCCATGCCTTTTGTTAGATAAAATATTTTCAAATTTTTCAACTACAAACACGAATATTACTGTATGCAAATGACGGACAAATTTAGTAAAGACTTACATCGCAAAATGAACTTCGACTAAAAACCTATAAGCAGTTGAAAGAACGTGTTTTTTCAAACATAAAGGGTGGATAAACAGGTTTACAGCACTCTAGCTCCATTACTGCTGCCTGTACGCGTTACGCATAGATAACTCGTCAGCCAAACCAAGTTAAAAACCTAAGAAACCTATATTCACAGTTTTGTTGATTGTTTTGGTCGACGATTTCAAGTAATGATAAAATTTATTATCTTATAATCATATACAAGGCCTTTCAATAAAGAAAATCATTTACAATGCATTTTTATAGTAAAATCACCCGGAAAGTATTCCCGTATAATTTTTTTTTATTGCAATGGATCTTCTACTAAAATCATTTACATTCATAGAATAAAATAATTTTTAATGCGTTTATATGATAAAGTAAAGGACCAATTCAGTATTAACTAAAAAAAAAAAACGAAAACAAGTTGTTTTTTTTTTCAAAATATAATAAGGAGTAAATATCCGAATTTTCAGCCCCTTAGCTCTATAGGTATATTATATTTCTACAGGTTGGGGAGGTCGCACATTTAGAAATTTCTTCAATTATTTTTTTTCTTCAGAAATGATAGTCACTGAAGGATATCTATAAGTGGCCTGTGTGTGTGTGAGCATTTGGTGAGTATGTATATGCAAATGCATGACTATATAACAATAGATAGATCAATAACCAACAAGGCTGACTCACTTGAAAACTGAAAAAAACCTACGTTGACAGTTTTAGTGGATGCTTCCTAAAAACGTATACTCTTCCCATCTTATGTAAGGATAAATGAATCTCCTCTATACAACTAAGTCTGCAATGATCTATTTTGTAGGGTTCTTTTTTGTAATTTTATCTATCATTGTCATGATAATTGTATTTTATATTGTAAATGTACTTCATATTGCGTTTTATGTGGAGAAATCTAAAGAATGAAAAGAGTTAAGAATCTGGATATCGATGGATGTGTCGTGCGTACAGGCTACCCCGAATGGAGCTAGAAGGATGCAGATTTAAACAATTACTCCTTCTTGGGTTCTCTAGAATTTCCCCATTCCAAAGGTTTTAAGTTGAGAATTCAGTTTACTATGAGAGTTCATAATGAATTGGTCCCTTAGTTTGTGTCCAAAATTGTTTAAGCATTTTTTAAAAATTCTGCCTATTTGAGTGATCACTCTCCAACAAAAGTTGAGAGTAACTTCTTCATTGATCGTCCCTTTTTTCCGATAATAAAATAAAGATTTCTTAAGTTTTGAAGGAGATGGTTCGGCTGGCTGGCGCGCTGGCCAGCTATGAATTTATCCATCACCCGTATAGCTCTGAAGGAGTAAGAGGGCTGGAATTTTCAACATGTGAAGGAAAAATGTGTTTTGCTATCTGGGAAATCCTTTGCTAAATAGGTATCTAATGATGCATCCATTTTGCAATGAAATGTTTCGCTAATTAAGTCCCTTTAGTTTGTCCCTAGTAGCAATCACACTCAATCAGAGATCGTGGACCAAGAAAATAAGAGAGAATTACTTTATTCATAGACAACCATTTTTTTGTTCGATCATACTAACACGGTATGCTGTCAGAAAACGTTGGCGTGCGACTGTTTCTATTAGTGGAATAACCAGACCTTTTCTTGAGTGTATCTCATTCTGGTCAAAGTCTACAAATGTTGAGTACCGAGTGAACTTTGAACAGAGATAATGATCGGTGAGGCAAGACTACAAGCCATCCCCCTACGGCTCTTGCCCTTTAATCCCTTGAGTGTATCTTATTCTGGTCAAAGTCTACTAATTTGGGTTACTTAGTGAACTTACAACAGAGATAGTGATCTGTGAGGCGAGACTACTAACCATTCTTTTACAGCTCTCATCTTTCAATTCATAATGTATTTGTGCAGACAAATTTTGTCTGTAACACCATCAATGTTTCGACTTAAGCGGCATAACGAATGTAAAAAACAAAATGAATTAGAGAGACAATTCGGTTGTCAATAAACGACACACTCATGTCAACATTCTGAATACCCATTAGTCCTAAAGAAGAAGGGTATATAACCAATGCATCCTCCCGTTAGTCACTCATGGAGCTAAAACGTGAAACCTAGCAAGATATTGATCTTAAAAATCTACACGTATAATGAACGGTGTGATTTTCTTTGATGTTCTCACCTTAAAAATGGACTTACCAATTCGAAATTAACAAATTTTATGGATGAAAAAAAATCACCCAACCACCCCCATTCAAAATATGAACTCTTCCAGTAGAGAGCATTCAGTACTTCCTTTTAAAGAAAGGAAACGAAAAAACATTAAGTAGAAATTCTAATACATCCTTGATTTTTTGATGGTGATTGAAGAGTACATGGAGGAATAATTCCCAAAGGAGTCGCTCTTCCCTAAATTTGGAAGGGGTCATTGCCTCACACCTGAGGGTTAGCTGAAAATCTGCACTTTCCAACTATGTATATTGAATGGAAAGTGGGGGTTCAGTTTAGCATAATAGCCAAATCTTAAATAGAATCGCCCTCTAAAAAAACATCTTTTTTTTTAAGCAAATAGTACTTGTGTCTCCCTCTGCAACCCTCAGGCTCAAGTTTGGTTGAATTTTGTCCATGTTCAATGGAGAGACAGTAATAGCGCTAGTTGTTCCTATAGAAGATGCCATCATTTTTGACTATGCGAGTACACTAGTATGAAAACAAATTTAATTCGTGATACCAAAAGCCCATCAGTAATATTCAATTTTTATTTTTTGTTGTTTACAACGACTTGCAAATTCGCACATGGCAAAATCTTTGTTATTGCCAATATTGCAAAATCGCTGCAAAATTAGATTAGTTTTCTGTTGTTGGTTCCTGCTTATTGGATACAGCCAACCAAAACTGTCAAAAGAGGTTTCTTCAGTTTTCACGTTGGTCTGGCCGAGTACGTATCTATGTATCACGCACACAGACCGCTCGGGTGTAGTAAGAGGACTGAAAATTCAAACATTTCCCTTATCTCATGAAAACGTTTCCTTTGTTTTGTTTTGTTTTTGTTTTTTCGGGGTTTTTTGCCCCTTTTTATTTTAACTCTATTGGAGCTGCCTACATGGGTGATCAATAAATAGCCTGCCAGCCAAACTAACGCCAAAACGGAAGAAATCTATGCTGGTTTCTAATTGGTAAAAAAGGATGAACAATGAATAGGTTACTCTCAAATTTTGTTGGACAGTGATCACTTACATAATCACCACCTAAATATCGCTTTCTTTTTAGAAAATTCAAACTTTTTTTGTGATCGCGACCCAACAAAAGGCAATGGAAGGTACTTGTGTATTGATCACCCCTTATTCAAATTTTTTCCATTGTTCACCCCCAACGCAACATGCTGACAAAACAGATTAATGAGTGACTATTGAGTGAATAACCAGGCCAGAATATTTATTTTTCATTCGTTTTAACTCCAATTCCTCGAGGATTTTTACTAATACTAAACAGAAAGATACCAAAAAAGGCTCTATTAATCATTTGTTAATTCTAACGCCCACTGCTGAGCAAAACCCTTTGCCTCAAGAAGTGTTATGAAGGGTTATAGGGTAATTTTGATTTCGTCTACATTATCTGCCCACGCAACTTGAACAGTCATACAGGCTCCGTGCAAGCAAAGAACGTTCTATTGGCTTAGTTAAACATAGAAGACACTTTTAATTTCGAGATTTACTTTATATAAGAACACATTTACCGTCCCGTTCTATCCTATTTCCAGCTAAAATTATCACCAACACTGTAACAGAATATATATATAGGAATAGAGCACTCCGATGGATGAGGAGTTTCTGCATAAATAAATATATCACTTAAATTCAGCCTTATTGACCACCCAGCTCCATAATCCAGAGGTAGGATATCGGCCTCCAATGTGAGGGTTTCAACTCTGTTTCGCGGTACTGGATGGGATAAAAGTCTATAGCCACGCTGAAGAGATGTAATACATCGAAAAAGCTGTCTGTGGATGACACAATAAATATATATATATATATAAAAAGCGTGTGCGAGTACATATAGTGAGAGAAACATGAGTACAAGCCAAGAAAAATAAAGTTTTTATCAAGGAAATTAAATAAACACACACACACATATATATATATATATATATATATATATATATATATATATATATATATATCAAACTCTTTAGCATTATTCTTTCGCTTTCCCACGAAAATTCTTAAAATCAACTTTTGAAAAATATATAAGGTGACCTTGATATCCACATAATTAAGTAGAGATAATATCTGCATTCTTTATAGTTTTTAAAAGGTGATTAAATAAATTTGGATAAAAGTTCTCAATAAAAATATCAACATAAGGTATATGGCGACAAGTTTGAGTCAATGAATTCAATTTTTGAAAATACGCTTTGTGATACTGCAACACTTGACTTTGAAAAGCGGAGATGCTACTTCGTAGCGATCAGAGATGAGTGTCACAAAGCAAGCGATCATTGTTGCGCTCATAATTATGACAATTTCCCCGTTAAATGAGACCCATCGATTTGGAGCTTGCAGAAATTTCTCTTATTAAAGGTTTCAAGTCTCAAAACTTTCGATAACGGATATTATGGAATTGATTGGTCAGAATTACATCCCCACTTTAAAATAAAGGTGGTAAATCGGCCATTTTTTTTGATGACGGATCTTCAAAACTGGAACCCATACTACCATAACCAAAAGGGTTTACATTTAATGTCCATACTCTAAACTATGAAATTGAGTGTTTTAAAATCCATATATTCTCATGAATTGAGATTTTGCTAGAATGGCCAATAAACGCTCCCAATACCGTCGACGAATTCACTGACAAGAAAATCAGCATTCGAAATCACCTGTTGTCAAACATTGACTTCTGACAAATAATCTAGACTCCCAAGCAGACCATATTTTCAGGATATCATTACTAGCTCTGCTTTCACTATACTGTGAAATTCTTCAAAACATGTAGAAAAGTCTGTCTTACAGCATTAATATGTAAAATCCATGCCCTTAATCTCAAATCGAACAACGATCACTGTTGCTGGCCGCAGATATGATACGTGTTCATGTTTTAACATTCTCTGCTCATAATCCCATCGGATGAGTGGCAAGATTAGGTACTCTCAGGCAATTGTTAGTGAGACCAACTTTTGGCTCGTCAGACCTGTCCTTATTCCGCTTTGCCAAAAGCACCTGATATTCCCCGATGGTTGCCAATTCAATTAGTGACTGCAATTGAATTATGTAATTAATTATGCATCATCGTACTCCACTTATACCTTAATCGAGGCTGTCACAATGGTCATAGGTAATCACAAGCTATTGTTAATAAGATCTAGTTCTGGTTTTCCAAGTCCATTAAAGTTTCGTTTTAATCACGACATCGGGTATTCCTCAATGGTCGCTCACCTAGTTACTTGCCAAGGTCGACATTGCTTAACTCAGAAGATATCACGAGAATCAACCAGTCTAAATCTTAGAACTTGTACTAAGTGTCTCGTGGACAGGCATTGAATACCATTATTAAAGTCCTTGGTATGACTTTAAGAATTAAGATTGAACCCTGGTCTTCCAAACCAAATGCAAGCACTCTACCATAGTGTTATCTGTAGATATGATATAAAACCAACTAATCAGGCCCAGTTTATTCACTTATCAATTTCGATCGATATGCAGATGGCAATTCTTGATCTGCCAGAAGGTTCAACCAATCATTCAAAGAATGGTTCCTGATGTTAAGCCTCCCTCTAAACCCATTTTACCCCGCTTCCGTAAGATAAATACCAAGCAGCAGGCAATTTCCCGCAACTGGATTAATTATTTCAAATCCCACGAGAACACCGACCTCGGCACCGGCTCTCGTTCGAATGACCAATTAACATGGGGCAGTTCAAAGGACGTGCATGCATATGACGGAACGGGTTTCGCCGTAACCAGACGAGCCCATCATCTAACAGCTTACACTATTAACCAGCCCTGCCGGCAACCGCTGAATCTCCCGAGACCTCCGGTTGATTTCCTGTAAATAACATAGCAGCTGATTGCATTTACATTGGTAATGATGCAATCGTTGAATATATATAATCCGTTTGTGTCTTCATTCTTTCGGTCAGAAACCAACGCTTCCGATGCAGTTTGTCCTGGATTATTGGTTTGTAAGCTGTCAATTTGCATTAGATACACTAGCTCTCGCAAGATCATCAAAGTTAAGCAACGTCAACCGTGGTCATTGTCTAGATGGGTGACCGTCTGAAAATATCCTACGCCGTAAGCCGAGTAATACCGGTGATTTTAAGATAGTACTCAATACCCCACTGCTTAAGAGTGAGGTTGAGGGTTTTCATCTGTTTTTGAAGTTAAGTGGGTTGGTATAGCGCTAACCACTCCAAACTGGAAAACAGCTGTTTACAGCAGATGCAGCGTGCAAGACCCTGCGATTGGCAGGCGAGAGACGTTGAAGTTCTGAGGATCCAATATATGTGAGGAAGCCTGAAAGATATATAAAGATAATTTTTTGAAATATGAAAAATGATTTTAAAAGAATTTGTAGGGCAGGGGGGGGGAGTTGGACTTTGCGCCCCGACTGGTTACAGAAACATTAATGATTTATCGATGGCTTTGCCCCTCGTATAGAAAAGCGGCTCAACTTACTGACTACTCGGCTATCACAACTTTAGTGTGTTCAATCCTCATCGGGTTCCCGACACGTTTGGTCTGGAACTAATACCAGTGTTTGCAGCACAACTCACTTTGGCTTAATAGATGGCAAAATGTCTCATAAGATAGTACTTTAGTGAGTTCGATCCTTACTAAGTGACTATTGCCAAACATACGTGATCTTGTACGGATACAAATGTTTCCTGAGATATTCGTCCTGGAATAGTCGACCATTACTATTAAAATTAGTTCGATGCTCACGAGATGCTTAATATGTACGGTTCTTTACTGTTATTACTTTTTCCTGGGCAACACACCCTGCATCAGCGGTCAATAGCATTGCTGAATACACCGTTCGAGCTTTCGTGGTTATAATTATGTATTCATGACCAAGGCCAGTGATTTGTGTTCGTGTCTAGATGAAGGTCAGGTTTTTGAATGCTTATTTTAAGACTGACAGATAGGTATACTCTACTCAAAAAACTAGTGCTATACAGTCTTCCTAGTTCCATTTTCATCCGCTAGTCTTGGGCGAAATTCAGCTAAGCATAGTAAATCTCAATAAATTGCTTGAAAAGAAGTTTTTGCTGAAGGGGAAAGCAGAAAGATGAATTGTCGAGGAGGATGAAACAACTGAATGAAAAAGAAAGGAAGGATGGTGAGAGAAACGACTAAACAAATGAAGAATAAAAATGATTGAGAAAGTAAGGAGTTAAGAAAGAAGGAGAGGGGAGGAGAAAAGAGAGTTGGAGAAATAAAGAGCGATAGGAGAACCAAAGGTAGATGCAAAGGGAAGAAAGAAGCCAAAAAAAGAGAGGGGAAGAGAGAGAGAAAGAGAGAGAGAGAGAGAGAGACTAAGAAGTAAGTGGGTAAAAAAAGGAAAAAGTAAAGGCCATGAAAAATAAGAAAAAGAGAAAAAAGATAGCATAAAAAGAAAAAGATAGCATATGGATAAAAAGGGGGAAAAAAAAGAAAGGGCATGAAAATGAAAAAGAAAGGGAGGTAAAAGAATGAAAAGGAACACAAATAAGAAAGATAGAGAGAAAAACAAAGAATAGGATGCAAAGACGAGTAGAAAAAGAAACAGAGAGATAAAGGCATGAAGAAAAGAAAAGAAAGGAAGGAAGGAAGGAAAAAAAGACGAATCAGGCGAAAAAAAAAATTCCCCGCTTTGACAATCAAGTCCGTACCTGGAAACCATTTTGTCTGCTGCGGAAGCGGTTGGAAATGGAGTCCTTCTTTGGAACGCTTGATTTTCAAATACGTACCCAATCCCCGATATACGGTGGAGAATTCAGGAAAATCAGCAATATTTGATCCATTGGTTTAAGATTAACTTTTCATTCAATCGACGACCTACTTGCAACACCTAGAATATTGATTTTTGATCAAAGTTAAAGGCTTTACTGATTTTCTCCAGCGCTGAACAATGAAACTGGCAATTAAGTTAGTTTCTCTGTTTTTAACCTGCGAACAATCGTTGACCTTGATCTTGATAAACGTTTAGATCTTTTCCAAATCTAAAGAAAAAAAAACTCTTGACGTTTTTTTTTATTAAGACTCACAGGAAAAAAAAACTAGGACAATCAACGGCAGCTAATTGCAAAAGAAACTTTTTAAACTGGATATAAGCAAACATTGAATAAGCAAAGCAACATAACAACTCGCAGTAACACACACACGCGCACATATACAGCTTCTGATGAGCCACTTTCGCAAAACAAGGTGTGAAGGTCTCCCTAGTATATTGTAATATATATATATATATATATATATATATATATATATATATATATATATATATATATATATATATATATATATATGTATTGAATTTAAGGCCAAAATATTGAGGTCAAGAGCAAAACATCCCCCAGAATACAATTCAGCATCCACTTATAGTTAACTCCTTCACCTGGCTTACATGCTTGACATGAAATTTACAACCACCAGCAAAAACATACACATTACTAAAAAACAATAAAACAAAATGAAAAGCTCCTCCCACTCATAGTGACATCCATAAGACTCTCACCAAATTCCCCAAAAGAATCTAAAAACACATATAATCATTCCCCTGATGAGGCTCAGAGAGGGTAGAAATATAAACTTGTTAGTGGAGCGAATACAGTACATTACACACACACACACACACACACACACATATATATATATATATATATATATATACATGTATATATATATATATATATATATATATACATGTATATATATATATATATATATATATATATATATATATATATATATATATATATATATATATATATATATATATTCTTGAAAGCTTTACGGGTTGAGTATCAAATACATTAAAGACCTTCTTTCAAATTTTTTCTCGTTATCTCATCACTTATCTCTCTATATCTATTAATATAATTTATGTATTTTCTTCTGTGTTTTATTTTTTTAATGTATAATAAAAATTTGCCCAACCTCTTTTCTCCATGAAAATTTTGTTTTGTTCAAAAAACAAAAACAAAAAACGGTTATGGGGTCCAGAATTAATAGACACCAAAATAAGTTTTTTAACTACTTGAATTAGAAGTCATGACTGCGATTTTTACTTGATGTTTGTCGTCCATTTCATGATGGTACTATGTATAGACTGTCTCATGTTGGGATCCTAGGATATATATATATATATATATATATATATATATATATATATATATATATATATATATATATATATATATATATATGCAAGTGTGTGTATATATATATATATATATATATATATATATATATATATATATATATATGTGTGTGTGAGTGAGTGTGTTCAGAGGGTGGTGAAAAAGGAACTTCCTTTTCGAAAATAGTAATGAATTGGTTATTCATTTAACGATTTTTCGGTTGATTGAAGTCAAACTTGCTTTAATTTGTACCTCAAAATCATAGAATTTTAGCTCTTTGAGGACCAAAACGAAATTAGTTTCACAAAAACAGAGCAATATTTATAAAGTTCACATATAATTTCTAATAAGGTGTTGGTTTTCACCCGAGCTGTATTATAAAGATTTGCCTAACCTCCAGAAAAACAGTTTTGGTCTTCAGATATTTCACTTTACAAAGATGGTTTAATCAATAATTTCGAAAAAAAAAATTAAGTTAAAGTTATAAGTTGAATTCTTATTTGAAGTTTGTCATCTTATTCCTCTTTTTGACGGTAAAGAAAACTCGAGAGATAACGACGGTTTCCCATTTAAATCTTTTCTTCTATTTCAGTTTGTAGTAAATTGAACAGTAAACTAAGATGAGCATTCTGTGAGAAGTGCCGTGTATTTACATAAAAACACGTAATTTACACTGAATTTCTATTTATACGAAATGTAAACCTTCCAGCATTTACTGCTTATTATGACTTCACACTGAGCAGTCATCTTATACAGTAGGGAGCCTACGTCCATGAAACTGCGAAAAAAGTAATGATTTAATGCTTCACAGCCGTTGGCTGCATAAAGCTTTGCAGAGTAGTCCGCAGGGCAAGTCAATTTAGCTAGTACATGTATGAATATATGCCTGTACCTATATATATGTAGGGAAATATGTGTCCATGTGTTTGTGTCTGTTAATATATAAGTGCAACATGTTTATGTGCTTGTCCAATACACTATAAAGAAAATGTTCCGAGAAAAAATCCTTCCAAATGGTTTTTAAAGAGTGTTCTATTTACAATGTAACTATAATGCAAAAGCAGAACTTTGAGGCCATGAAGACATCTTAGACGTTCTTATTTTTGTGCGTTTATACATATATAATTCTTTATAGAGTGGAATTTGAAGGATCAGAAGTGAAGGAGACCTGATTAAAAGTACATTAAGGGATTTGGGGAGCAAAACGCACTTTACAACGTTTTAGAAGGAGCAATATTTTTAATGTAACTAATATGCAAACTCTCCGTCCACGGTATATATATGTATATATATATATATATTGAGAAATGGATGTATGATCCGACACAAATGGTTATGAATTGCGTTTTATTATGAAGGTATATTTGAAATGATATCCTGTTACCACACGGTATTTGCATCATTTGGCCTAGACAATGTAAATAAGATAAACAACTAGCAGCGGCACATTTTCTTTCATTGCCTATTGTATTTACGTTGTCTGAGCCAAATGATACATTCACTGTGTAATAACGGGTTGGTCATTTCAAAGAAAGTTCCAATATAATATAACACAATTTGTATATATATATATATATATATATATATATATATATATATATATATATATATATATATATGACGGAAAAGGGACATCTTTTCAATTTTATTTTACTTACCTTTTCTGGTTTTCGTACGAGTAAACAGATCTATAAATGGTAAAATAATGGATTCTCTAAACAAATACATTTATGTTTCTGTCAGGCCTCTTCAGGCAAATGATTCGATTTTTTTCAGATGTCTATTTAGGGTCTATTTTCTGGGGGGGACCTCCTTCTTGTTCTATAAATCTATCTTTTTCTTCTTTCCTTTATTCCTTTTTTAGTTGTTGATTGCTCCGTTGGTAGTTTTCTCTATCCCTCACAGGGACAGTGAATTCATGAACTTGTGATATATATATATATACATATATATATATATATATATATATATATATATATATATATATATATATATATATATATATATATATATATATATATATATATATATATATATATATATATATATATTTATATATATATATATATGAATATATATATTTATATATTTATATATATATATATAAATATATATATATATATATATATTTATATATATATATATATATAAATATATATAGATATAGATATATATATATATGTATCTATCTATCTATCTATCTATATACATATATATATATATATATATATATATATATATATATATATATATATATATATATATGAAGGGTAAACTGTGTTGTTATTGAGAAATGATTTTTCTACGAATCTGCTTTAGTTCATCTCTGAAGGTTGATTCTTTCTTATGTCTCTCTCCTCTGTAAATCTATTTATATAATGAAAAGTACGAGGTTTTTTGTTTTTTCCGTCCGTCGTAGTGGACTCCACATGAAGGTAAACATTTGCCTGATAATAATAATTCTTATTCAACATTATATCAAATACATATATATATATGTACATATATATATATATATATATATATATATATATATATATATATATATATATATATATATATATGTATGTATATATATATATATATATATATATATATATATGATGTCAGTTCCTTCTGGCACATGTTTCCATTAACATATGGTGAATGAAATACAGATTTGCTGATAACTTAATCTTTGTGTACTTCATTCGCCTTGTCAAGCCCAGCTATGCTCTCTGTTATCCAATTGTTGAACCTTGTTTTGTGGTCCTGACGTCAATTGACTTGCGATAAAATCTTCCTTGTATTTTTGTTTTCACTAAAAAATCATTTTCAAAATCGATAATTATTCGCTTGCCTCAAACTAACACTTGAATAAGACTCGGGTGTTGACTCTTCTTCATTAGATGGCAAAACAGTCAGCAGAAATGTCAACATAGGTTTGGAATCACCGTGGCTCCTGCCTGGCCAAACAACCATGAAGTCTACGGATTCTCTCCTCTTTTCTTGCACGTGTGTGTCTAGGCACTCCTGATCACCTTTTTTTTTTTTGGAGAGGGGCCATTACCTTGAAATTTTGAACGAGTACACCTCTAGGTACCATCTGGAAACGTTTTTGTTTCTTTCTTTTCTTTTTTTTCAAAAATTTTTCGGAAGTCTCTGTGGTCATTTTGTAACAACAATGGCCAAATCTTGTGTTCGTATATTTTAGATAATTTTAGATAAAAGATCTATTTGTTTTTAGATGAATTCATATGAAAGGTCTATGTTTATGATAATTCTAGATTTTTTGAAATAATTACTTTATGATACACGTGGAAGCGACAGTAATTCAATTATTAGAGGCACAGATAATCCCTCAGTTTCAGTTGGTCCGCTTGTCTCGCTGGGTATGCGATCTGTTTGGCTGTCCGTCTGTCAAGCCTGCTCTGTATAATGCGATCTGTTTGGCTGTCTATCTGTCAAGCCTGCTCTGTATAACGCGATCTGTTTGGGTGTCTGTCTGTCTGTCTGTCAAGCCTGCTGTATATAACGCGATCTGTTTGGCTGTCTATCTGTCAAGCCTGCTCTGTATAACACGATCTGTTTGGCTGTTTATCTGACAAGCCTGCCCTGTATAACACGATCTGTTGGACTGTCTGTCTGTCTAGCTTGCTATTCATAATGTGATCTGTTTGGCTGTCTATCCGTTAAGCCTGCTCTATATAACACGATCTGTTTAGCTGTCTGTCAGTCAAGCCTGGTATGTATAACGCAATCTGTTTGGCTGTCCGTCTGTCTAGCCTGCTATGTATAACGTGATCTAATTAGCTGTATGTCTGTCTGGCGGACTATCTATCACGCGAACAGGCCGCACCAAGGGCGGGAGAGGGATGAAAATTTCAACATTTACTCCTTATTATGCCAATAAAAACATTTTTGCTAACCCTGACCTTCTCTGAACAATACTTTCTTATTTGCAGATTCAATTTACAATGACAGTTTAATTTAAATTGAAACCTCAGTTTCTGTTCAGAAGCATTAACACTTGTCTTTTGAAATTCCAAACTTTCTTGTGATCATCGCCCAACGAAAAGTGAGAAAAGTAACTTGTTCATCGATTACCCTTTTTTCAATTTTAATTGATCACCCCCAACGTGGCACACTGTCAAAACTATTGAGTAACTATCAAGACCTATCTAGAAACACGTTTGATCGCAGTTGCTTTAGATCTTCTTAGATTAAACCTTATCAATTGGAGACCGTCAACCAAAACTGTCACCAAAACTGTCGACATTAGTTTCCTCAGTTTTTAGGTAGTTTATCTGGCTGTGTATGTATGTATCACGCGTAAAAGCTGCACCAATGGTGATGGAGGGCTAAGGAAATTGAATGATCACTCGTGGGATGTGTCTAGAAAAAAAAGTGTTTGTTTTTTTTCAAAAAACTCCCCTAAATTGTTTTTCTATGTGGAGGTCAGTTTGCAATGTACGTTTATGGTAATTTGGTCCTATTTTGTGCCCATCAATTTTATGAGGATTCAGAGATGTTGGAGATAACTGCCCAACTAAAGGTGCGAGGAGTAACTTGTCCATTCATCACTCCCTACTCCAATTTTTAATTGATCGCTCCCTACATGGCATGCTGCCAAAACAAATTTGTTGTGTGACAGTTCTCACTATGTGAGTAATCAGACCTGTTATTATAAAGTTTTGAACCGGAAGTTCAACTGGAATGAGATAAAAAAAGTATTTGCCCACCAACTATATATGGTGAATAAGGTGCTTTTTCCTGTTTTTCTGACACTAAAAATGGACCTTTCTATTTTGAGGTTACAATTTTGCCGAAGAAAATATCCCCCACCCATCATTTAAAAGAAAGAACTCTTCCATTTGAGTTAAGAAGTTTTTTAATCTGAAAAATCATCGCAAGGAATTCAAATATATCTTTGAATTTCTTTCACGGTGACTACCAACTAAATAACATTTTACCATTTATTCGAATTTTCCCCGGGCGAAAGATGAATGCAAAAGAAAATATGGTTACTAATAAACTTATAATATGATTTTAGCATTTTGATAATATAAGTATCTAGCTTCATGAGATGTCTGCCTTTCTGAGATGCATATACTACTCCTGGCAAAATTATGGAGTCATTGCGATCAGAGGATGTTCACCCAAGTCTCCTCCAAATACGTCATTAATTTAAATTATTTCATCTAGTTAGAGATGGAGATATATTTCACAAAGACACAGTTTTCAGATATGAAACAAAAATTATTTTGTGTCATATCTGTGATTTGTTAATTTATTGCTAAGTAAAAAAAACCGGGTGGACATTCTCTAAGTGTGATAATTCCATGTTTTCTTTTTTGGGGGGCCAGGGTCAGTTCAATAAAAAACATGGCCTTTGAATTAAATGAATATAGAGCTGCATGAAATATCATCTTCTTTGTGTTGCATGTATACAACCATCAGTTTTGTCAAGCAAACGTTATTTAATCCTATAGCAAGGCTAAGTGGTTCTGGTCTGTGCAATAGAACGTTAACTGGAAAAAACATCGGGTTATTCGTCATCATCACCATCTTCGCCATCATTAGTCTTTTATCGTCCGCCGTTTGGACCTAAAACCTTGCCACACCTCTCTATCATGGACATCACTGAGCAAATACTTTCTGAACTTGTGTAGTTTGTCACTCCATTTTGTATTGTGCCATCCCCAGGTCGCATGTGATCCACGTTGTGTGTCGTGATGTCAGGCTGCTGTCTGCCATTCTTGCAACATGACCAGCCCATTGCCATTTGAATTTTCTAATAGTTCGCACGATTGGGTTATTACTTGTCATTAAACTTACCGGTTTCTGCATCATCATCATCATCATCATCATCATCATCATGTGCGCGTTCGTTGTTGGATATAGACCTCCCTCAAGATTCACCTGACTTTTCTATCATGGGCATCGCAGGGCCAGTTCTTTCTGAATTTATTCATAAATTCATAACGCTTTCGCCTGCATTTATAAAAATAAGTATTTAACAAGGACGAAATGAATGTATGTATGTAGCACGCGTATAAGTAGCATTCTTGAGTCCCACCAAATCAAAGAAAAAAAGTGTCTCTTGTAGATTCCGTTGAAGTTAAATTTTTGAAGGATTTTACTCAAGGGGGAAAGACAAGGGGAGTCTCCTTTCGGGATCGACATTAGTTTATTCATCATGTTCTCTTTGATTTTGCCCACAGTCTGAAATTTCCTACTTTTCAATAGAAAAAAAGATAAAAGTCGTAGAGGGCTAAATATCGTCTCTAGGGTGATGGTGTATGTTGACAGACCAGGGTGATGCCAAAAACCCAATCATGTGACGTGGAAGATTCCTGGGCCCCGTCATTCAGAATGCAATAGTCTCATAGTACACACGCTCACTTTAAAATGTCTCACAACTGACTGAGTAACCCAACGAAAGAGTTTCTGTTCATGGTATGTGCAGCAATGTTCGTTCTGGCTGGTTGCCTAGTTAAATAAATGCTACGCAACCTGTTCTCGAGATATTGGCTTGGTATCTTTTGACAGGCCCCGTAGTTTGGGCTGTTTTGAAAACTAATTTATTGGATAATTTGCGATGAAAAAATTTCAAACATATATTTTAGAAATATTTACAAATTGGTGAAATTCAATTATAGCAAGGAAACAAATTAACAATTTTAATCGACCAGGAAACTAATTTCATTCGTTATTCCCAATCATACAAATATTTCTCGAAAAGGCACAACACTGGACTGTTGAAGCTAAAACTCGACAGAAACAGTCACGTGACCAACGTATTCCGGCAGCATATCGTGTTGGGGATGATCAATCAAAACATCGAGAATGGGGGTGATCAAGGGATAAGTCACTAACCGTGCCCTTTGTTGGATCACTAAAAAGTCCAAATTTTCAAAAGAATAAGCTGGCACGAATCCAGGACCGATATAGCATACACTTACACTGTAAATTGTACCCCCTCTAAAACCTATCGGAAGTGGTGTCAAAAAACGTCACATTTGACTAGGCGTGGAGAGCAAATGTCTAAATCTGTAGTTCTGTATCTCCATTGTTTGGTCAGTAGGGGATACAAGCATACATACATACATACAGGGCCAGCCAATTTCAAAACTGTAGAAACCTATATTGACAGTCTTGGTGACGGTTTCTAAAAGGTCTGGTCCGTCACTCAATACAAAACTGTCGGGTAACCAACACCTTTTGGTTGCGTGCTGTTTTCGGGGTGATCAATTATAATGGAGGAAAATGGGCAGATCAATGAATAAATTACTTCTCTCTTCTTTGGATGGACAACTGAGAAAGCCAAATTAAAAAAAGAAAAAAAAAAGAATGAAAGTTGATGGACACAAACTAAGGGTCCAGATTAGCATAAATTCACCCCCACTCAATGTAAAAAAAAAACTTTTCGGAGGGAATTTCGGTGAAAAGAAAAAAAAATTTCTGGACCTAATAAAGGAGGTTTAGATTTTCCGCCTTCTAGCCCCGGTGTTTGCAGCCGGTACACCGGACACATACATAGACAGCCAGCTACACCCAGTTAAAAACTGAGGAAACGTCTTGAAAGCTTTGGTGATATATTCAGTTGATGACTCCAGTTTTGGGTTGTTGTTTTTTTATTACAGTTAAAGTACCCGGTGGAAGAAAAGGGCAGGGAACATCATTTGATGCGAGGGTCTTCAATCGTCAAATTCGTTTCCTTTATGTCAAAGGGGTAACTTTGTGAATCTTTCATATATTTCAATGAAGTTCTGTAAGCCCGTGGAGAGATACTAACTCATGGATGTTGTGTGTTTGCCGACCCGTTTATCTATTTACATTTTATGGGCAAAAACGTTGTTGCTTTTTGTTACTATTCGGAAATATTCTTAAGTCCAGACCGATTTTACCGAGACTTGGCTATAGTGTTGAGAAAACCCGAGGAATTGAAGGAATTTAGTTACGGTCGATCCAATTTTTTGTTTACCTTCTATATGTAAGTAACCGCATGTCAATATGCCAAAAAAAATATTGAACTTTGGGACTGTTGAACCAATTAGAATTAAAATTGTCATACGGGTTCTATATGATATTTTCAAGAATGTTATGGTTTGAATGGAGAGAGAATCGGGTTATCAGTCCTAATTAAGTCGATACATACACTATCTCTCTCTCCCACCGACCGCTTCTCTCTCTCTGTCTCTCTGTCTCTCTGTCTCTCTGTCTCTCTCTCTCTCTCTCTATATATATATATATATATATATATATATATATATATATATATATATCATCCATTTTCTGTTGGGGCTTTTAAACATTTTACAAAATTTGAAAAATACTTTAAACATTTTGTATCCTTGGAATCAGAAGTGAAATTGCTCGAATCGAGCTCAGTATTCTTATCCCAGATATATATCAGAATATCAAAAAAACTTACAGTTAGTTCTCACGTCATTATTCGTCGTTCTAACCACAACCTCAGAGTAATTCTATCTATATTCTACTGAATTCTAATACTTAACCCGTAATAATTCCGAAACTATTTATCAACATTCTAACGCCCAGCTCAAAGTTTATTTTAAAACATTTCCCAACTCTGAAATCCCATAATTCTAAAGTTCTAACATCTGGGTCAAAATTAATTCTGATTCCACTTTCCAAAATTATGATGAGCTCTGAATTATTGCTAAAACCGCTTTCTTTTATGGTTCCAACTTTTGGATCAGAACCAATTCTCGACATTTTTTGAAAATCATGGCATCAAGCTCGGAAGTAATTTTCAAAGCATTCTTTTGAATTCTTTCACAGAATGCAAAGGTCTTTCTGAAACACATTTTCAATATTATAAAACTATGTTCAAAACTCAGTCAAAAACGATTCTTCAAAATTCAATTTTTTCAACGTACAAAATTTGATGGCATTATATTATTTGCAAAAATTGGGTGTCATACCAATTTGTCTCCTACTCTTTTGTGCAGTAACCTTTGTGGGTCGTACCTGGGAAAAACAAAAGGGCACCCCACAATAACCTGTCAACTGAGTGTACGAGTCAGACAAGTTCAACCCGTTGTGGCTCCTGCTACTAAGAAAGGACAAGGTATGGAAAACCAGGCCAACAAAGAAAGAAGAAAAAAAAAGTATTACAGATTCTAACGCTATACCACCGCTACCATTGGAAGAAAAGTCTGTTTACCACTGTCACATTTGTATAGTACACCTGAAGAAGGCCTTAGAATGGATCGACCGAGACATTGCGTCAATAACGGCACAGACTACCAGAATGAGCTCAATCATCTGAGAAAACTCTTTGAATGTTGATGACCCTTCTCGGAAACAATGAACAAATAGAATGACCCCAAAGGAAAAGTATGTTCGGAGTCCCATCAATATTAATTCTGGCCCTGGAGATACCCTGAATCAATTCTATTATGTTCGGCCCTCGGGGGATGCGCGAATGATAAATGGAGAAGGCATAGCTGTCGAATTACTGTTATGCAAACAGATTTATAGTCCCTAGATAGATACTCAAACGAAAATTGATTATAAAAACAATTACATACGCAACAAAGATACTTATAAAATAGTCAGATATCTATTACATTGAATGACAGCATGACAAAACAGGTCTGGTTAGTAAATTCAATCGAAACCATCATGGGACCAACGTCTTTAGGCAGCATGCCAAGCCTGAAAATTTACTTGGAACCATTTTCTCAATAATACACCAAAACTGTTTTCACTGCCCGTTACTCTTTGAAGACACTAAAATATTTTAGCACACGACACACTCAAGATACAAAGCACAAGATGCAGCTTTTAGTCTCTCAATAAAAACTGTCACGTGAGCAACGTCTTTTGGCAGCATGCTTTTTTGTTCGGGGACTAATCAATAAAAATAATATTTAAAAAATATATACATATATGTTTAAGTGTGTATATATATATATATATATATATATATATATATATATATATATATATATATATATATATATATATATATGGAGTTAATTATTTTATCACAGTGCACAACAGTCATACAAAATATAGGTAGACCTTCAGATAATTTCAATTGTTTGATCCTGCGAACAGATATCCAGGGAGCTTTCAATGTCTTTTCAGTTTTCAAGTCTGAAAAACCTGTACATGAATAGCCCAAAGGCCAACTCAATGACGTGCACACAGCAAGCCCTATGCAGAACAAGAGTTTCGCGTGCTATGGTCCACGTAGGTGTCGTGAATAGCAACAATGCCGCTAGCTTGTAAGTTTGGTAGGAGGCCCGAGCTAACTATTGGTGTTTGCAATAATTTCGCAACCCTTTTCCAAAAGTATGGCTCATTTGGGTGGTTAAACCACTGGACATGAATACACTGTAGTTGGTATATCTCTTAACTGGCAGTAGAGTTCTACCAAAAATGTATATATATATATATATATATATATATATGTATATATATATATATATAAATATAAATATGCCTGCTCATGAACTCTGTTTTACATCAATTATTGTGGTATACCGGTGATAATATTTTTGAGCATGTCAGGTGATTCGATACTGCACAGGGAGAAGTGGATTTGTGCCTTCGCCAAGAGCATTGTTGAAAGAGATCATAGACAACCAATTCTGTGCTGATAAACGTAATGCTACACAATGGATTTTTCTTTCATTCTTAGAACAAAAATCAACCAAAACTGTCCACATTGGTTTCTTCAGTTTCCGAGTTAGTCTAGATAGCCATGTGAATATGTATCGCATGTACAGGCTGTATCAATTGAACTAAAGGGCTGGGAATTTTAACATTCGATCAATTTTGTCAAGAAAAGGTGTTTTTTTACCCTTATCGATAGGTTTTTTGTTGTGATCAATTTACAATGTTTTTTATGCTAAATTGGTACTTCAGATTGTACCCTATTTTGTTCACGCTTGGTTTGCAATGTTTCTAACTTTTAATGGTCTCTGCCCAAAAAAAGGTGGGAGAAGTGAAAAAAAATTGATCCCCCTCCCACCCAAGTGTCATGCTGCCAAAAGACGTGGACCACAGGACAGTTTCTAGAGACTCAAACCAACGTCTGGTGCTTTGCATCTTGGGTGTGCTGTGCTGTATGCTCTGTGCAACAGATAAAGAAACACACCTTAATATTTTAGCAGCTGTAAAAAGCAACGGGCAGTAAAAGCTTTTTTGGTACAATGTAAGAAAGGTGTTTCCAATAGTAAAAATTGCAAAATTTCACACCCTCGCCGACTCGATGTTACATCATCATCATCATCATCATCATCATCATCATCATCATCATCATCATCATCATCATCATCATCATCGGTCTTTTAACGTCCGTAGTTGGACATAGACCTTACACAGGATTCAACACAATTCTCTATCATTGGTGTCGCAGAGCCAGTATTTCCCGAATTTGTCTAGTTCTTCTCTCCATCTTGTGTTCTGTCGGCCTCGATTTCTTATGTGATCTCTGGGGATCCATGTTGTGGGACATGATGTCTATCGGTTGTCTTTCATTCTTGCAACATGGCCTGCCCATTACCATTTGAGTTTTTTGATAGTTTGTATGATGTCCCGGACTCCTGTTTTCTTCATAATAAACTGTACTGTCATTCGATCTCTCTATGCAAGGTTGAACATAACTTTCTCATGTGCACATTATGTTACAAACGGCGACTAAATTAACGAAAATTGATTAAAGAGAATCAAAAAGGCTTCAACTGTCCATTGCTTTTTACTGACACCAAAATATTTTTTTTACTTCTTTGTGCATCCGTAGGACACAGCGCTCCGCACTCGTTTCAATTTAGTAAAATTCTGTTCATGATCTTTAATACTAGATATTCACTTTAGATTTCCACTTCATATCCTTCGAATTATTCGGTTTTTGAATTTCAAAGGTGAATTCTGAGCGAAAAAAAATTGATTTTTCTACCAATCACATCTTTCGAAATGGAAGTGAACCGGAATGAATGGCTATGTTTTTTAATATTTTTATCCCCAAAATTGGATCAATGTTTCCTTTTTTTCTTTTTTGTTTTAATTGTAAAAGTATTTCAGGAAATTTCGAAAAAACTTGTTTCGCCTTTGAAAGCTGGAGGAGTAACAACAAAGTGCAAATCTTGATTTTTTTGTCGTTTCTGATTTCATATTTTCCCCCTGAATTCAATAATTCAATACTTTTTCATCTACTTGATCTGGAAAATATATGCAAATAATTTTGATACCTCGATCTAATCTGTTTTGAGTCATAAATCACAGACCCAGAATATCAAACAATTAAACAAAAATTGTCTCATGTCATATCTGTGATTTGTTTATTTGCTGCGAAGTAAATAAAAGAAGAAATCAAGCGAAAAATAACGCTATGTTAGCTAATTTTTCGATAGAGGAAGCTCTATCTTCAAGAACAAGAAAATCCCATTAATCCAAAAATAAGGGTATACAACCAATGCACCCTCCCAATAGTCATCTATGTAGGTGAAACTTGGGACCCAACCAAAAGATTGCCCCTCAAGAGAACCGTACAATGTGCACAAAAGAGGATTATACTCAATACATGGAAAAATCACAAGACCATACAGCACATAAGAGAAAAGAACGGAAATCAGAGATATCATAGAGACCATTGAAAGAATCAAGTGGCGATGGGTTGGCCATGCTGCAAGAATACCAAACAACAGCTTGGCATCGCGATTCATAGCGTGGATCGTAAGAGATCATATGCAAAAATCTGACCGGCAAAATAGATGGCGTGACGAACTCTCCCCGACGCAAACGACGACGACGTCCAGCAAATTTTGGAGAGGTCTATGTCCAACGACGGATGCTAAAAGATTATCCCTATAGATGATGATGATGATGATGATGATGATGATGATGATGATGATAAAAAAAAAGTTGGATGGAAATCATCTAAGTGTGCCGATTCCATGATGTCTGCAATGGGTAATAGATAACTTAAAGAAAAAAATGACAGATGATGAATTAAATATCCGGACATCTAAATTGATTTATATTATTGATGCAATGATATTATTCTTATTTGTTCATATATTACCTACGTACCTACAGTATGCGTAATGCTCTCTATAGTCATACAAGGAAAAAATCTTGAAAGAAAATATCAGAACACACTCGCAGCGTACATTGCTCCACTGAAACCTTACACAAACTAAAATTCAATGAACATCCGTTGATATAGAGCAAAGATGCAGGGCAAGTGACTGTGTAAGTTTCAATATTTTGTTATATTAATTTTTTTTTAAAAATATCCTCAGTCGAAAATATTCTGGATCCGCCCAAAAATGTAATCAGTTCTTTTTTAGCCTGTCGCACATCCTTCTGAAAAATACGATTGCAATTTATTGAGTTTTTTTTTAAAGATATTCTGTAGACAGATAGACTGATAAACTTGTTTGTCCGTCTGTTACACCAGCCATTTTGGCTTTATGTTAAGCTTAGCTTAGTTCAATAATACAGGTTTCTTCTGCAATCTTGAGAGTATTTATGGCATTTCCATAAAATAAAAATTCTGTGAGCTGGAATGGCGAAGAGGTCTGATTAGTTACTCATTCGAAACTGTCACGTGAGCGTGATCAATTAAGAAATTGGAAAAAGGGGTGATCAATGAATAAGTTACTTCTCTTGCATTTCGTGAGACATTTCTTTTTACTATATATGTGAAAATATATTGATTCCAACAGCTTTATTTGTAATATTTACAGGCAAAAATGCCAGAAAAACAAACAAGTGTAAATGCTACCGGACACACGCTAAGGGATCAATTTAGCATTAATGTACATCGTAGATTAAACTCCCACTAAAAACATGTTTGGGAGGATAAAAAATCATCATCATCATCATCATCATCATCAGTCTTTCAACGTCCATTGTTTGACATAGACCTTTCCCAGGATTCGGTACACTTCATTATCGTTAGTATCGCGGAGCCAGTACTCTCTGAATTTGTCTAGTTCGTCTCTCCTCGTAGATCTTCATCTTGATTGGTGTGGCCTCTGTGCCTGATACATTAATTTGTTCGTACATTTTTTTAAGTTGATTTTTTTTTCACCTGACCTCAAATTCTGATCTCATTTTTTTGCGAAGAGTTATGATTAAAATTGAGGGAAAACGTGCTTTCTCTTTCGTTGTCTCAGAGTGAGTGGAGACATTTTTCTCTTCTGGGTATCAAAAGTATGGAGAAACTTTTTTCCCTTTTTTTAGAGGCCAGAATAATTAAGAGATCTTTTTTCTCCTTTTTAAAGAGGCGGATTAACCATTGGCCAGAGTAGGCCTTTTTTTCTTCTTTCTATTGAGTTTTTGAATGTAACAATGATGGATGACAATGACCAAAAGAAAAAAGGAGTGACGCAATATACGAATAACAGTGACAGAATGATGTCTCCACTTCTAAAATCCTAACTCAGATCGACTTATTCTGCTCAAGTTTGCAAATCGTATTTACAGGAACTATTAATGAGGAAGTTGAAATGAGACGTGCAATTTTGGTAGAAATGAATCCCGTTTCATTTCCTTTCTAGATTTCAATGAAGTGAGGAAGTTTGACATTAGCGCAGCAAAGCTTGTTTAATTTTTATTAGTGATATTTCGGCCTCGCTGGTCAACACCATTTTCAAATTGAATTAGAAAAGAGTTTTAAAAAATCTTTAATAACGTTTTTTGTCATTCTAAGGATGTCATTAAAACAATACACAAATAATGTAACGAGTGAGTCAGCCAGCCAGCCAGTCAGTCAGATAGACAAATATAAAAACTGAAAGAGACTATGTTGACAGTTTGGTTGACGGCTTCTAAAAACAAGATTTCAAACTGCCCCTTTGTGGGTAATTGCACCAACTTTTGGTATCACTGATATAATTGAACTGACTGCGTAACGATTATTAAAACCTCTCCACGAAAGGCGATGAAAAGATTCAACGAATAGTTAGATACCATTTTTATATATAGCGTGGATATAACTTTACGTGAAGTCATATTGCAGGATTATAATAGCGTGTACACTGTTGCTAGACTTCCTGGTTGGTGAGTGCATTTGTGTGTACACACGTGTGTCTGCGTCTATGTGCGTTTCTGTATGCGTTTCTGTATACATTTCTGTATGCGCGTGTGTATGTACAGGTGTATGCACGGGTGCATACACGCATGTGCATGTCTGTGTGAACGTATTGTCTATGTACTTATGTGCATTTGTTCGTTTACATGCATATGTATCCGAATATGTGTCCGTGTATATGTACGTGTGTATGTATGTGTGTTTGTTCATCCCGTTGTGTATGCGTTTGTTTATGTTTGTGTGCATTTGTGTGTGTGAATGTCTTTTTGTCTCTGCGTGAGTGCATGTGCTTGTATGTGTCTGTGAATGTGACTTGGTGTCCGTCTTTTGTCTCTACATGAGTGCTGGCGTTTTTATGTCTTTGTGTGTATGCGTGTGTCCAGGTTTCTGTGAATGTGTGCGTTTGTGTGTGTATTAGCCATAGTTTCCATATGCATATATGTGTGTGAATTTAGTTGCTTGCTCACTTCATAGAGACCGACCCCCTAGCCCCCGTCGTGGGCACCACGCCTTTAGACAACTAAGGCCATAAATCTCCATTTCAAGAGACTCCTCCAGAATCCTCGCTTGTTTCTGTCAACAGATGACCGCGACATGTTGGTGTGAAACATATGGCATGCCCTCTGCCTCTGTAAATTGATTTATGCTCATATTCTTCAGTACCCTAAAGAGAAGGACGTTTCCCTTGCCGGAATCGCTTCACAGCTGTTCATATTGATTTTATTGGCGCCATATCTGATTCGAGCCAGCCAAATGGCACCCTTCCCCAACACACACTTATTTGAGATGTATTGAGTTTTATCAGGACTAGTGAAATACTCATTGTTTTCTTAAACTAATGATTGAAATATAAAGCACAAATATCTGAAGAAATCCTGGCAGTGCAATGGACAACAAAACCATTTATAACCAGTGAGAAAAATGCACAATGCATAAATATAATTGTAAAATCTCTACAAAATATATAGAACCCGAGTAATCTAACATAAAATATCCAGAGAAATGTTATTGGAACAAAAGTGCTATTTATACTGGCACGTACCGACATGTAACTAGAATTTAGTGGAATAAGATTGTTTGATTTGGCCAGTAATATTTTGTATAAACATATTCTTGTTCAGTATTTTACAACGATATTAACGTACCGTGCAGGTACGCGATTTTCTTGCTGGTCCTGTTTTCTTTGATATTGATATGTACACACGAATCCTCAATTATAACTAGTTCTGTTAAAATAATGATTTGGGGCGGATTTGAAACACCAATTCCTCGTTTACAACGTGAGTGCTCTAAGCGACTGCGCCACAGTGACACATGTAACCGGCGCAATTAGTCTTTGATAATAAATCATTTTATAGGTTTATGAATTGAAGAATCTTTGTTTTCTCGATAAAAACAAACAAACACTCAAATTGAGTGTATATGGAAAGTTTGGTTTAATTCACTTTTACCAGTTTACGTGTGCATTGCATTGTATCAAATTTGTTGTAGGAATTCTAGACAGAATCGTATCTCGAGGTTCTCATGCACAATTTTTCGTGGGACGTTGTGATGGAGAAAATTACTCACAATAAAGGTCTCCACGAGATCACATACATTTTAGCAAAATTGGTTGAGTTTTACGAAAGTTATAACAAAATTAAGGCTGTCGATTTGAATAAAAACTCACTTTACTCATCACGGACAGAGCGCTAAACACTCCAACCCGATGTGGCTGTGCAGCCTAATTTTTGAGTGATAAATCTATTTCTAGTTTTTGTTGGTGTTGCCCACTCCAGGCACTACCATATTCCGCCAGTACTATTTCCACCCTTCATTCCAGTCCCTTGATTCTAGTTGTCCAACTGGATACCTATCCTGATGACAGGTTTCTATCTGCTGCAGCTTTTTAGCCACAAATTTGCAGCCTGTTAAGTTGATATTTCTGCTCAGGTATTGTTGACAAACTTCTATGTAACAAAGAACAAGTCTCTCTGCACGTCTGGAAACAGGAAATCACTGTACAACACGTATTCGTATGTCCTACATGTGGTTGACGTGACCAAGCCGTCGCAAGCACGTATGAACAAGGCGTACAAGTTGGTAATCCTGATGGAGTAAGAATGTTCTTGTTTAAAATGTGGTTCTTCAAATCGATATCCAGAATCGTTTCGATACAAGGAAGGGTTAAAGATTCGAGCCTACGTTGCTGGCGGAAGTAAAGATTCCATACTCAGCTGCTAGAGAGCAACATTCCCACCTTGGTGTTCATGATCACCCCTCCGAACAGGATTCGTCCTGGAAATTCTGCTTCCTGACTAATTTCGACTTGACAAGTGAGACCATGAGCCAATTAGGTTTTATCTCCTGAAACATGGTAATGCACTGTATTGTCAACTCGATGGAGGAGATTCAGGATTCATCCTGAGATCTCAGGGAGAGCACTCTCATCTTCTTACGACAATATTTGTGAGGACTTTTTTTAAAAAATGTTTCTAACCACACGTTTGCACGTATGATTTTCCAACATCAAGCTGAAGTTGTGTTACATCTGATTTTCACTGGGTACGGATAGATAGAAGCATTACGTTGTCTAAGATCCCTATTCGGGATTACTTCTTCAAAATTGAATTACCCTCTGAACAAGACAGGATAAAAAAAATCTGGTGCAGATGAAAGGAAATCAGAGCCCAAATCCATGCTCACAATTCCATTGAGAAGGGTTGGGTCAGAATGCCTAGGGCCAAATATCTAGGACCCGATGAGAGTCCTAAGTCAGTAGAATGACGGTGCAAGCAACGCAATGAATGGTCAATAAACAGGAAAAATAGATAAATGCATAACACTTTAAATTACCACTTTAATGAATAAACTAACAACTACTCTGGAGTTTGAAGTCCATATATATATATATATATGTATATATTTATATATATATATTATTGTGTCATCGACAGACTGCTGTTTTGTTGTATTACAACTCTTCAGTCTGGCTATAGACTATCCATCATTCCATCCAGTACCACGAGGCAGGATCAAAGCCTTATCTCTCCCTTTACTCTACGGAACCAGACGGTCAGTGAGGTTGAATTTAAGCGATATGTTTATTTATCGTATATATTCCTCATTCACCAGAGTGCTCCATTCCATGATGGGAGATATATCATGTCTTTTTCAAGACTGGCTCTTAGTTTTCCTCACTTGCAAGAATGCATAAATTTTCCGAAGTTCATGTTGTATAATCTTTATTTCGAGTATTTTCGATCATCCATGTCCCTTTTCAAGTTTGTCTTTTAACATTGCTGTATTTGTATCAATCTAAGGCTCCAACATCTAAAAATGCCTATTAAACAATAACATCACTTCCATTAAAAGAAAAAATCTGATAGAGTGATAACTTGATAGAAACTAAAATAAGTTGACTAACACGAGCTAACATTAATACTGTTGAAACTCGGAGACTGGATACAAACATAGTGGCGTGAGATAAAAGATAAAAAAGATCAATAATGGTTGAGAATTCTGGGGTTAATTAAAGATAATACAAGATGACATTAAGGGAATCCTTGTAGCAATTTGAATCGACTTTAAAAAAAAAAACCATCAGAAATCTGGTAAAACTTTACAGACAACAAATGTCTACACTTTTTGATAAAATATGTTTAAAAGAAGGAATGTCACCTGAATACACGCACACACATACACATACAGACACACACACGTGCTTATATGTGTGTATGTGTGTCTGTGTGACTTAAGAACAGAATAGAGTAACAATTAAAGAACAGTTTCTTTGATTGTTTATTCTGTTTACGTTGTCTACGCCAAGTGATAATATCAGTTATGACGGGACATCATTTTCAAATAAGAATTCCAATATAATATAACGCAATTCATAATTTATGTATATGTTATATATATATATATATATATATATATATATATATATATATATATATATATATATATATATATATATATATATGTAGGGATGTATTTATATATATATATATATATATATATATATATATATATATACATTACATATATATATATATTACATATATATAGATATATATATATATATATATAAGTTGTATTTTATAACCCTGTCACCTATTGATTAACCCTTCTAGAAACAAATTTGATCAGTCTTTAACCTGGGTTGACCAGAAATAATCCGCGCATTTGCAAATAAAAACTTGAGGGAAACTATTTTACAATTAGCATTTCCACGACAAATTGGTAAATATAATATGAATAGGAGAGAGTGTGAACGTTTACACAATGCAATCATCATTAAGTTTCAAGTCGCTCTGATTCTTTACATTGGCACTTTTTAGGGGTACATCACACCACCACTACAATGCACTGTTTCGGCAACTCCAAGACTACGTACAAAATCACACTTTTGTCATTTCATGGATCCATATCACCATCAGTTCGTTGTTGAACATAGATCTTCCCTGAGATCCGAATTATCGCTCTATTGCAGGCGTTACGGTGTGAATATCTCCTGAACCAGTCTAAATGGTCCCACCAACTTATTATTGTCGGTCAGAGTTTTGCATATGATCTCTAAGGATTCACATCGTGAGTCATGATATCGAACAATTGTCTGACGCTCGTACAATATGGTGTGCCTAGTGCCATTTGAATTTATAATAGATTGAATTATATCTCTGACCTCTGTTTCTCTTTAATATACCGTGCTGTCTTGTGATCCCTCCCAGTGAAGCCAAGCATTATCCTCTTCTATGCATTCTTCATGATTCTTAGGTTAAGACCTAACCCCTTTTAAATATTATTCGACCTTTCGAAAGAGTAAAAACCGAATGACTATTCAAATAGGGAGAATGCAAACTACCTGTCCGTAAATTTATCTCGTTTCTATCTTTAAATATGAGTGCACTAAATTATATATTTGACGTAGATATCTGGATATCAGTGCTGCTGATGACACTATTCCCACCGTCAGTAAACTATCTAAGTTCCTTTCCCCTCTGTTTCTTTCCGCATAGGGAATAAAGAATATTTTAAATCAAATAATATTTTAATTCATCTAGTCATAAAATAATCTTTTAGATGAAAAGAAATAATAGAGAATTAGTAATAAAGAAAAGGAAAAGAAGAGAAAGGGGAGAGAGTGGAGTTAGGTAGTCAGCAACGGGTATTTTAGTATTTTTTTGTTGCCTAATTCCTACTGAGTTTTTATATCATTTTCTCACCTAACAACAATGACATTTTCAGAGTTCCGGTCACGACAAAAGAGTTAAAAAGTCTAGAATGATGGATACAGAGAGAATGGGACGGAAAGAGGCAGATTCTATTACGAAGTTATCAATCAACGAGAGGAAGAAAGAAAGAAAGAAAGAAGGAAAGAGGGAAACAGTGGAAGAACGAGAAGAAGAAAGAAGAGGAAGAAAGAAAAAAACGGCAAGAGAAAGAGAAAAATGAAGAAAAAAAGAAAAGAGAAAACTATGGATGCTGATTTTTTGCTCATATCTAAATTGTCTCAAAATATACTTAGAATTATCCAGATATTTATGTCATTCATCAAGAAAAATATCTAAGTACTATTTCATCAAGTCCTCTTCCATGACAAAATTTGAATATCTTTTTCAGTTGAAGGGAAAAAATATTTTTTTAAGTTGAAATAGTTTAAAAACTTATCAGCCTTAGTAGGAGTTGAAGAGTTCGACTCTGAAGCAGACAGTCTTGCTTTTATTTTATTTTACGAAAGTAAATACTTTAACAGCTTTTCTGAAGTGACAACTAATCAATTTCCTTGAAATATTCCGTTTTAATCAACTTATCCCGCTGAGATAGCATCATGATGCGGCCTCTTCTGTAATTATATCCATTATGTTAAATTGAATGGAGTTCACGTTTCCTTTTACGTCTTTGCATCAATGTATGCTAATATCTATCATGTAGGTACGTAAATCTATTTATCTATACATCTTATTATACACTCTGTTAATGGCATCCTTTTCCGGTGAGTGAAATGAACGAATTATAAAATCAGGCTGGGTTAATCATTGGATGAAAACTATCACATGACCAACGTCTTTTTGCAGATATCTTCTGAGAATTCAAAAATCTGGGAAAACGAGTGATCAATAAATAAGTTACTTCTGTCATCATTCGTTGGACAATGATCACTAAGAAGCCTGATTGCTGTCGAATACAAACTATGGAATCAATTCAGCGTAATCTTATAATGTAACCCCCTCCCTCATTAAAAACATATCTACGAGGGAATTTTCCAAAAACTGAGAAACATTTCGTCTTCACCAAAACGTTTGATTTTTCAGATCCATTGTGAGACCTGTATGCGTGAACCAAGAAACCCAATTTTTCAAAAAACAAACATGAACCTAGATTGCTAATTAAACTCAACTCCGAGAATCCATTGAAGTGGGATTTAAGATAGAACAGCCGGAGAGTTTCTTCACGACATAATAAGGAGAAAATGAGTAAAACCGTCAAGTTCTATTGGTGGGGTTCATACACGTGATACATACCTAGATAGCAAGCCAGTCAGATCAGCTCAAAAACTGGAGAAACCTATGTTGACTGTTTTCTTGATATTTCTTTTCGACAAATTTTAACATCAAATTTGGCTGCAATTAATTTTTTCCTTTTTTCTCTTATTCGTTCCCCTGTTCCTGATATTTTTTTTAAATTAAGCGGGCTTTCATCTTCTCATATAAGACTTCAGGCTCCGTTTAATTTTATTAGAAAAAAAACGTGCATATAGTGTAAATACACACATGCATACACGCACGCACGCACACACACACATATATATATATAGAGAGAGAGAGAGAGAGAAGGAGAGAGAGAGAGAAAGAAAAAAAGAGAGAGATGTACATACATGTGTGTATATGTGTGTGGTAATGTATGTAAATATGTATTCATGTAAATAGTTGTACGAAGCAACACCTTTCAAAATTATATTCTATGCAATGAATTTCAGGAAAAGTCCTTTGACGAAATCGCTTAAGGAGTAATTTTTGGTTGTGATACTTTGAGAAAATGATTTGATCACAATAGAAGCAAATTCTATTGCAGCGCAACCGATTACCGTGGCCCAGTGGTAGAGTGCCTGTTTCCGGTTTAGTAGGCAGTGGTTCAATCCACTGCCAAATAATGCAAAAGTGCCTCTCAACAAAGTTCTCAGCACAATGACTGAGAATTTGGAACCTCTCCGGAGGTTATAATCGAATCACGCGTGACTCAAAAAAAATCTCCAAAATTAAGCAACATCGAGCCTCGCCGGTAAGTAGATTAGTGTGCATTGAGTGATATCAGGTGCCATAAACAAAATGAAGCTTCAACCGGTCTGGCAAGCCGGACGTGGGTTTTACTAACAATTTACTGTGTACGTAAAACCCACAACGCCTTTGATGAGGGTATAAGAGAAGGATGATACATACTCTGACACTCAAACTGCCCTGATTACTTTCAAGAGGTGATTCAGTTTGTAATGTGCGTTTATGCTAAATCGGTTCATTATTTAGGAGCCGTTCTTTTTCAATTCATGTTATTTAGCGATCGCTGCTCAACAAAAAGTGAGAGAAGTAACTCGCACCTTTTTCCCAATTTTTCTAATTAATCACCCTTCACACGGCATACTGCCAAAATACAATGGTCGCGTGACGGTTTTTACTGAATGACGAACAAGATTTATTTCTTCAGCTTTCCAGATTCTATGAAGATGCAGGAAAAGAAAAGATTTTGAAAATTATTTTGTTTATTTTTACAAGACGTTCATATTCAGCAGCCAAAAACTGTTATTTCGAAATGCGCTAGCGTCTCTATCATGGATTGCCGTCACTGACTGACATACCGAAATATTAGTTACATCCTTTCAAATGTTGCCTAGTTATGTCTCTTGCAGATAGATGTCAGAAATTGCTGTTTAGAATATATCTGATAAAGTAATATTCTTAATCTATTGTCGTAAAATAGGTAATATTTTGATTTGTAAGGAAATATTCTGTCACGTAATGGCGTTCGACGTTTCACCTGTTGCATTTCTATGCACATGTGTGGCGATGCATCATCAAATGAAATGTCCATTGTGTTTTCAAACAGTGCCGTTGGGACTTAGAAGGGAAACAAGTGTTTACGTACGATGAACAAAGTCTGTTCAAGAAATAAACGCGTGTTCATTTGTTTGTCCTTTTCCTCAATAGGCTTGGGTAATTTTTACATTTCTCTAAAGATGAACAGTTTGTAACATGAAAATGCAGCATAGTTTTTTGTCACTTTACAAAAGAACAAACAATAGAAGATTGGACAGAATCTAAATAATAGTTACCTTTCCTATGCGAGAACAGAAACGTTCTCTGCCTGACCGAATCGAGCCGGCAGCCGTCTCGTTCCCTGATGTCACTTCCTGAGAGGTAGACAGAGGACTGACAAAAACTCTCTACAAATGATTTTATTTTACACGTATTGATTCCCTCACCGAAAATGGATGTTGAAGATTCAAGTCATATCTAATTTATCAACACTACGTAATACATATCCTTTGAGATTTTAGATGGATACATTTTTTGACAAAATAAAAGTTTCTAGGTGTTTTAAGATGTTTTTGAGTCGAATTTAGATGTAAACCTAAAAATAGAGTTAGCGTCACTACCCTGGCATTTATTGCCAGACGTTTTCTTTCACTAAACTCCCAAGAAAAGTTTTGAGTTAATACATGATGATCTCCTATAATTCCGGCTTATTTATTAAAGAAAATGCAGTCAGTTTTTCAAGTTGACATACACCAAGTAATTTATTAATTCAAAGAGACAGCGTCTAGCGTATCTCCTGCATCGAATCAACTTCTATGGAGTAGTAATAATGTGTTCACTCACACTCACTTACTGACAGTTGGAAATTTTCAAACACTTACGCCATAATATATTGAAATATTTTTTTAAAAAGATTTTTTAGCCGGAGGTTCAATTCACGATAAAATTTTATGCCTAATTCGTCCTTCAAATAGTGTCCTCCAGTATTAACGCTTGTTCCTTTTTATTGTCCATTAGCTTGGCAACCTTGCTCACCATGCCTATGATAAAAAGCCCACTGCTTTAGTACTTACCTTGCAGACCTCCAAACTCGATGTCAAGTCGCTTATTTCCTAACCAATTGAACAATAGCCAATGATAGTTATATTGTTATTTCATGTATATTTCCCTTTATTTTCGGTTTACTGATGTGTTTGACTGATTGTTTATACGTCCGTGTTTACCAGCTCTCTTGACCATACCGTTTTGTCAACTGACTTGGAAATTGGCATCAGTACTCCACTTGACTTATTTTAAAAAAGCATCTTTGATTTCTGGTAATGAAGTTTTTTGACCATTTGCAAGCCTTATTCTGACAGGTTTATCAATAACATGAACATTATCCAGGATTAGAATTGATATTATAAGTATTTCCAAATAAAAGAGTAAATAAGCTGCACTATCTATAAAAGGTTTTTTCCTTATTGGAATTTTTAAAATTACCTTTGCCTTTAATCCTTTAAAAGAGAAAAAGTTTCCCCTCACTCTTCATACCCAAAACAGATTGAATAAGAAAAGTTTCCTTTAACCTTGATCTCCTAAGTGAAAAAAAGTTTCCCTTAACTTTTGAACCACAAAAGAGATTTTCCCCGTAATTTTTTCATCCCTAGAATAGAAAAACAAAACTATCCTCACTTTTGATACTTGAAAGGTGCAGAAAAGTTTCCCCTCTAGAAGATAGAAATTTTTCCCTCACTTTTGACTCCAACCTTCAGGTGAGTGTGATTAGAATATGGAGCCCGATAAAAACAATGAAAGCCCAAAGAAAAGTGTGATCAGAAAATGGAATCAGGTAACAGGTGAAAAACAACTTTCTGATCACCTATGTTACGTTATGTTCTCTTATGACGCCACAGCAACTGGACACGAAATAGTTCGTTATTTCATGTTATAGCGACGTCGTTAATAGAACAGACCTCGTTAACATAACACGTAACAGTTGCGTATTTCACGGATTTGTTTGATTGTTCAATGTATTGTACTTCCGGTGTGAAGCACTAACAAAACTCTGTATATGATGTGCTGCTTTTTCCTGTGTTAAAGTAACACACACACACACACACACACATACAGACAAATACACACACATAAGGAAATCCTTTATTATGATACTCAGGCAGTGTCCGCTCCAAAGGAGCATGTTCAGAAGGGTTGTGTATGGAAGAGCCTGCCATAACATCCATGTGAAATAACTTTCTGTCCGTCGTACAAAACTGCAGCCTCCAGGTTTTCAGATTAATTCTCTTCAAAGCCACCTATTTAGATTTTTCATCTCTAAATTTAGATAATTCTAAAGATCAGAAGTAAAAGGAGATTATTTAAACAAATCATGAAGAAAGATCTATAAACACAAATATTTTGTTATCTTCATTAGATTTATCTAGTACGACTGAATTGAAAAACTTCAAACCCGACACTTAACTGCAGCCCATGCTAAGTAATATTGATCTGGCGAATATCAACTTTGTACAATGGTCAGTTGTAGAGCTATTGCGATGCAAGCACACAGAGATTCACACAGGCAGTCATTTCGTAAACTGTAGTTATTCTTATTTACTTAGTTGCATCCCCCTGCCTACCAATTGTAGCAATTCTCACCCCAATTCTAATCAGGAACCCCTCTTGGCTAATTAATTTTCAAACAGCCATCTTTACTTTATCCTCTCGAATATTTGGGAGTGGGGAATAACTATTTCCCTGTCAAAATACGACTATCATAAAGAACGCTGGTAGGGGGCTTGGTTTAACTTATGGTGTTCATAAACACGATTTGTTCAACTAAATTTAAAAGTCTCCACTAATTTGTACCACCAAAAGACTTAATCAGTTTAATTTTTCTTCGAATACAAAATATTTTTTCCAGTGCTTCGAAAGACGACTATTACTAACAATTAAGGGGAGATGATTGGTTAAACTAATACTGATTATAAACTACACTGTACTTTTTTACTTCCCATGTACCTATCTTATCCTTGATATGAATCTTTCTCAAACGACTTTGCTTTTGTTTTGTTTTGTTTTTCAGATCCTACTAAAATGTGTCGGTGACCATAGTTCCCTAACCCAAACACCCCACTTATTAAATTGCGACAGCTCTTCCTAATTCCCTGCTTATTCCGACCCACCGGCAATTAGGTACATAAGTGAAGTCAATCGATGAAGAATCACGCTAAACAAGACTCTAATAACTGTTTCTTTTTTTAATGTTATGTTGGTTTGGCTTGACTTTGCTTGGTTATTTTTAAGATTTTAACTCTTAGTGGACAGATCTGTTGTTTGATTGTCTGAAGAGACAAGGGCATCTGAAGAACCTCAATGACTTTCCGTGTTACGTGATATTTTGAAACCAACGAAACCAAAGAAAATCAAGCAACGTAATTCCTGTTACTGTTACATAAGAGTATAGATCATCATTATCAGCACTTGTCCATGCTTCCTGCTTGAAGGCATTCTATAGCTTTCGCAAACGGAATGATTTAGAGGTGACTTTGTTGCAGTTAAGTGCTCTTTCTCTTCCCAGTGACCATGATTTCGATAGCGTTCTCAAGTTTGCTGTAAAACTGTCATAGAATACGTAGCTAAATCTTTGACTCGTAAAATCTCCTCTATGATCTAGATATACAATACTCTCATTACTTGCTGAGCGACCCTACGAGATGGATATCTAGCCAGGAGTAGATTTACAGATTAGCCATTGTAAATCCGAACACCTTTTTTTCGGTTCCACGGCAATAGGGAACATAATTCTAGCCCATAAGATTTCATATCTCTTTTATTCTCGTAAAATTACATTGCTTTTCCATTAGTCTTAGAAGTAGCCTTCCCAGAGAGTAATTATCAAGGGTCATTTATCTGGTGGTAGTTATCATGGCAGTAATCGTCTGTTTGGAGTAATTGTTCTGGGAGCAACTGTTCTGATACCGTTTACCATATATAAAACTAATCATTATTTATCAAGCTCAGCTTAGTCTTGTATAAGGTCACAGTGGTTCAGCACAAAGTAAGGATCGTACACATTACATAAGCGAAGGTGCTCACTAATTATTCTACTATTGTATACGCCTTAAACTTGCATAACTATTTACTTACCGTAAAACCTTGAGGGGATTTTTTACTAAAGCATAAAGCTGTAGATCAGCTATTCGACATATACTCAAGTCTGTCAAAAATGGCCAATACCTTTTCCAATATGGATGTAGTGTCGATAGACACTATACATATTAGTGAGCGATTATGCCCGTTGTTTCAACTAAATTCATTACTATGGTTCTGTATGAAATTTTATGTCTGTTAATACTATTTGGAATAGTCACTATTAAAGAATTTCACTTTTATAGCCTGAAAAAAAAAACAACGATTGATATGTTGATGATGAAAAGAATTTATTTTTCTGTAACTACTGACCAAGTGCCATAAATGGTGTATCCATAAGAAGGGGATATATCTCATGACAACGTGATGGCAAAATAATGGACTCAGCTTATGTTCAAGCCAGTTGATATTCTGATGTGTTATGTTTAATTCCAAACTTGTGTCATACTCACAGTCCATTTATTAAAAAATCAAGGTAGTTTGATTTGGTCACCATGAAGTATCAAGGGTGAATCGAATTCATTACGCAAAAGGTATATAAATATTAAGTGAGAGAAATTCACAAAAATCCCGTCTTGTTGACCAACCTACTAGCATCGGAAAATTGATGCCAGACTACTGTGGTATTGCTTGAATAACTTAGTAAATACTACACCTCATGTAATAGGTTTACAAGTCGTCTCTCTCACAAATTTTGCTAATATTGTGAGTTTGATTCTTCCTTGGTCCCACAATAACTAAAGTGGCCTTCTCCCAGACCTACAGCTAGGTGCTCAGTTGCCGTTCCTACCCTCTTATTTGTTTTGGAAAGAAAATTCCAACACCCCTCCTCTTATTAGCCCTCTTCCTAAGTTACTTAATTTTACATTTCTAATCTCCTTTCCTTAATACTTTAGGAATAGGGGAAACTAAAGATTTGTCAATTTTTCTACCCTCGGAAGACAGCTATAATGAACCATTCAAGAGAGAGGAATTGGTCAAACTAATTATGTCTATAAACTGTACTGTACGTTTTTACTTCCTGTGTACCTACCGTATCTTTACTAATGAACTTTCTCAAACAGCTTTGTTTTGTTCAGATCCCACACACACTGCTTATTCCTCTCCACCCCCGACACTTATCAAATTGCAACAGATTCCAAACCCTTGGCAGTTGAGCGCCCGAGGATTGGTCAGTGATCATTCAATATCAGCCTACGTAATGCATTAATTAGAAAATACGTCACCCAGAACAATCTGCTTGTTGTTGTGGATTCGATCCTCCCTAGGTGCTCAACAACCTTGACCTTCTGCAAGTCTAAGCTAGTGAATATTTAATGGCCAACTAATGTAATTCATATTTAAGAAGGCTCGTCGCCCAGGCTAATACTGTGAAGGGGATTGCTTGGGTGCAACAATAAGTGAGTTCCTCTCTCTGATCAGTTTTCTTGAGGTGCGTGTGAGTGATTATAATTGTGGCCTTTCCAATTTGAAAGATTGACGTTATACACTATTCTATGGTTATTTGTATGGGTTGGCCAAGCCTGGGTTCTGTTGGTTGTGTATGAATGTAACAAATGTGAACACAAGGGTCGACAAAACTATGACTATACACTCCTTACAACACTAGTCTTAGCTGAAATATAATTTTTTTTCTGACTTTAGTTCACTACATCTAGCTTTGATTAATTCACATAAACTGTCATCAAACATTCGCTCTATGATGTCGCTGGTTCTTTGGTAGAATGATTCCCTTCCGACCATAATCATCTCCCAACCAGTTTCTAATACATTTACAAACACAGTCATTGATATCTCAAAAGATCAGCTAGAGCAAGCCCATCTGTGGGACATGATTATTCTATGACATCTCAGATCAGATCCTGGGGACTTTCACATATATCTCCCCAGGAAAGCACTTGATTAATTATGATCCCCACGTACAATAGGTCAGAAACCACCTATAAATACAATATTTTCTTGCATATCCTAAACATATCTTGATAAAGCAAGTTTGGACGGAACAACAATATGAAAGAAATAATTCATTCAGTTGGATTTCTGATATTGTCATTTCATTTATATATATATACATATATATATATATATATATATATATATATATATACATATATATATATATATATATATGATTGTGTATGTTCAGGTATACAGGTGAATGATTAGGTCTAATCAAGTTCATCTGATGTTTTATTAGAAAGCTATCTCAACTGGAAGAATACATTGATTAGAATTGTGGATTCGAACGTTCTTATCAGCAAATATAACCATTCAAGTGGAAAAAACCATTCTTAAGGATAGAGAAAGAGAAAAATTGAAAACCACAGCAATTAAAGTATTTTATTGATAGTGTATCATCGTTTTCCGCCTACACCCCGATTGTTGGTGTCACAGTGTTATATACTCATAGGCCATTGTTAGTAAGACCAAATTCCGCCTATCGAAGTTTCGTTCTGCTCACAGCACCAGGTATCAATCAACGGTCACCCATCCAGTCACTTACCAGGGTCAATGTTGATTAACTTTGAGGATCTTACTAGTAACGGTGTATCAAAAGTGATTTGTCCGTAATCCTTTAGTCTATGGAAGGGTTCATCATTCGTAGTCCATGTGCTGAGTGTTTTGTAGAAAGGCATTGAGTACCATTTTTTAAATCTTCGATAAGACTCGTCGATGGATCGAACTGCAGCCTACGAAACGGGAGGCAAGCACTGGGCCACAGTAATCTATGTTCGATGTAGACGATGGAAGAAAACAGGGAGGGAACATGTGTAATAAGTCAATCAATAAAAACAGTCAAATGGCAGCATACCGTATTGGGGGTGATCAATGAATAAGTTACTTTTTTCGCCTTTTATAAAACAGCAATCCAAAAAAAAAAAACGTCTGAATACTCCCAAAACAAGTGTGTATGCTACTAGACACAAAGGGACCAATGTAGCATAAAATAACATGGCAAATTAGAACCCCCCTATGAAACCATATTTTATGGGGGGGGAGGTCAAAAAACCGTTTTTTACATAAGGCGTAAATATTAAAAAATTCAGCCCTCTAGCTTCATCAACGCAGCCTGTGTGCCTGATGTATACATGTAAAATCAGCCGGACCATCTTGAAAACTAAAGAAACTAATGTTATCATTTTACTGCTTCTTGCATTAAATTCAATGCTTTTCTTGTCTTGGTAGTGCATAAATTCAACATTAAGCGCTATCCATAGCCCATTTCTAGCGCTTCATTCCAGCAATTCCAAACAATTCTGAGCTATTTCCCAGCCATTTTAATGGCAAATCTAGAAATTCTAGCTTTTAAATATGGTTACAAAATGGCTAACAGTGTTTGGTCGTTTTTGGTGACAGTTTGTTTGACAGTTTCGAAAAGAATAGATTCTGGTTTTGGGGCGTGTGCCCAGCTCAACCCGAACAATTGTTCATTTTGGCTTCGTTTTTTTTTTTTCTCTTTTTCCCAATCTAATTTCTTCTTTGTCGACGGGGATTAAATTGAATGGTTGGACAATGGTAAATTAGAATTCAGAAATAGCACTTCATGAACCTGGCTTCCCGTACAAGGAAAGAAATTGACTGTGGCAACACAATTACCTTTGATTTCACTATTGGCACTGTTATTCATTAACATTTAATTATCAGCGTATTTAAGAGAGAGGACAACGTAGCCAGAAGTTGTTTAAAGGCGATTAAGGCGAGAGACACTCCTGATGGAGGTTGGAAGCCGGTGACAATGTCCCAGTATCTGTTGCATGCATCAGTTTGGACATCTTTACTAATCTGAAGTCCGGTCGAGACCAGGACTTTATTCCTACAAAGTTTGTTTTTTATAACTAACTCCTTCGACAAGATGCAAGTCGATCAAAAGGTCACCTCCACCAAAGTTGCCAATTTAGATCTTTTTTGTTTTTTGGTTTGTTTTTTTGGGTTTTTTTTTTTCTTGATTTACTAGTCATGTGTTAATGATATTTAGAATTTCTTTTTTTTAAACCAGTGTTGCCAAAGAAGACGTTTTTTTTTTCAATTGACTTCCAGAATCGAAATGTTATCTCTAAATTGGTAACCAAGACCTCTTTAATCACATAGTTTAGAGTGTACGCAATTAGCAGGTGAGTGCATGTAGAAATTAAAGCTAATGATGAGTTCTCGACGCTATTCATTCTAACAGGGAATCGAATCTGGGCCCTATTACGTGTGTGGCAGACGAGCTAACCATTACACTATCTAAGTGAACACTAAAGCCGATTAACTGAACTTATAATACTGTATTATTAATATGGGACCAATTCATCTCACATTTATGGTTTTTATCGCAACACCATTTTATATTCGACCAGGTAAACGGGATGGATTGTAGATATTAGTCTCTGCCAGGATCTTAATTGAATCTAGTATCGTTGGATGCCTGAATGACATGGACAGCACCTCGCCTATTAGGCCAAGGAGATCCATATGCAAGCAAAATTAAAAATCAGTTATATTTTTTCTCACCTAATTCTATCGATGTCACATTATTTGTTCAAGCCAAGTAGCCAGAGATGTGATAGTTTCAAGTCATCTGAGTTTCTTAGATGGAGCATTTTCATTATTACCATTTTTAGATAATTTTTTCATCACACATACACACACATGCACATGCATGTACACACACACACACACAATATATATCTCAATATCACAATATCTCAATATATATATATATATATATATATATATATATATATTGAGAGAGAGAGAAAGAGATTGATTTATTATGGGACCCATCATCTAACTTTTTCAGGCTGGAAACTCAACTTCCCGTCCTTGAATATCCCAATCTTATTCATTTTTGAAAATCTCATGGAAATTGATCAAGAGAACTTTTTTTTTCTGTGAGCTGAAAATACAACTTTGAACACTAAATTTTTACCAAGTTTCCAAGTTATCAAGTAGAAATTTATTTCCAATCAGAGTGACTATTCCTTACTTCTGACTCATATCTTATACTTATTTGACCCCTCTAGTGGAATACTAGTTCCTCTCTATTTTCTACATGCATACCAATACATACATAAATACGATTTGTGTATTGACGTGGATTATAATTCATTGGACAATATTCGAGTGAAATGATAATACAACTGTTTATGTCGTTTACAAATGAGATTTTTTATCCACTTGACCTTTTGCCCGTGCAACCTGATTTTTACTGAAAAAAATAAACATATAAGAAAGTCCGTGACTGGTTGCGAGCGGATTTAGCGATTATTTATTGAATTTAAAGATAGCAGAGATTTGAACAATATACCTTGAACGCTCAAAAAAGAAAACACTCCTCTTTCAGGACACATCAACCGAATCCCAACTATTTGAAACAGGTAATATCCACTCAATTTTGAAATGTAAGATCCTTATCCATGAACCACAGATATTAGTCGACCATCTACTGATTTTATCAAATTTTGAATTACCTCAGTTGTAATAGCCTCTGTACGTGTCACAATAACTTCTTTGGTAGCTAACTGACGTCCATTTTCACACACTTTCCTCTCGAAGATGATCTAGAGATTTCCAACTTAGTTTGAACTTGAAGAAAACGCTGAGCAGTCCATTAATCTACCATATCCTAAACCAAGCATAATCGAAAGACGACTTTGGTACATACATGTTTTTTTTTCTTGTTCCACATTTTTATTTATTTGGAGACTAACTAATGATCATCATCATTATCAGTCTGTGAGTGTCCGTCTTTGGACATAGACCTTCCCAAAAACTCGCCATACTTCTCTATCAGAACCAGTATTTTCCGAATTTATCAAGCTCCTCACACCATCTTACTTTCTGTCGAACACAGACTTGCGCCTGATCTCTGATGATCCACGTTGTGAGTTGTGATGTCCAGAGGTTGTCTACCATTCCTGCTGCAAGTCTGGCCCATTGCCATTTGAATTCCCTCGCTGTTTCTTTGATGCCTTGAATTCCTGTTTTTTTCTCTGATCCTTGTGCCATCTTGAAATATCCCCAAATGATGTTAAGTATGATTCTCACATGTGAACGTTGCCTGGTTCTCAGCTTAATGGGTCAATCTTTTTGTTACTGTCCACGTTTCAGCTCCTTATTCGACCATCGGTAAGATACATCGGTTGTATATCCTTCTTTTTAGGACGTTGGATTTTCTTTTTCTTAAAAATTGAACTTGCTCAACCGAAAGCTCGCCAACCTAGTGTGATTCTTCATTAGATTTCTTCTTCTTTCGATGACTTCACGGAGACTCATTGTCTTAGGTAGATGTAGTCGTCTACTCTCTCCAGCTCTGCATTTTCGATTCCGATCGTTCTGTCTTTGTCCACAACATGTTTGTTGTACATGACATTTGTTTTACCGAAGTTCATGTGGAGGCCAACCTGCTTGCTTGCTTTATTTAGTTCGTCTATCATTAAACATGGGGGTAACAAAGAGTAATCCTTCGAGTTGGTCCAAGTAGTTTTCCAGTGTACTTAGGAGTGGATCAAGTTAACTATAATAGTCTAGTCAAACTTGCTACGGATCGCTTCACAGAAATAGATATTCATTTGGGATATTAAAAATCATCATTAAAACTGCAAATGTCAACATAGGTCTCTTCAGTTTCTAAATGGGTCTGGCTCGCTAACTGGCCGGTTATCTACAGAGAAGAAATGTTATGTATATAAGCCTGGAGAAATTACTCTAATTTGCTATCCTTGAATATATCAGCTCGTCTCCAATTTTATTGGCTTTATAGCTTACGTAATATTCTTCTAACGTGTATAACTGTTGCATGTACAGGATGCACCAGTGAAGCTAGAGGGCTGAAAATTAGAGCACTGACTCCTTACTGAGCCAAGAAAAAAAGGTTCCTTTCGTTCCGTGAATACATAATAGTCCCCTTGATTTGTGTCCAGCAGCGTTTACACTTTTTTTTTCTTTTTACAATTTGGACAAGTTTCGGGATCACTGCCAAACAAAAGGCAAAAGATGTAAGTTATCCATTGATATCCTTTCTTAACGAATCTCGATAGATCATCCTCAATACAGCATTCTACCAAAAGACGTCGGTCACGTGACTAACCAAACCCATTTTGCATGGAATTGGCTCTTAATTGCGGAACAGGGGGTCTTATCTGCAACCATAATTGAATTTTTGACCAAGAGAAGAGAGAGAAGTAACTTATTTATTGATCATCCACTTTTTTCTCGAGTTTTTTTTCATTGATCATCCCAAACGCCACATGCTGCAAGAAAACGTTGGTCATGTGATGATTTCTACAGGGTGACTGAGCAGACCTATTTGCATCGGAATTGTCTTCTAATTGCCGGGTAGGTAATCCTATCGACCACTGTAATTGGATTTAGACTCCCCATGTCAAGATGTACTCTCTTGAGAGGCGCCCTAGTCCTCAAAATCGGATGTCCACGTATCAAAGCCTCGTTTTCATTTATTCCCTATTCGGATCCAATTACAAGATGGATGATCGATTTTGTGATTAGGTTCATCTTTTAATGACAGCTTCTCAGGTAAGTGAAATGAACAGATCATAAAAACAGGGCTGGTTAGTCATTAAATAGAAACTGTCATGTGGGGTACCAAATGGAACAGTTGGAAAAAAAGGTGCGCAACAACGATTAAATTACTTGTCTTACCTTTTGCTGGATCACTAAAAAATGCAGCTGGGCACAAACGAGGGGCCAATTTAGCACAAACTTACATTGTAGATTGAACTCATCCCTCCAACGAAAAAGGTTTATTGTGGGGATGGAGTGATTCTAAAAAAAACAAAAAGAAAGCAACATTTTCATTTTTAGGTATAAAAAGGTATGAATTAAATGTTAAGCCCCCTAAATCCATCGGAGCAGCGTTCGATTCATAGATAAGTAGCCAAGTGAAAAAGAAGGGAGCCAGCCAGCCCAACTTGAAAACTGAAGAAACCTAGATTGATAGTTTGATGACAGTTTTTGTTGACAGTTACTAACATCAGAATTTCTCCTCCAACTTCTCCTCTTGACATTTATCTCCTGGTTTGATGTCGGGCTTTATCTAAGTGAACCCTGCCGTATTTTCAAAGCTATATATAATGTTCAGCGCTTGATAATATAATCAATCTGTATATATCAGCTTATCGGCCGAAAGAAATCACCCAAGTGCTTGGTGGGGGTGTGATAACTTTGATCTACCCATACTGCCGGAAATTGGATTTGTGATCAATTTGATTAATCAAGCAAGCAAGCCTACTAACGATACTAATCTGTATTAAGCTCCTTTTTAGCTGAAGTTCTTTGATTCGACTAAGCGACACATTCGGTACAATTTTCCATTAAGCAATGTACGATTGGCGTATACGTAGGTATATCGTATACAGATGATGGAAAAGAAACCCTTTATTTTGAATTTGTTTTATTGGTGCCAAACTTAAATGTTGCTGTAATTAGTCAGAACATGGTAAACCATAAGAAGAGATAAGAGATTAAGAAAAAAGGTTTCGGTTTTAGACAAAAGGAATTTGTTTCCATTCTAAAACTTTTTAAAACGAATATATTTTTCTTTTTGTAATAAGCAGACTCTCTATCACTTTGCATGTATTTCTTGTACGTGACTTTGACGTCTTTGTCTTGCCGTTTTAAATTACTTTTTAAATGACATTTTCCAATGCTTTCTATACAAATTGTTTCCACATAATACACTAGGATATCTTTCCGATTGGTCAGCCTCTGAAGAACATCAGGCGAAAAGTGCTTTCAGGATATATACTCTAGGTAAAAGAAAGAAAGGTTGTTTGAAAGTGATTACGTATTTTCTTGTTCAGAAAGAAATAACGTATGTTTTGCATTCGGAAGATTACGTATTTTTAAAAACGAGTAAAAAACAAATGCCATTGAAGTTCGATTAAATACTATAAGACAGTAACCATTAACCCCGTTCTTGCTTAAGTTGGTGGGCTTTCAATTTTATAGCTGAGATACGTGATTACCTTATTTTCAATATTGTTTTGTAGCCATCAGCCCTAGTCTTGTGTAAGTTTGTGGTCTTTTAATTTATAGCAGTGAATTACGTAATTACTTTACTTTTCAACATACTCTCATTCCTTGTCACTGCTCTTAAACCAACGCACTTTCGTTTATCCTGTGGAGTGAACATTATACAGTGGAAGGTTCAGATCTAACTTCAGTTGATAACCACAAGTCTGGTAACAAATGTATTGATCTGAGCACGTATATGCTTACATACATTGATACATACGTAGTTTAACGACACAAAAAAGCCAGAAATTTTGATTCTCTCACATAATCTCGTCGTAGAATGCACTCAATTCAGGAGTGAATATTCATCGAACAGGTCTGATTATTCACTTTAAGTGTCACTTTCACTTCACTTTAGCAGTAACGTGACAAAGGTTTTTTAGCAGCTGTGTTGAGGGTGATCAATCAAAATATTGGAAAAAGGAGTGATCAATGAGAGTTGCTTTCGTTGAGCAGGGATCACTAAAAAATCTAAATTTTCAAAAAACGAACCTGACGAAAAATAGAGGACCAATTTTCCATGAATGCCGTTGAAAATTGATCCCACAATTAAAGTAATGGGGTCTTTTGAAAAAGAATTCGAGACATGGTAAGAAGTAAACGTTTGATATGAAAGTCCTCTGAATTTATTGGCACAGCCAATAAGCAAGGCGGGTCTGGTTGCGATACAACCAACCAATCAAGCCAATCAAAAAAGCCGAAAGAATCTATGTTGATTTTGACGATTCTGGTGGCCTCCATTCAGTCTCTAAAGACAGCGGTGCGTCCTCTCCAGGGCACATGCCCAAGCAGAGCGTATGGCGGTCCAGGGATTCCAAGTCATCAGAATCCTTTTTCAGTCTCTTTGATGCAGTTCAGAGGGAAGCAGTGATCTATGCAGGATGTACGTCAAGAGCCGCTGGAAGTACATCAAAGTTTTCCTTCTCCTAGACTGGTTGCCTGCTATTTTACCCATACTTGGTGGAGGTTGGATCGTGCTTTTCCTAACAGCATCAGTGCCAAGTAAATATAACCAGTCCCGACTGGGTCAACGATTCAATGGTCCGAGCTAGTACCGACTGCGCCAATTGTACTTCCTATTAGGATCTTTAGAATGTGCATGGCGACCCTCAAAGACGTAAGAGCTACAACAAACACCTTGTATGGACCGAAGTACTTCTCCAAACACCTTTGTCGTCAGAAAATGAAAAAATGTTCATACATGGCTACGATGCAGGTAATCTACTCAAAAATTTTTTTTTTCAGATCATGGCTCACTTTTCCACAAAACGTCATCTAAATTCATTGAGAACCTTTGGAGATATTGTGTGGACAAATATGAGTGAATATATAATTGTATGATATTTTTGAATATCTCTCGATCGGGAAAAAAACATAGATTCAACTAATTCTTCCGTACTCTATCACTAACCGTACCAGAAAATTTAATTGGAGTTTATTGAGAACCTTTGGATATACAGTGTGGATAGACAGACAGACAGGAAGGAACACTGGGGAGAATACAGTTACCACTTCCCAATCCGTTGTTAGAGGTAATGATTGGTACAGAGAAGAAAGAAAGAAGGATGAAAGAACAGTGGGAGGAAAAAAGAAAAGAAGGAAAGAAGAAATGAAGGGAGGAGCGAATTGAGAAATAATGAATATTGAATGAAAAGAAATGAACGAAAACAAAAGAAAGAGAGAAAGAAAGAAACATGAATATTAATTTTTTACAAAAATCTCCAAAATATAAAGGTCTCTAACTGAAATATGTATAAATATGTATACAGAGAGAGACAGACAGACAGACAGACAGAGAGAGACAGAGAAAATTAGTTATTTGTAGGACTGTTAAGTCTGAGGTAACCGATCATTTATTCCGAACCATATAATTCTCAAAAACGTCGAAGTATTTTTTGTATGTCGACAAATGGATTTTTACATATGCAATCTAAATAAATAAATGATTGGATGGAGGGTAATTCACCCCTTCTCTAATCCTGGAGGTTTGTCAAAATTGCAGCTAAATTCCAGCAAAATCGGTCAAAAATCGACGATAGATTTCCCCAATCGTAAACAAAAAACATTTTTGCTTATGAAATATAAACAAACAATCGGTTCAGTCCTAACTCACCACTCACCCAGTAGAGTCTCTCTTCGAGCTTACACACTGAATTGAAATATACGGAGATATAACGCAACAAGGACAACAACGACAGACGCTCATAGCGGATGTTGTTCCCCCGGCTTTTTTTCCCGCAGTGGACGAAAAGAAAGATTGAAAAATGATGGAAAAAGGGAAAAAAAATCTAAAGAGAAATTCCGTGAGAAATGTTGCTCCCTGAATTGAAAACATGTTGCAAATGTCTGATTATTCAAATGTGATGCAAACCCCATATCCGATTTTATTTCTTCATAAAACTTCTTTGTTGAAGTCGACACTGGAAAAGCCGATTGCAAAATTTTTACATTCTCGTAATTCGATACGCGCATCGTAATTTCAGCATCCCAACAGAAACAATGTTCAACTTTTCTTTGGAAAAAAAACCTATCTCTCCTGTTCATCTTTGATATTAACGCAACGTTTTAGTCAAAGGATGTCCTGACCTTCTCTGGAGGTTATATTCCATATCTTCCATGAGGGAAGTAAATGAAAAGCATACAACAGACATTTCAGATCATAATTCGGCTATCAATGTGCCAGGGTACGATCCGATCCATCTATCTTCGTATACAACCGGCTTTGTTTCCAATGGGTGCTCGGGTCTTTTATCGGCATCTTTCCCGACTGGTGGGAAGCAAATGAAAAAAAATTGTTTCGGTTGAGAGGTAAAATGGTGATATTTTTTTTTTATAACACACAGCCACTTTGTCTAGAGTATCATATGGGTCTGTTTTATGGCCAATATTGTTATAAGTGATCTTCCAAGGAAGTCGAAATGTGTAGTAGAAATGTTTGCTGACAGTGTGAAATTAATAGTTGATTCAAGTGAATGTAAAATACTATGGGAAGACTTTCAAAAGATAGATGTGCAGAAGTTGGATTTGAAATTCGATATGGATACCAGTAATGTTATGTATCTTGGTAAGAAGAATACAAATAACACATTAGGAAATCAATCATTACAAAAAGTATCGGAAGAGAGAGACTTGGGTGTAGACTTTCATGGATAATTTGTTTTCTAAAAATATATCTCTTCAGCTGTAGCTGAAACAATCTCTGAAATAGTTTGAGTCAGCAGAAATATTGTATCAAAAGTTCTATATCTTATACTTGTTTATAAAGCAATAATGCAGCCACATTTGGAGTTTTATGTACAGGCTTGGGCCCCATGCGCTGGACATGGTATTTGGAATTAATTTTGAAATTTGAGACGGTACAGGGAGAATTTACCAGAATGATAAATTGCAAGAGAGAATCAAGTTATAAGGAGAGACAAGATAAAGTTAGGCATGTCCACTTTGTTTGAGAAGAGGGCCAGAGAAGACTCAATCGAAACTTAGATAATAAATAGTTTCACAAATTTCAGAAGTTTAATATCTGATAAGTCAGAGAGGACAGTAAATTGAGAGATATTTCTTCCGTCTTTCCATAAATCTATGTATACGTTCATCACTGTTCACACAGTATCCCCGAAAGTTCACAATGATGTTCTATAACATTTTATGTGAGCATGGGAATAAGGTCAAAGAAGTGAGCGGAGTTTGTAGCAGATTTATTCCCAGTTATCACATTACATGATATATAAATATGGATATTATGTCCGCCCACACATTACCCCTGAAGGTCCTCAATTAATTTCAATTAAATGTTGTGGGACGATGGTGGAAATGGTGATTAAATTTTCTGGTCGATTTATGTATAATTACCTCTCTCAACCACGGCTTGGACAAAGATATGCACTCCCTAGATGTTCATAGTCTCGAATGCCCTGCCACTGGAATCCATCATCATCATCAGTCTTTTAACGTCAGTTGTTGGGTATAGACCTTCCCCACGACTTACCACAATTCTCTAGCATGGGCGTCACGGAGCCAGTATTTCCCGAATCTGTCCAGTTCATCTCTCCATCCTGTGTTCAGTCGGCCTCAGTTTCTTATGTGATCTCTGGGGAACCATGTTGTGAGACGTGATGTCCATCAGTTATCTTTCCTCCTTGCAACATGGCCTGCGCATTGCTATTTGAGTTTTTAATAGTTTCTATGATATCACGGACATCCGTTTTCTTCCTTATATACTGTGCTGTCTTGTGGTCTCTCTGTGTAAGGTTGAGCATGATTTTCTCATGCACACGTTGCATAATTCTCAGCTTGCAGGTCTGTCTCTTGGTTCCATGTTTCAGCTCCATAAGTGATTATCAGGAGAATGCATTGGTTGCATACTCATCTTTTTAGGAATATTGGGATCATCTAGTTCTTGAAAGTTGAGCTTGCTCTGCCGAAGGCTTGCCATCCCAAAGTGATTCTTCGCTTGATTTCCTCCTCTTTTGAGGGTCTCATGGAGATTCGTTGTCCTAGGTAGATGCAGAGGTCTACCTTACCGAGTTTTGCATCATATTGCTGAACAGTTCCAAGTTTATTAATACGACTGCACTGATGATATAAAGTGGACAAAAGATTTTTAGGCAAAAGGAAATTATTCTTATGTTTAGTTTTTGACAGGCTACATCGAAATTATAGGCAGGTTCTAAATGCAATGGGTTCGAGACTTCAGATAATCGAAAACCAAGTGTAAGAAATTCTTGAACGATGACAAAATGAATGTCAATTACGACGAAGAAAGAAAAAGAATAAAATGTGGAAGAATATACCAAATAAAAGATAAGAAAAAAAGAAAAGATAGTGACTTAATAGAAACCGTCACGTTGCCAACATCTTTTAGCTGCACACAGTGTTAGGGGTGATCGATTGAAAAAATTTGGAAAAGGGGTTGATCAATGAATAATGAAGATTACATCCTTCGATTTTTGTTGGACAGTGATCCCTGGAAATATCAGGATCCTCAAAAAGTATGACTGACCGCTGGTTGAACCGACGTTGCAAATTGAAGTCCCCCCTAAAAATCTATTTGTTTTTTTTGGGGGGGGGGAGGATGAAAATAACAAAAAAAAGTTTTTCCTTGACATAATAAAAAGTTAGTTTATAAATTACAGCCCCCTAGCTCACGTACGCTCGATATTTCAGCCTACCAACTAGCCCAATTTAAAAAAAATGAAGAAGCTTATGATGACAGCTCTTGGTTGAGAGTTTCTAATAAAATTCAGGAGGAAAAGAATGGTTTCTCTTTATTCGAAATCAACTAGAACAAGATATAGACAGTATTTTTTCTGATAACTTATCAGGTGAGAAAATTGCTATGTGAATGTCATGATCGTGAGTTTTTGATAAATAAACAACAGTCAAATTATCTAATATGAAAAAAGTTCAAATAATGGTTGCCATGATTGCAAGTTTTTGATAAATAAACAACATTCAAATCATACGTTTCACTTATATCGGAACACCGATCATTAAGGCCGTCATAGGTGCACAAATTCAATACACAACGCTTTGATAGAGAATCTTATGCATACAGTATATATATATATATATATATATATATATATGTGTGTGTGTGTGTGTGTGTGTGTGTGTGTGTGTGTGTGTGTGTACGCGCATTCAGCCTGATTCGAAATTATGTTGTATCCATTACAGATGACCGCAACATTATAATCATCATTTTTCTTCTAATTATTACGCAGTGGTCGTAAAGTCAGTACCACTATCTAGGCACACTATCTTGTCGTCAAACTAGGTTTTTTTTATGAACAAAATACATGATTAGTCAAAGAAAAATGGTTTACGTAGTTTTGTAACACATATTTCAATTAGTGACCAAAAAGATATAATATTTTTGAAGTATTCTATTTATTGTGTTGTTTATTTGATTAAAAGACTATTTTCCGATCGGTCCGGTTAGTCTAAGATATGTCATTAGTAGTGGGTTTTTTTTCTGGTAATATACTTAATCTCTTGGAGTAAGTATGGGCCAACAGTCTGGTGCCAAAGGCTTGACCGCCTCCGGAAAGGAAATGGTATCAAACTTAACATCCTCAGGAATGGGTTAGCATGAAACGACACTGCACATGGAGATTGGTCAATCTTATGTCTAGAAAGTTCTGAAAAAGATTATAGGTCAAGCAACATTTGTACATAAAAAGTACGAGGGATGTCTACGCCAAAACAAGGCAGAAAGCTGATTGATATTTACAAAAAAGACAGAGACACTAATATATGCTCATTTTTATTATGTAAATTTAGCATGAACTTTTTTTGTCGATTGAATCCCCATTGAAAGATTAATTTCACAACTCATTTTGGAGTGTGTGTGTGTGTGTGTGTGTGTGTGTCCGTGTGAGTATGTGTGTGTGTGTGTGTGTGTCCGTGTGAGTATGTGTGTGTGTGTGCAGAAGTTTCTACTCCGAGCGATTAAAGCCGGGAAGCCAATATACATAGGTAAATACATTTGTATGATTATAAGAATACATGAATAATTTAAATCCAGTAAAAATATCTAAACCAGTTTGTTGTGGGTAGCAGTGATTTCTAACAACAAAAACAGTATCAATTAAATGCAAAACAGGTGAGACATAGATGAAAAGCTGTGTTTCTCTTAACTTCTATGTGACCGACGTGTTTTGAAAGCATGTTATTTCATTTAAAATATTCTTTATTTTTTATTTAAAAAGAAACAGGGCTGAGATAAAATTTCAAGTTGATTACTCAAAGGGTAGGGAGAGAGACGCATGTTGTGTCTGGGGTGATCAATAAAAATGGAAAAAGAAACGATCAGAGTGAACACGAATTGATGGACCGATTTTGCATAAACTTACATCGTAAGATGAAACTTTTTTTTAGGGATATTTTGAAAAAAAAGCAAGCAAAATAAGCATTTACTATATATACAGAGGGGAGTGTGTGTGCAAAATTCCAAGTTTCTTCGGAGAAGGCTCAGAGATGTCCAGATACTTAGAAACATAGATACAAAATTTAATATGAATATCAGAACGCATGAATAGCCTAAACCCAAATAGATACATAGAAACATATACATGTTAAGAAACATGAATAACCTAAAGCAAACAACAGTATCTAATCCAGTGTTGAAGATAGCAGTAATTGATACACGATGCAGTAAGTCGACTATTTGACGGTTACTAAAAGAATCTGTACTGGCAAGTGTTCAGAAGGTTGAGAAAACTCTCCTTTCCAACTAGAAAACAAACATATATACAAGCCAGATTAGATTCTTTTAAGAATTACAATTTTTGAACGGTAATGGATGAAGGTAGGGTATTTTTTGAACGGGTCCTCAATTTGCGAAATGGAGACCCATGCAATGTGCACATGAAAGAATTGTACTAAACCTCACATAGAGAAACCACAAGACAGCACAATGCATCCGGGAGGAAGACAGGAGTCAGGAACATCATAGAATCCATTGATAAACTCAAATTGCAATTGGCTGGCCATGTTGCCAGAATAGCAGACAAAAGGTATGGGTCCCTAGTGATCACATTCAAAATCCACGCTGGCAGAGTATTAAATGGAGAGACGAGCTAGACAAATTCAGAAAGAACTGGCTTTGCGACGCCCACGATAGAAAAGTGTTGCAAATTCTCGGGAAGGTCCATGTCCAAAGACGGACATAGAGTGAATGATGATGATGATGATGATGATGATGATGATGATGATGATGATTGCAAAATCCAACGGGATCCCAGCGATGGACGCCATGATATTTAGAGATTTGCATAAAAAAAAACACACGGTAAAATTTCCCCTGATAATTATGTTATTAGGTTGCATATGAACAGAGTAAAAATCATCAAAGGTCAATGAACTCAACGACTTATTTAGAGGTTGTAGAGATTAAGCCGTTGCCGCCCAAACACTTGCTACCGAACTCAGGAAATAAGATATTTCAGCAAGATAATACTCCCTGTCACATTGCGCACTCCTTTTTAAATTGTTTTTCCAGCAGGTGAATCTCCGTCCCTAACTGACCAGCCAACTTTTCCAATTAAAATCTAATTGAAAACTTCTGGGGGAAACTCAAAATTGTTTTAAGTTGAAAATTGAAAGATAAAAAGATGTCTCTAGACGTTTTAATAAAAGCGATTCAGTCTCTCTGGGGAAATACAAAAACATCTGAATAAATATATTCCTTATATGAGCCGATGTCTAAAAGGGTTGATGCAACATTACTCACAAAAAAAGAAGCACGAAATATTTTCTACATTGATTTTATCGTCAAAATAAAGGACATTTGCATGACTAATGTGGTTTGTACTGAAATATGATATACATATATATATATATATATATATATATATATATATATATATATATGT
>OY735226.1:6447959-6450459 GCA_963457665.1 Thysanoteuthis rhombus | reverse complement strand
AAAAAAAGCTTTTATTGATCCCAATACATTGTGCCAAAATACAAACACTCAGCGAGGAAATTATAAGAATAGAAATAACTGATCTTTTGTTGAATCAAGTGTTTTCTACTTGGAAAATTATAATGTACGAATAAGTAAAATATATATACATTTCAAAAGTGTTTAATTCTACAATCAATAGCAAAATGCATTCAATTTCGTAATTAAACTTCATTTCTGGTGTCTGGCATCAATAAAAATATTATCGAATTTATTGTTTTAGTGTACTTCTCAGACTGATTGGTTTTCTTAAAGATACTCTGAAAATGCCCATATGCTTATATGAAGCAAAACTTTGTGATGATGACGACGATGACGATGATGATGATGATGACGATGATGATGGCTCAAAATACCCCTGGGTCTTCTACAAAATTTATGAAAATTCCCGTCTTTCACTGTTGTCCGCATCTGTTTGTGAAATCCTAAAGTTTATGATATAGCATGGAAACGAGCCGGCAAGAAAGTGAAGATTTACGAGCAGACTAAACGACATATTGTAACAGATGCTGTAGAAAATCCATCAAGAGTAGTTCGGAAAATTGCTGGAACAATAAGCCAGGGACTGCGACGAACGAATTTTTCCGGTCACAACATCCTGACCAGAAACCCTTCATGTAGCACTGGTGCGAACTAAGCCAAAATCGTGTTTGCGTAAAAGCCACGAAGAAACCAGATGCTATTCGACGGATAAGATCCTCCAGCAACGCCCTGATCCGCAGAATATGATCTGGACGGACGGAAAAAGGCTTCAATCTTGATGCGCGTGACCACTACAGCTTTTTTTGCTTGGCATAATCCAAAAGAAACAATGAAAAAGTTCGCTGGTAGGTTTGGTATTTGGGGAAATTGGGACCTGGGATGGCTTCACTGGTTGTGGGCTACGCTGTCTAGTTATTGTTAACGGAACTTTTTGAGCTCTCAAATATTAAGAGGTGATTGAACACAGCTTGATCTCAAATGTACCAGTAAATAGAGGAGAAAGGAGAAAATTTGATCTTCCAGCAAAATAATGCGAGTTGCTATTCTGCAAAAGCAACTGTTTCATACTTCAGTGATAGCTATCCGCCTGTAACAAAGAGTTTTTCGTTGTCTCCACACCTGAATCCCATAGAAAGTGTCACGGGAATGATTGCAAGAGATGTGTACGTTTGCAACACCCATTATTTCATTCCAAACAGGCTATTATTGAAGTCATAGGAGAAAATATCCCTCCTCGCTCACTAAATTGGCAAGCTTAGTGACATATCGTACAACTCAAGTTTTAAAGACATAAATTGAAGTCATATAGTATCAACTTTTTACTAAATATTATTTTGTTAAAAAAAGACTGTTGATTTTGTGCACTGTTTCATAATCACAGAACATGTTTTTGTTTTTTTCATCATCTTTTATAATGGAGAATGAAAATTATATGTTAAAAACCACGCAAAAATACTCAAAAATAAGTTTTGTAGAAATTCTGACGAGCTTTTAAATAAATCCAACTATTTTTTTTATTGATCGCTGTGGTTTTATAATTTCTGGTCCGAGTGTAGGAACCCTGTGTCCAGCTGGGACGAAGCATTGATGTTCTCTTCAGTCATAAACTCACGCTATTTCATGGTGGTTCTCAGAACCAGAGTTATGATGCTCCAAAATAAAGAAAAACTTTGCGAAAGAACTCGACACGCTGCGAAATGACTTTCGTAAAGAAGGAAAAATATTGATGTAAAATGAAGTTTTTTTGTTTTTCCGTGATCTTGAAATGTCCAGTCAGACAAGGGAAATACTGAATAACAGTTGTAGAGAATGATGAATCTATTTCATTCCCCGAAATCTATTCAATTCCACACACACACACACATATATGTACATGTGTGGATATATTTACATTTTGTCCAATTGTTTATTCTATTTTCGTTGGATTGATCAATGATATATTGATCGTGTAATAACGGGAAATTATCTCAAATAAGATTTTCTGTATAATATAACGCAATTTATAATCATTCCGTTCGATCATTTATCCATTTCTCAATAACATAATAGTCACGTTGAAAGAAAGAAATAAAGCAGATATAAACCGTGAATGAACAAAATGAGAATCAGGGGGTTGAGGCAGTTATTTGGGCCTTTGCATTACTGGCAGCTGTTTAACTCAATGATGAAAGCAACGCTACGTTGGTGTGGCTACCTGATTAGTCGCAAGTTCTATTCCTGCATCAGTCCCCATTTTCAAAAATTGTTTATTCCTTTTACCTTGTCATGGCCAAATGATACATCCACCGTGTAATAACGGAAAATCATCTCAAGTAAGAGTTTTAATGTAACAAATTCATAATCGTATATACCTACATACACATATATATTTATACATATACACACATACACACACATTTGTAGAGAGAGAGATGGAGAGAGAGGGAGAGAGAGTGAGAGGGGAAACAGGGAAAGGGTGAGACTGCAGACGGTTGCCACA
>OY735226.1:6407959-6445459 GCA_963457665.1 Thysanoteuthis rhombus | reverse complement strand
AGAGGTTGTAGAATGTGAAGTGATTGGACATCCACTGTAACTAAATTATAGTTTGGCTGCATCCCTTGAAGCATTCTGTCAGGATTGTAGACGTTGTGGTATGATTACGCCCAGCTGAAGCAAATGTCTTCGCAACGTGATTAAAAATAACGAAAAAGCTATAAGACAGTGAAAGAAAAGAAAGAAAGAAAGAAAGAAAGAAAGAAAGAAAGAAAGAAAGAAAGAAAGAAAAGAAAGAAAGAAAGAAAGGCAGGATAATGAAGAAAAGAAAATAGCTATAACAATGAAACAATGAAGAAGAAAAGAAAGAGAAAATGGAAGAAAGGACGGAGAAAAAACAGAATGAAAGGAAGATTGGAAGAAAGTGAAATTAAAAAAGAAGGCAGAAGAAGAACAAGAAAAAGAAAGACAAAATGACAGAGAGGTAAAGAAATTAAGAAAAATAGACGAACGAGAAATGAAGAAAGAAACAAGCAAGTAACCAGAAAGAAAGAAAAAGCAAGCCTGGACACTTAAAAATGAATGAGAAATAAGGATATAATTTCTTAGACTCTCGAAGAAAGAGAAAAATATCAGGAAATAAAATTCGAGACGATAAAGAGCCAGAAAAAGTCAACACTTATGAATTGAAAAGAGCAACCGGAAAAGGAAAAAAAACGTTGCAGACGACATTTTGGGAAAAATGAATGAATGGATTAAAGAAAAGAAATAGAAGATCAATTGTATCATGAAGCAAATGAGTTGGCACAGGTGAAAAAACAACAATGAAGAGCTTTTAAGAAATGGAAGAGAAAAGAAGAAGAAAAATGGCGCCTGTTTAATTCATTACAATACGTGGAATATTCACGGAAACAAACATAGACAAGCGTTTAAACACCTTTTTTACTCAAAACAGGAGAGAATAATTTTGGACATGATAGTCTCTGGCGATTGGAAATGTATTTATTGCGAGGACCGGAAACGGAAAATAAAATCCTTGGCTGCATCCTCGTTCTCAATAGGACAGGTGTTGCCTGAAAATCACAGATGGAAGAGAGAGATTGAGCGAGAGAGAGAGAGAGGAAAGAGAAAATGAAACTCGAAGAGAAAGAATGAAAGTGTTAACAGATACGTATGATCCCAATCGTATATAAATACTTTTTTGGTAATAGTATATAAAAGTAAAGGATCTGATGCCGTGATACTTCAGAGGCTGCCCGTCACTTCGACAAGTTCGAGCTAAACCTCTGGCTTCCGATGTTATTTATTTCTTTGTGACGTTTGTCTGATTCTGCGGTTGTCTTATCCTGTACCTGGCAAACCCAACAGGAAGAAAGAAAGAACGAAGCAAAAAACGGAAGGAAAAGCATAGGGAAAATACAGCAAAGAAAGAAAGCCAGAAAAAAAAAAGAAACTCGAAAGAGAAAGAGAAATTCTGATTTAAATACTGAGATATGGAACGAAGGTGAAGAAAACGAGGTGATTAAAGAGAGGAAGAGTGAGAAGAAGAAACGGCCAACGCATAGAAAAGACGATAGAATGAGTTAAAGGATCATGTGCAAAAGAGAAAAATGGTCGACAGAGTGAAAAAAAAACGGAAAAAAAGGCTTATTTCTAGAAAAAAAAACAATTTTTTTCAGCAGAAATATAAAAATGAGAAATTAAGATTCGAAAAATGGAGAACAAATGAAAATGCATGAGATAAAGCGTAAACATAGATAGAAATGAATTATTAAAAACTATCACAAGAAACGTTGCAGACGACATTTATAATGAACTAAAAAATCGACAAGAAAGAAAGGATGAGGGAGCAAATCAAAAAACGTAAAATAAAAAATGAAGACCTCTTAAAAGAAGAAGAAACTAGCGCCTATTTAATCTATCATGATGCTTAAAATTTGTACAGGAACGAAGAAAAGATAGAAATTTTGGGCAAGATAGTCTCTGGCAGTTAGGAAATGTATTTCATAAAATTTGGACTGTGTCCACCTTCTCCATAAGGTGGGTGTTTTGTCTGAATTTTCGGTAAGTTCAGAGTTAGACTCGAAAATGAACTGACATCTGTCACCGTAGAGAGTCCACAGCTTTAGCGAATCACGTTTAGAAGGGGAAAATACGCGAGGAAACAAAAATTTTGGACATAGAAGAGCATTGGAGAGTAAGACGTCTAAAAGAGTCAGCAAAAAAAAGTACCTTCTGACGATGGAACTGGACGCCTTGTAGTAGCTCCTGATCCTGAAGGAACTCTCATTGAGTTTAACACCACAAAACTATGACCAATTTACGATAACATAACAAAGGTTCTCGCAGGTGCATGTGTAAGTATGTGTGTATGTACACATGCACCTTAAGGCACATACACATGCGGACGAAAGTCTTAGTTTAGTCATTGTAAGTACACACGATCGGATAAAAACGTTGTAAATACAGGAAACAAATACCACTTTTACAATTCAAAGAAAATTCACAAAATGTATCGCACAGAAAGAGAAAGCCAGCCTCACTCTTACAAGAATGAATGATTCAAAAATTGAAAAGCCTGACAAAATAAAGTATTTGCAAATTACTTCCTCGAAGCAAAGAGACCTCATTAGCAAAACATACATCGACCTTTTCCATTGTTAATTACCGCTATCATTTCTATGAGAATAATGATTCTAGTGATCTGCCCTTCTTTCAAAGAAAAGATAGCAAATATTGCAAAGCTAATGTGTCCGACGAAGATATTTTCTGCCAATAAAAGGGCCACTATACCTTCACCAACTCCAGACGACTACTGATATTCGACATCAATCACGACAAACAACAGGGACCAAATATCAATGCCACCCGAAATTTAAACAGTGGGATACACACTTTCTAGGCAGTTGCCAGAGCAACCTGCAACTTCAATCTCGATTGTCAAAAATACACCAATTTATCACCTGAGGAAGGTCGTACGGTACAACTGCTGAAACGTTTTGTTTAAAAAATGAACCAAGCTGTGGAAATAATTCCAAACAAAACTTTTCATAAAGGTACCGTTGCCTTATGAATATACAAAAGAAAGAAAGAAACATAAAGGAAAATAAAGAAACAGAGAAAGAAGTAGAGAAAAAGAGAGAGAGAATAAGAAAGAATCAAAGTGTTTGCAGATGTGTGTACAGTCGATTGGGCATAAACATTCTTGGTATTTGTATTTAAAAGTAAACAGGCTGATGATACGTCGATTGAGAGACCGCTCATCGCTTCCTTTCCAATGCAAGCAAAATCTGTGGCTACATATGAACTTTTTTTTTTGTCATGATTGTCTGATTCTATGGTTATCCAACCCTATTCTTGGCAAATCCAACAAAACGAAAGAGAAACGGAAAGAACAAAGAAAAAAAGGATAAAAAAGCAGAAAGATAACAAGTGGAAGGAAAAGAAAGGAAAAACGGAAGAAAGATAAAAGAAAGAAAGAAAGAAAGAAAGAAAGAAAGAAAGAAAGAAAGAAAGAAAGAAAGAAAGAAAGAAAGAAAGATGAAAGAGAAAACGTATATCAATACTGAGACGCTCGAGGAAAGAAAAGAGAACGAGGGAATCAAAAAGAGAAACAGAAAGGACAGGGTCAACGCTTAGAAAGCCAGTGAAATATGTGCAATTGTTATACGCAGTGAAGAAAAAAATCGGAATAAAGAACGAATTTTCAAACTGAAATAGAATATAAAAACAAGAAATTTGGATCTGGAAATATAGTGGATGGATGAAGAAGAAATGAATCGTAAACAGAAATTTAGTTGAATTAATAAAAACAATAGTTATAAACGTTGCAGACGACATGGAAAATGTAGAAAAATGGATGGATAAATGAATGAATTAAACAAAGAAAATAAAAAAAAAACAGGCGAATCATAGCACAAATAAAAAGGAAGAAAAATGTCAAGAAAGAACAATGGCCAACTGGTTTGTCTTGGTTTATTTTTAACGAATGGAACGGAAGGAGAGGAAAAGAAAATGGCGCCTCTTCAATTTATTATGATACATGAGGTAGTCTCTCTATTTCTTTGTTTGTTTCTTCGCTTTTTCCTGCAACAAAACAAGCTGAATCCATCGAATTATTTGTTCATTGGTATGCAATAATAAAATTCTCCAACGCAGCATAGGAGTTACAGGAAAAAAAACGTCTCCGTCGCCTACATTTTCTTTTTCTGTTTCTTTCGCTTTGTCAGTAATTCTTTATCTCCTCCTCCGTGCTCTTTCTTTCTTTCATTCTTTTTTTCCTTAAGCTTTTGCGTAGTTTTTTCTCCCAAGTCGCTATCCTCCGTCCCGCGGGTTTGAAGAGTTGGTTCTCATATCTGGCCTCCCAACGAAGTTATTGTCTTGTGAACTGAAAAGTTCAATAAAAGATCTTTCAAAGAAGAGAAAGCAGTGGAAATAATATATAAGCCCGTGAATGAGGAGGCGTTTTCAAATGATTCACCAGGAATTGAATTATTGCTAATGTAGGAATATACGTTGATAAGCAGAAGAGACCTGATTACCATTGATTCCAGCCAACGTCCATTTCCAGATATTACGTCTTTTTTGTTTCGAATGTCATTACCTATCAATGATATATATATATATATATATAAATATATATATATATATATATATATATATATATATATATATATATATATATATATATATATATATATATATATATATATATGTTTGTGTGTGTGTGTGTGTGTGAATGTATATATATATATATATGTATATATATATATATATATATGTATGAATGTATATTCATATATATATATATATATATGTGTATATATAATCCTCATTTTTTCTCTGTATTCAAAGCATACATACATATACTCACTAACAGACGTATATATGCGTGGGGAATACGTACTTAGTTAAAAATATATATGTATATATACACTTATTCACACACTTTCACACCTATAAAGGCACAGCATATAAATGAATTTAAATTGATATTATTTTCGTTTACCTTGGTAATTTACACAGATTGTTTTTTTCAGTTCACTTTCGTCTATTTCCCACTATTTACCTAATTTTCCCCACCTTTGGATAGGCAAACTGTATTATGACATCCCATAAAAATGTTGAAATGTTCTGATTGTTGCTATTAACGACACCATAAATGAAGAGAAAGGTCTCAATATTCCAAAGTCTCCCGATAAAATATTTATTCAACAATAACTTAATGAATCATCCACTAAATCAGAAAAAAACTGGACCAGGAAGATATAGATTTTATCAACACTGCAACCAGTTGAGATCCACTGAAAACAGGTCTGAATCTCTTCATTCCCATAGCGTGATTTATCAATAGCATCCTGTAGGATTTTATCTATCTTCTTTTGCAACTAAGATTCCCAATATTCACTCTGTTTGCCTTTATGGGTGAACTATGAACAGTCTAGTTTTGTGCACATCACAAGTATGTCCGACTTCAGATATTTAATCAATCTTTTTTCCGGAATACATCTACGCATAGAAATGTTCTTCCCTTAGGAGAGCTTTGCCAGTTCAGCTGTTATGAGGTTTAGATGAAAGAGAAGCTTAAACCGGTGCCACCCTCCGGGGAAACGAAGGTTTGGAAATATCTTATCTAAAATAATAAGCAATGTGATTTTCTTCCGTTCCTTGGGCCGTACTACTATACTGATCCATTCAGCTGGAATAAATTTGCAGATAGAATTATCTGGCTACACACCGTTTCAAACATGGACTCATCAACTGACACTAATTTAGTTGTTTACTTTCTAAAAACAAACAAGAAATAAAAATCAACTCATAGAAATTAAAATGTATCCGTGATTTCTTCCATTGGAATTAACTAATCCTGAACTATTTTTTCAATAATTGATTTTGGCAAACATTATGTACAACACATGATATGATATATATCATATAATATGTGATATACTATTTTATATATTCTTATGTATTATATACGTTTTATTATATATTATCATATTGTGCATATAGAAAGGAACACACACACGGACACACACACGCACGCACACACACACACACACACACATATATATATATATATACAGAATACGAGAGTCAATAGCTATCTGCGCTTTTGGTATAAAATAGTTTTTTAGAAAACAGTACAGATTTTACAATCAATTGGTTACATTATTTACGCTGTCTAGGCCAAGTGACTCATTCTCCGTGTAATAACGAGGGTCATAGCTAAGAGAGTTTCCAATAATATGACGCATTCAAAAATCTTCAGTCAGATCGTATATCCATCTCTCAATAACACAATTGTCAGCGTCGAGAAACAAGAAATGTACAGTGTTGAGAAGGTGTGAATAAAGTAGCTATTTGGGCCTTCGCCATTCCACCAGGCTTTTTAGCTCAATGGAAGAGCGATGCTGCGTTGGAAAGGCTACTTTATTGATCACAGGTTCGATTCCTGTGGCAGCCCTATTTTCTTCACTTGTTTATTCTATGTAGGCTGTCTGAGCCAAGTGACCTGTTCACCGTATTAAAACGGGTGATTATTCCAAATAGAGTTTCAAAGTAATATATCCCATTCATGTATATTCTGTTGGACTATATATCCATTTATTATCAATATATGAAATCATATGTATGAAAGGGTTGGCTATACAAGAAATTATGTTATATATAATCCATGTTTGGTTTTGACATATATAACAAACAATACTTATATATCTATTACTTATTTTGGAAGAGGCTAGAATGAACTGGCCAAACGTCAAATGACCCAAGAAATCTCATTTGTACACAATAAGGACTGAATTGTTATTTCATTCTAATAAGGTTGGATAAATCATAATCCTCATCTATTCACTGATCCCATATATATATAAATATGTGTGTGTTGTTGCTGTATATATATATATATATATATATATATATATATATATATATATATATATATATGTATATATATATATATATACATACTTATATATATACATATATATATGTATATATATATATATATATATGTATAATATATATATATATATATACATATATATATATATATATATATATATATATATATATATATATATATATATATATATATATATATATATATATAAAAGCATAACAATAAAGACTCGGCAACAAGGCGCCGAGTCTAATTAGGTGGACTGACAATACAAACTGGAACGTGACTAATCATATATCGGCGCAGTTTTCTTCTCTTTTGCTATTAAGTAACGAGTAGAAAAGGCAAAAATCACATGATTGAATACATTGCATAAAAACAAAACGAAAATCAGTGGCGAGCACCGAGACGCCTCAACGAGAACCTTTTCAGCTGGTCACGTCAATGAAGACCAACCAATTTCTTCGTTGGTACATTAATACTCCCGTCGACAGATGATGGAATTAATTCATATTTCACTCAACAAATAACTATTGTCAAACTCCGGTCCAAGTCAGTGTTTTTTCCACGACATGATCAAGAATAATCCTCACATAATTTAGGAGTGTAGATTCTTCATTCTTTTTCCGTCCTGTCTCGTTGAAATAAATCAATATATTGAATAAACATTCCTCCACCGGAATTGAAATCACAACCAAGTGATTGGTAAGCGGCTGTTTTACTAACTGAGCAAATTAGCACGACTTGCTCATCCATCAATGTTAATGACAGATAAATGCGAGGGCTTGTTTTGTTCTAATAAATATATACATCTGTAGTACGATGTATTTTTTATAGTTGTTCATATATCATAAATGAATTACAGAAGTTGAAGTCATTGTCTTCGGACAGAATAAAAGTAAAGTTTGACCTTGTAGCAGTCTGACTTTTTTTTTTCCTTTAGTGCATTATATTTCTTTGCCAGGGTATTTGATTCAGTGGCGAATATTCAACATTTACATTAAACTTTATACAATGGAGATTTCAAATGAAAATTCAGCCAATAATTGAACTGTAGAGTTATTGGTACACCAAAGCAAGAAAGGACGAAAAGGTTAACGTATGTAGATATAGCCAGAGGCTAAATGTCCCTTTTCAAGCAAGGGACAAAAAGACATATTTAGGTTGAGGAGGGAGCAAATAAATTTATCTGGGTGTTGGTCGTCGACTAGATAGCGTCTAAGGTTTGACATGTCATAATCAGTCACTGCTGATAGTGACCCATGGATACACAGCCTCTATAAGATTCAAACTTTCAAACCTCCTTCGCTTTTAATGAGAAGACTTGATCCAGGGGAGGACAAATGGCAATTTTGCACCCCAGTGGCCCCCATGGATACTGCATGTGGGCTACGTATTAATAAGAAATAGACACTCGATTGTACTTTATTAATAAACTTAGTTTTGCATGAGAATAGTGGATGTTAAAATGCTGCATATATAACATTCCACGAAGACATGGCAGGAATATCAAGGAGAAACCAGCAGACCTCTCAAAGTTAGACTTGGGAATGTAAAAGCTATTTTCAGAAGTGAAGTAGTCAAATCGGGCATGGCAGACCAATTATTGAGGAATGAAGGCTCACATTACCCTCCATTGGCGAAAGTCAAAATGATTGATCGACAGCACATCTGGAAACAATGGCGTCTGCTGGGGAGGTCAAACTGATATTTAGCCCCCTTCCCTGGATTAAACCTTCTCACTGAAGGTGAGGAGTTTTGAAAGTTAAAACATTATCAGCCATAAAGTTTAATGGTACTGTATTGATTTATTTTACCCAAACCAATTGTACCCACATAAAAGGTGATATCATTCTTTGTTGGTAAAAGGATTGACGCTAAAAAATCATCCAAGTATATTCTTTGCACCCTATCTTTCTGGAAAGGTTGCAACAGACACCCATGTCTGGAGAGTAAGATAGTTGTATGAATTGAAAAACGCCGTATGGCAGGCCAGGATGGATTTCAATGCAGTGAAGACTTATTTGGGAAGGGAAAAACGCCTACAAAAATATGAAATAATATATGTTATACGATTGAATGAGAGTGGAGTTACCTGTTTTTAGCACATTACTGAAAATTGGGTGATCTGATCTTAAAAAAGAGAATACTTCTCTCTTTCTTTACGAAAAGTTCACCTGAAAAAGGTTGTCGAATGAATTGACTGTAATATATACACCACAAGTGATGGAAGTTAACTATTTAGACCAAATTTCCACGTTTAATCGATGTATATTTCAGAGACTAACGCCAAAACTCTCTACGTATGGTTTATTTCACCACTCAAGCCTTCAAGTTCAATGTTTATATGTATATGTTACACGTACAGACCTCACCAATAGAGCTCGGGGAATGAATATTCAATCATTTACTCCATATTTTGTCGTTTTTTTGTTTTGTTTATCCCTCCCCCTGCACTAATTTTTTAGGGGAGGGTTCAGTTTGCAATGTAAGTTTATGCTAAATTGAAGACTTGTGATTCTTTGCTCAACAAGATGTAAGAAATGTAACTTATTCATTGATCATCCCTATTCAAACTTTTCTTATTGATTACCCCCAACACAGTGTAGGGCCAGAAGTTGCGTGACAGTTTCCAATCAAACATGTATATATATATATATATATATATATATATATATATATATATATATGTATATATATATTGGGCAGAGAATGGTATTTTTACGTGTAATGAACCAACAAATTGGTTGTTATCTCTTGGAAAGAGAACTTTTCTCCCTTCAAGAACGTATTCAAGTGGAATAAGGAAAAAACTCCACCAACTTTTGTCTCGGACAAAGATTAAGAAGGTAATCGGGTCCGATGACTTTGGCAAAGTTTTCATTTCATAGAACTATTATCGTCTAAAATGTTCCTCTTAGAAAAACATCGGGAAAGCTCTCTACACGAGAGCCTAATTGGGTAATTTCCCGTTCTCGAAAACAAAAAAAAAAAGTTTATCCAATGTTTTTCCGAGAATATAATTTCTTTTTTTTTTCAGTTTTCTAATAAATAAGAGTTGTAATCTATTCTTTGGGTTTTAATTTATTGTGTTATCAAGTCATAATCTACGGTGTTGCCCCTAAATAAATAAACCCCAACCACATTTTTTTTATAGAAAGACAATTTTCTTCTCAACCAAACATAGCAAGACTGTATCATTTCTTGAGGAACACTTCACGGTCAAAATAGATAATACTGACTATCATTCATGACAAAACTCTGCATACGTCATATTTCTTTGGAAAGGTGTACTCATTTTTGGATGACCACGTATTCATATTTTTGGCAACTGAGTCCAGTTATCAACAATTTCTGATAATATCTGTTCAGTGTTTCGCCATAAATGATGAAATAATACGATGTACACGAAGACGATTTATTTATTTTAAAAAAGAGATTTTTTCATTTATGGGCAAGACTGGAAAAAACTATAGTTCAGGATCACGTCTCGCAGTAAGCTTTTTGTTTGGTTTGGATATGACGAGATCTTTTAAAATGGGATGCAAGTTCGAATCCCAGTTTGGAGCTCCCTCTTTAATGAGCTTGTCAGTTGGCAAAAATGTGAGACAATCGCTGGACATTGCAACTCATAACGTGGATCCCCAGAGATAATAAGCGAAACTGTGGTCGACAAAAAAAAAGATGGCGTAGAAAACAAGATAAATTCTGAAAATATTGACCCTGTGACGCCCACGATAGAGAGATCTCGTAAATCTAAAGAGAAACCATATAAACAACGACGGAGGCTAAAAGGATATTGATGGGGACGATGATCCTAGAGTATTTGAGCTGAAAAGTTACAAAAACAACATGTCTGGTTAGTCACTGAATATTAACCATTATGTGACCAAAGTTGTTTGGCAGCATTTTGATTTTGGGGCAATCAATAAAAAGAAGTTGGAAAAAAGGATAATAAATGAATTAGTTTCTTCTCTAGCTTTTTCTTGGGTGGTGATCGCTAAAAATCTATTTAGCGGGAGATCTAACTGAAAAAAAGTAGTTTCTAGACTTGAGAATGTAAGAACTCTATCGCCTATACGTATGATACCTACATACATAGCCAGTCAGCCAGCAGGACCAATTTTGAAATTGGGGAAATCTATTTTTGAAGTTTTGGTTGACACTTTCTATACGATCTGAGTTTCCTAGTGAACTATGGGAATAAAACGAATGAATGGAACAATTTTTTTTTCTTTTATTCCATTTATTTGGGGTTTTTTTCACAACATATAGAAGCTGTATATGTTCTGCAATGCATAAACCTCTTCTGATGACGCCGGTTTCACGGTGAAACACACAAAGATTTACAAGTTTTGAAATGTAACACACGTTCTCGATTTTCATTTCTCCATAGTCACTCACTAATACCATATATATAGAGAGACACACACACATATATATATATATATATATATATATATATATATTACAGATGGTATCATTATGACAAAATATATGTAAAACAAGGAAAAAAATCACTGAAAATAATTACATGAATAGCATTGACATATATTGTGGAAAAAAGTGAAAGAAAAAATTTAAAGTTCTTAATGTTTAGTGTTTCAAGCTGTGAAGCTTTCTACTCTCTCTCTCTCTCTCTCTCTCTCTATATATATATATATATATATATAGCAGTAACAATATCAATAATAATGAAGTACACAAAAATATCCCTAGAACCAGTAAATTCTGCAAACCTTGCGATATAAGAAATAGTCTATGTTGCAACCACCTCAAGTACTCCAACGCTTTCACAAGCACCACCACAAAAGAGAGTTACCACATACATCGTAGTACCAACTGCCGTAGTAAGAACATATACTTTCTAGAGTGCAATAGATGTCAGTCACAATGCATAGGCAAGTCCGAGTGGTGATTTGATATTAGACTCAAAAATCACAGACATAGGATAAAGTCACTAAACAATCGCAGTCCACTTCCCATAGAACTACACTTTCGCACACCCGGCCACAGTTTTGCCACGGACGCTAGTTTTACTATTGTAGAAAAAATAGAAAAAAAATACTCCAATTGACATAACTAGAGTTCTAGAGAAACATGAAGATATGTGGATCAACAAACTCAAAACTCTGTATCCTAATGGATTAAACACTAAACCTAATAACCCTAATCATACAGATCTCTAATTCACAAAACTCTACCCCAGATACATTCAATACTGGGAACTTCAAAGTCACTCAGACCCATAGGAAAAATCCACCTTAGCCAGTTATACCTCTCGTCCAAATCATAGCCAACACATGCTACTTATTTACTGTCCCATCACAGCAAAATAGCCAACATATTTTTGATAACTTGTAAGGTTGATACCTATATAGTTCTTTAACCTCATCACCCCTCCATTTACACTATCCCTAACATTCCCCAAAAATCTAACTCCACATCACTTCCCTCCTACCCTGACACACTTTGCCCTCTCCAAGACCAACTGCTGCTGCTTAACCTGAAACTTATTCACTAGTTGGACTTTTTTTCACACAGCAGGATGCCTCCAGCAGCCTTTATAAGATATTTTAACCACAAAGCAAAGCTCCTGATAGTGGACTCTTGTTCCACATGGAAACTTTAAACCCTAAAAACACTCACTCGCACAGCACTCACCACTGAAGATGGGAAAAAATTCCGAAACATGTCTGGACCATTAACATCTACGGATAAATAAACTTTACCTCAAAACACTTTACTCCTGAGTCTGTCTCACTCTATACAGTTCATATTATTCATATATATATATATATATATATATATATATATATATATATGGGGGGTCTGTGTGTGTGTGTGTGTGTGTGTTTGAGCGTGTGCGTGTGTCATGTGAGTGAATGATCCATAATTTATTTTCAATTTGGTAGAATACAAAAAGAAAGAAATTGAAGAAAACTTTTTTGGAATGTGAATGGACTTATTGTTTTCATGAATACAAGAACAAAACTTATTGCCAGTTGCTAATAGGTGCATTAGGCAGGAAATATTGGGATTCAACGGTTAGATACCTCTGTAATTCTTACACTAACACACACACACACACACACACACACACACACACACACATATATATATATATATATATATATAATGCTCTTCCAACATGGAATTGAGCACTCTCGGTGAACGGGGAAATATATATGCGTAAATAAATATATCATTTAAATCCAACCTTTCTGGCCGTGGAGTAGAGGGGGGATAGCAGGCTCTGAGTCTGAAGATAAGGTTTCGATCCTACCTCGTGGTACTGGATGGTGTATTCATTCGTTGTCCCACGGCAGCAAAATGTGACACAAGGTTGAGGCTTAACGTTGGGATCCATGGTAGTAGATAGGATAATGGATAGTGTATAGCCACACTGAAGAGTTGTAATACTACGAAACAGCTCGTCTGTGGATGACACAATGATAAATTATATATATATATATATATATATATATATATATGTGTGTGTGTGTGTGTGTGTGTGTGGTGTGTGTGTAAGGTTGATACCACAGGAAAATAAGTTCCGCATGAACTCAGACATACAAACATTGACCAACGTTTAATTATTTGTCTTCATCTTCCTGTTCGACATGGAAAAAAATTATTTTGGGAGACAATAATCAATTGAATGTTGACTGAACTACGATGAAGAAGAACAAGTAAACAAAAAATATCCACATCCAAAACAGCCTCGACCTGAAAAGGAATCAATTTGAGAAAAACGTTTCTTTATTTGGTTATATTGCAAGGCATTCATTGTATCCAAATGGTTGGAACGTACACAAACTATTACAACGCTATTGACCCGATTAAATGTTGTATTGGAAGAAAAATGACGTTTTTCCAGGCAAGGGAATTGACTGGTAATTTGGTTTTATGACAATTGCGTTCCTCCTGTTACAAATTCATCATAAAAATCTACATATTTTCCAGATCCTTTTTTTCACTTTCTGACGATTAGAAACCAACAACCGAAACTGTCACTAAGACTGTCAACATGGGTTTCTAGAGGTTTTTTCATGTTCGGCTGGCTGGTTATATATGTAAGTCTGTATCCGTCGTGTACACAGGCTGCACTAACGGAGCTAGAGGGCTGGAAATAAAAATATTTCCTCCTTATTCTGACTAGAATAAAAGGTTTCGCTTGTTTGTTTTTTTTTTCTTTTAATTTCACCTCAATTTTTTTTTTTCACAGGGGACAGTTTAATTCATAATGTAAGCTAATGCTAGATTGGTCCCTGTAGTTTTTGTACACCAATAGCATCTATTTCCAGAAATTTTTATTCATCGATCACTCCTTTTTTTAATTGATCACCCCTACATGGCAGAATGTGTTGGTCACATGACGGTTTCTATCGAGTGACAATCATTTGTTTTCATCATCTGTTTTGCTCTATACCAATGCTTCTTGAACTTTTTAAGAGATATTCGCTCTTAACAAAATTGAGTTCATTTAGCATTATTTGGGGATCGTGAAGAGGACGATGCCTTCAGCAAATATGAGGTAACTGAGAGATTTTTTTTTTTTTACTGAAGACCCTAAACATGCAAAAGGATGTTTGTCACATGACGATATCTATTGGTTCTCCCTTGCTTTTTTTATCTCTCTATTTCCTTCGTGAGCGTTTCCCACGGAACATCTATTCAATGTACACATTAACACACACACACACATGCGCATATATATATACACATATTAATCACATATATATATCGGAATTTTTGAGATGGGGTATTATTATTATTTCCATTATTATTCGGACCATCCTCATCTTTGTTGTTTTTCATACAATGTTTCGGCCGTTGCATTCTACGGCCTTCGTCAGGTATTTTTTATTTATCCGACGGGGTATATTGACCGTACTCCCCTCTTTTAGCGTTAGTAGTATTGTTATACTGTCTCACACTAGGATCGAACCTAGTACCATCAGATTACTTAACAGTAATTTGTCTGATGCTGTAACCACTGCGCTATGTTTCCATATATATTTAATAATTGTGTCATCCAAACGTAGCTGTTTCGTTGAATTACAACTCTTTCGTGTGGCTATAGACTATCAAATATCCCATCCAGTACCACGACGTATGATCAGAGCCGTGATATATATTTACTTACGCATGATTCCCCAACCATCGGAGAGCTCCATTCATAAGATAGAAGTGCATTGCTGTATAGCTTATAATTGACGAGTTGCCCCACTTAAAAAATGCTGAAGAAAGGAGCGTTAATTATATATATGTATTAACATTAGACTCAACAATTATAGACATAGGATTGAGTCAAAAAACAATCGTAGCCCACTTCCCGTAGAAATACACTTTCGCATACCCGACCACAATTTTGCCACTGACGCTAGCTTTACCATCATAGAAAAAATAGAAAAAATACTACAATTGACATAACTAAAGTTCTAGAGGAACGCGAAGATATGTGGATCAACAAACTTAAAACCCTATATCCTAATGGATTAAATACTAAACTGAACAACCCTCACCACACAGAACACTAATACACACAACTCCTACCATCAATATCCTCACACCCACATCTAAGACACATTCAATAATGGAAGCTTCAAAGTCACCTTGACCCATAGGAAAAATTTCACCTTAGCCAGTCATAATCCCTGTCCAATTCATAGCCAACACATTTTCAATAACTTATAAGGTTGATACCTATGTAGCTCCTTGACCTCACCACCCCTCCATTTACACTACCCCTAACATACCAAAAAATCTAACTTCTCATCACTCCCCAAGACCAACTGCTACTGCTTAACCAAAGAGCTGATACCTTAGTGGACATTCTCCCACTCAGCAGGAGGCCTCCAGCAGCCCTGACAACACAATTTACCCACAATGCATAGCTCCTGACAGTGGATTCTGGTTCCACATGGGAAATTTTAATACACACTCATACCGTACACACCACTGATGAGAGGAAGAATCTCGAAACATGTATGGACAATTTACATATAAGGAGTAATAAACCTTACCCACAAACATCTCATTCCCGTGTCCGTCTCACTCTCTACAGTACACACACACACACACACACACACACACACACACATATATATATATATATATATATATATATATATATATATATATATATATATATATATATATGCACGTGGGTTAGCTTTATGTACATGCATCTCCAAAGGTTTTAATAAGACGAAAAAAATTGAAATCCGGAATTCGATTTTTAATTTAATCAAAACAGCTTACAAAAAGGTGATGCTTATAGCTCTTTATAAATGTATATATATATATATATATATATATATATATATATATATATACATATATATATATTAGAAAGTTTTACAGATTTGAACACTAAACACATTTAATGAGATTTCTTTTGTAACATTTAAGTCATTTTTCTTTCAATACCTGGTAATGTAACTCATTGTCTTCAGTTTTTTAATGTTTTCTTCCATGTTTTACACATAGTATGTTACGGTGCTGTTTGTACAATCTCTCTTAATGGAATCATCAGTTGTTTACCATGTAAGTGTTACGGGAAAAGTCATATCACGATAAAACCCCAGCAGCGTTGATCAGTACAAATCAGTAAAATAATATCCGATGCGTGATAGGTTTATTTTGTAGAGTGGTCGATGACTTGAACATAGCACCAAGTTAGAGTGGAATTTAAGATAGGTTGAAATGAAGGATTATTAACACACACGCGTTTAGCGAACTCTTTATCTAAAATATATGTATATGAATATATTTATATATATGTTAGTGTGTGTGTATGTGCTCTACTTTTGTACGTAAAACACGGCGTTGAGTCTTTTTTTTTTTATTCTTTGACGCAAGCATTTTCAAATCGCCTCTGAAATAAGTCAATAAATGTCGGGTTTCGTCATAAAATGAAAACCAGAAACACTGAATATACAAATTATTGTTTTCTTTTTTTTTTATAGTTAGAATATTGTATTTTCAGTTTGTGAACGACAGATCATTCGGTTTTTAAATGATAAGGAACCCAACTTCTGATTGATTCCGAAGTGACATTATTCCTATTTCACGTTGATGTCACGTGATGTAAACAAATTATTATTTCACTATACACATGTTCACTGTTTCTTCAAAAGATTTTTTTTTCTTCCCTTCGTTTTAGTCAATATAATTCTAACTACAATGCTAACGATACGATTCACACGTACCTGTATTTAATAGTGTTCAATTTTATCTTGACTATCGTACATATCTTTTTCTATTTTTGCTCATGATAAATACGTACATTAATACTAAATTCAAACGTTCTTTCAAAGATCTTTTTCGATTCTGGCTAAGGACATTAATACTTCGTTTTTTTAAATTTCTTTTTCAGTTGTACCACGCAGTTTTCCTTTACATTCACGTTATTTCTCAACAATCCATTTTTTAAAAATTTTCCAAAGATTTTGAATCATCTAAACTGAAAACGAACTGCTTTTTACCAATCTTTCCTGGAATTTTACCTTAGAATGATATATCTTCAATTTATTTTCCTTTTTTTCTAATTTATCAAGCAATTATCCTCCTTTTTTCCAATTTAGATTCAATTTAGATTCCGAGTAAAAAAAAAAATCCAATCTAAGATCAGTAGACCTTTTGTATAAACAAACATAATTAAATCGCTCTGGGGGTTTTCAATATCATTATTCGGTACATTTTCAACCTCGATCTACACATTGTTTTCTAACATCTATCTGCATCGTGTGTTTTTCAACATCCACCTTCTTTGATTGCTTTCAAACATCTACCTTCACCGATTACACGAAACATTGACTTGCACAGATTGCTTGTCAACATCTACCTTCACTGATTGAATTTCTGTATCTACCTTCAGAGATGGCCACAAACATCTACCTCCACTGATTGCTTTCCTACGTTTATTTACATTGATTGTTTCAAACATGTGTCCAATAATCATCTACAATATCTACCTTACCGATTGCTTCCCATATCTACCTTCACTGTCTGCTCTAAACATCCACCTGAAATGAATGCTTTGGACATCTACCTCAACTGATTGCTTTGAATATCTACCTCAACGGTGAGCTCTGAACATCTACCTTAAGCTGATTGTTTCGGACGTCTACCTTGATTAATTTTAGACATCTAACTTATCTGATTGTTTTTCATCATCCATTTTAATCGATTACTTCAAACACCTACCTTTTTTGATTATCTTAAATGTCAACCTTAACTGATAGTTTTGAACATCTAACTTCACATAATTACTGTAAAAACCTGCTTTCACTGATTGTTCCAACCATTCAACTTCATTGATTGTTTTTGAACATATTTCTCCAATAATTGTTTTACAGCATCTACATTTGCTGATTGTTTTAAACATCCAGCTTCAACAATTGTTTTCGATCATCTAATTTCACTGATTAGTCTAAGCATCTACCTTCATCGATTGTTCTTCCCCATCTAAGTTTGCTGATTGATTTTAAACGTCTACTTTCAGTAATTGCACTGAACATCTAGCTTTAATGATTGTTTTGAAACATATAGCTTCAGCCATCGTTTTTTACAAACATTTACTTTCACTGATTGCTTTAAACATCTACCTTCACTGATTGCCCCAAACAGTCAGCTGCCCCAATATAAGCGAGGATAATCTAATCTACTAAATCAAAATGAATGGCAACATTGAAAACGACATCAAAAACTGCGACTCACACGTCGAATAAACCTGAATCAGCTTTGATTAATTCACTGCTGATGGATAATGATACTGTGGCCATCCAAAAGAACCGTCAATTTAATTACGATAGAAATAATTTCAAATTAATTTCTTTTGATGGTGCGAAAAAGGTAGCGAGAATAAGTGATTATAGAACTATAACAATAGAGGTTACTGGTTGTAGAGGATTTACTCATAAGTTGCAGTCATAAAGGTGAAAAAGGACATATATAGAGTTTTTTCAACTATATGTCTAAATCCCTGTCTCTATCATGAAATCAATCATTTATCAATGGGCAAAATGTGCTGAGAGGAAATTTATGAAGTTTAGTGCTACTGTTGATCGGCGACCGATAACAGTAAACGAACCTAACCAACGAAGCTAGATTTTGTAGAAATATTTCTGATGGAGAATTTATGTTTATCCTAAACTACCAAGGGCCTTCTTCAAAGTTTAAGTTTTTGGTACCCTTATGATTGAAAACAAGCAAAAAGTTTGAAAGGCCCGATCTTCCAATTCGTCTAATTTGCAGCACCTTGTGAACTGCAGTTAGCTATTCGGCCGTTGATATAATTGAGGATTAAGGTTCATTTCAGCCTGATTTAGTTTTAAATAATGACAGCCCTTGCCACCCTCAAATGCAAGGCTCAGTTGAGAGGCGTGACGCCAGCCTAAATTATTCTATAAGTACCTGGATGCGAGACAATAAAGCTTCTTCTTGGTCAACAGGTTTGGGATCAGTCCAGTGATCCCTAAACACCATTTATCATGGAGCAATAAAAATGCAACCATATGAAGCTGTTTTGGGTAAAAAAAGCTAGGATGGGTTTAAAAGCTAAAATTCCACAAGGATTCCTCACAAAAAAAGCAAATATGATCTTAGATGAAGATATCGTTAAAGCGAAGAAAGCTGAAGCTTAGACACTACTTCTTTCTGCAAATTAAGGAGTGAATAATTTTTCTATGGAAGGTGTAATGGTGGAGTATGTAGATAAGTGCGTTAACAGCATAAAATACAGTATTAGGAGTGATTTTAAACACTGGAAACAGAGATTGAAAAGTGATTATCATTCAGTGAAACATTACCGAGAAACTGCTGCTAATAATCTCGCAGAAAAGACCAACTAGATGACTGACGGTTCAAATAGAAAGCCCAGTGTATCAAATAAAGGAGATACTGTGTTAATCAGAGTTAGTCAGTTTGACAGAGGTCGAGGGTAGCATCCCAAGTTTTATAGGTATCTCTGTAGAAGAAAAAACAGGAGAGACATAAAATCGGTACAAAATATGGATTTATCGATGATTGGTTAGAGGGATATTACGTGGCTAAACCGTCAATCGATATTACGCCAAGAACATACAGGCATCCGTGCTGAATCTTGCTTGATTAGGATCTTTGGGAGTCGGCCAAGATTACAAAAGATGTTCCTGTCAGAGAGACCTCAAGATAAAACGCGAATTTTTACGAATGATTTTGTCAGTAATTCTGCCCGTTACTCTAGTAGGTCCTGCTATAATCACCACTGATTGTATAATTCATTCATTTATCAAAGTATTTTTCTTGTTTATCGGCGGAGCAAATTTTCATAATTTCATTTAATTAGTCGGCTTGAAAGATTCGATTTTTTAAAATTAATTATATAAACTGATAATGGTTGAATAAACCTCTCTTCTTATTCACAATTCTAATGTTCACAATATCCATTATTTATCAAATTAAAACTATGTATCACAATTCGCACTTACCGTCGGATTAGTGTTGATTAAACGGGATGACTCTAAAATCTCTCAGAACGACTAGACAGAGTCCAAGCAAGTCTGACCTCTTCAACAATATGCCGGCCAACAAAGACTATAGGAATATATCTGGACGTGTCCAGATAAGTTCGGCCAGGTATGAATAGATATGAACTCATCTGAAATTATCAAGACTTGCCTTAACAATACGCAGGCCAACAGGAACCTATTACCTGCTATTACTTGTTTGCTCAGACATTTGCATTAAAGATTTGAAAGTTAGACGTTGGCATTTAGGATCTGTATTTTAGAGTGATGCTCTAAAATCTGTCCACAGGGGAGTCCAAGTAAGTAGAGATGCTGAATATCGAAGTCCAAACCTCTAGATAATCCTTAAAGGCAACGTCAAACAACGTAACGATTTTGAAGCAAACGTTCAGTTGCCTAGTGTTAGTATTTAGCGTACCTATTTCTCGGGACGAATTTTAGATTAAATGTGTGGAAATCTGTCCAGAGGAAGTACAGGCACGTACAAATGCTGAATTTCAATGTCTGGCATCCCTACGTGATCGGACGTTGGCATTTAGCGCCATTATGTACCCAAGCTTCCCCGGCTAGATTTTACAGTAAGCGTCCGGACATATATGGATGCTAGATATCAATGTCTGGCATCCTGAATCAGACCCCATTAGATAAAGTATCTCAACGTGTCTTAAAGAAGGCTGAGTGTCAGGATCGACGATTTATCCATACACTGCTTCATTGATTGTTTTGAATATACGTCATTTTCTCTCAATTGTATTTTCTAATCCGTATCTAAGAAAGAAAAACAAGGTAAACAAAGCCACTGCTTGTTAGAAAAAGAGTTTAATATCTGTGTTCATCAACTTATTTCTTTCAAACTAGAGAGAAAGGTACGATAACGATTCTGCATTTACAGCTGGAGAGAGCAGACCACGACATCTACCTAGGACAATGAGTCTCCAAAAAGTAATCAAAGAAGAAATAAAGGAAAGAATCACACAAAGTTAGAAAGTTCGACTTTCAATAACATGCAAATTCAACTAGTCCTAAACAGAAGGAAATACAACCAATGTATCCTACAAATAGTCGCCTATGGAGCTGAAACATGGAACTTAACCAAAAGATTAACCCTCAAAAAGCTAAGAACCATGCAACGTTCACAAAAGATAGTCCTGCTCAACATTACATGGTGAGATCACTAGACAACAATTATAATAGAGAAAAGTCGGAGATATCATATAAAACATTTAAAAAAATCAAATGGCAATGGGCTAGACATGTTGCAAGAATGTCAAACAACTGCCAAACATCACGACTTACAACTTGGATCCGCTGAGATCATATGCACAATTGTGGTCGACAGAAAGTAAGATGGTGTGACAAGCTGGATAAATCAAGAAAGTACTGACCCCGCAATGCCCATGATAGAAAGGGTCAGGCAGATCTTGGATAAGGTCTATGTCCAACAACGAACGCTAAAAGGCTGATGATGATGATGATGATGATGATGATGATGATGAAATCACAGATATAAGTACACATTCACAGATATAAGTATATTTTCCTATTGCCATCTTCTTCTCTGTTGGATGACAATCCGATTCAGAGTTGTGATAACATTTTCAAAAAAAAAAACACCTGGAAGTTAAGATGAAGGTAAAAACTAGTAAAAATTAATAATAATGTTGCAATACTTCATCAAAGAATAAAATTTGAAAAATTAACAAAATCATTGTATTAAAAGACTGTTAGGTCTCAATCGTAAAATTTAATGCGGAATATCCCTTGTGAGGAGTTAGGTTTCGGGTGTAAAATCAGCTTGCATTTAATTATAAAACCCCTCTTGGCTAGATGCTTAAAAGAAGCGACGCGTATATTTGATATCCTCTGGCAAGAGAGTAGGACTTCGATTCCTATCGTTGGTCAGCTGTTAATATCTCAATTGTGCTGTTTATTCATGGTTGTAGAATTACAGTCCGATAAAAAAGCAACTGGAAATTACGATGAATAGAAAAGGTAGTCGAAATTAAAAGTGAAGTTGTTTTCTTATCATCATTTTGAAAGAGAACCATTTATTTTATCATTCATTTCAAGATTTTGGGTTGCCTTATTCACCGTGTTCAAAGTATATATTTCAACCGTTTTCTCTTTCGATGGTGAGTCTACAGGACTGACTCGTTTCTTAGTCCTGTAAACTCACCATCAAAAGAGAAAAAAATCATAAAAGTATAAGGGTCCCTTGCCGAAAACAGTTGGAATATATAGAGAGGTAATTAGTGATTTATTAGGTCCATAATCTTGGTAATTAGGTTCCCAACACCCAGTATAACAATTTTCATTCTGACTACATCAGTAGTTCTAAACTTTAATATCTTTTGCATGTTGACATATCGGCTCCAATATACCAAATTCGACCGAGGGAGTGTTCATTGTCGCATCTGGGTTCAACGTTTTCCTCGATTCCTCTCCTCACGACAGAAGAAGAGGGGGCAAAAACTGAAGTAACTTGGTTGGCACTCCGGAGCGAAGATACGCAATTCTAAATCCGATTCCTATCCCTGCTGATCTAACCGCATGTTCATGGATGCATCACGTGATCTTCTGATTGCGTCAGCATAATTCAGCCAATCAACCAATTTTTTGTTGATCGTTCAAGTCCTCAGCAAGCATTTCCAATCCAAAACATTTTGAAATTCCTATGCATTTTTCTTACCATTCGTAAATTCCTATTCAACCTTTGAAATTATAAGCTACCCATTATGATTTTGGCTAAATAACGAGAATTTCTTTCTTAATCCAGTTTCTGGCTTGTCCAGAAAGCATGTTCAAACATTTGATTGTACATAGGCAGCATATTTTCTATCATATACTTGCGATTTCATCTAATTTAATTGTTTGAAGATTAATTAATAAGTTAGTTTTCTTCTTTATATTTCATCTTCAATCTCTGTCAAATTTAGTAAAGCAATATTCTTCTTATAACTCGGAATTTTTGAGATGAGGTATTATTATTTCCATTATTATTCGGACCATCCTCATCTTTGTTGTTTTTTATACAACGTTTCGGCCGTTGCACTCTACGGCCTTCGTCAGGTATCAGGTATCACATGGACACATAGCGCAGTGGTTACAGCATCAGACAAATTACTGTTAAGTAATCTGATGGTACTAGGTTCGATCCTAGTGTGAGGCAGTATAACAATACTACTAACGCTGAAAGAGGGGAGTACGGTCGATATACCCCCGTCGGATAAAATAAAGGGTTCGGTTCGTTACCTCCCAAAAATCTCCCAGATGATACCTGACGAAGGCCGTAGAGTGCAACGGCCGAAACGTTGTATAAAAAACAACAAAGATGAGGATGGTCCGAATAATAATGGAAACAATATTCTTCTCTTCCAATTCATGTGTCTCTTCCTAAAATCTACAACAATATTTTCTTCTTTTTTAAATTTTTCGTTAGTTCTTATAATTTTGTTCATCGATCAATTTATTTGTTCACTTACTGATGCTATTCCCCACCCGAAGGAGTCACCCTGTTCCAAATACAAGGATCCTTTGAAAAGATATTAGGCTGCACTGTCAGGAAGTGGAGAGAAGAATATTCAAAATTCATTAAGTAAACATCAAATGTTCTTCGAATCAACGCTAAGATCAAGATCTTATGGTAAAATATTTTAATTTAAATAATTGATTATTTATCCACATTTTTGCAGTACAATCAATTACTCTCTTTTTCCAGTCATCTGATGACAAGTGTTGATGGGCTCTTGCCCCAAATCAACATTTCTGTCATTGTCTCTCTTGATATAAGCATCTTAAGGCGTTTGCATGCACATAAACCGAACTAACAAATCCTTGTTCTTGCAGCACTTAGACCACGATCCTACCTTGTCTCTGAATTGAAACACTGTTTTTTCCATACTTTCAACACCCTACAAAGACAAAATTTCACAATTTTGACCCACTTTCTAATTTTGAATACGCTTTTCCTTGATATTTCAACTTAAGAGGCGGGTATCTTACAGACAAACTTCAACTTAACCGTTTCCCTCGGGTTCAAACCTTAATCAGGTCCTCGATGACAATATTGGAAAGGCACGCAGCTTCAAGAGAATTATTGCTTTGAGACCTGTTACTATCAATTATGTTGAACGGCCATACGTTAAGAAACAGAAAGTCTCAAAAGGGCATGCCAAGTTCACCTGAACTCAGCTGATATCCTGGGGTTAGATGAGGCAGAGTTTGCTTCAGGTCAACCTGAGGTCACTTGAGGTCAACAATGGCTGGAATAGTCCTTGTACAGACTTCTATAATGAATGTAAAGTGTAAAATGTATAAGATGATGTATTACTGTTGATATCTTTGTAGTTTAAATAAGATTTCAAAATCAAATGAGTGGATATTTAAAGGAATGCGAAATAATTTTGACAGTATTGTATGTCCCATTTCGTGGTCAAGAAAAGTTTGGCATGGCTATTTTATTTAAGAAGAAGCCAAGAGGAGACCTAATCGAAACTTGGAAGATATTAGATGGCTTTACGAATTACGAAATTCTAATGTTCGTTGAGTCTGATAGGACAGCCACTCAACTGACAAAGTCTACCGCAGAAACAAAATCAGAGGAAGATTGAGTTTTCAGCCTAAAGAATCTTGAAGTACTAAAATGGTTAACAATCTTATGTGAAAAAAATAATATAGGTGTAGATAATTTAAGGTATAACTTTGATAAATTTAGATCATCTGGGTTAGAAAATAAATTATTTGGGCAGTTTTTGGAGCTATCAACAGAAATATATAGAATTTAGGTAAAAATGTACCTGATAAATGATCCTCTGTGCTAATCAAGTTGTATTTTTTTTCTATTAGGTTTTATACATTTCCGACATTTGAATCAATACTTGAAGAAAATGGGCTCATAACAACAGACAGAAATAGAATTGTAAAACTCACCAAAGAATTCTATCAAGAACTTTTCACTCTTCAAAACCCAGGCAACAAAACATTGACTACAATACGCAAGACACTGACAATCAGTTCGAGGACTTCCCAGAAGGCAGGTTAAACAAGCCATGAGACAAAAAAAAAAGGTAAAGCCCCTGGATCAGATAACATTACCATCGATCTACTCAAAAAATGCTGGTAAAATTGTTAACTAAAAAACAAGCGATTCTATTCGACTTATGTCTAAAACAGAGTAAAGTTCGAAAGACTGGAATACAGCAATCAAAATGCTTCTCCATAAAAAAAGAAATCCCAAAGACCTCAACAACTACAGGCCTATAAGCCTACAAAACAGTATCGATAAACTTATAAAAAAAAACATCACCAACCGGATCACTAAAATACTAGATGAAAACCAAACACGGGATCAGGCTGGAATTAGAAGAAACTACTCGACCATGGACCATCTCCATTCAATAAATCAGCTGAAAAAGAAAGCATCAGCGTACAAAATGCCACTCGGTGTATAATTTATTGATTTCAAGAAAGCATTCGACTCTGTAGAAATTCCCAGTGTAGTCCCTGTGTACATCAAAGTACTACAACATATATACGATTCCAGCAACTCCTTTCTCAGGCTACATAAGGACTCTGAACCCTTCCAGCTCCGAAAAAGAGTAAAACAGGGTGATACCAGCTCACCCAAAGTCTTCACAGCCTGCCTCAAGATGATTTTCCGATACCTGGACTGGGAGAATAGAGGAATCAAAATACACGGCAAATATCTAAGCAACATAAGATTTACAAACGGCATCATTCTTTTTGTAGAGAATCTACATGACGTCCAACAAATGATAGATGAAGTAAATAAAGAGAGTAAAAACGTTGGCCTACACATGAACATCAGTACATAGAAAATCATTTGCAACAACCACATACAGATGAAGATCACAACTGTCAAGATCGAAAATGCAAAACAGGGGAAAGTAGACCACTAAAAGAATGAGAGAATCATGCTCAACCTTACATGGAGAGATCAGAAGACAGCACAGTACATCATGAAGTACATAGGAGTCAAACGCATCAGAGAATCTATTAGGAAATTTGAATGACGATGCCCAGGCCATGTTGCAAGAATGACAGACAATTGATAGATATCATGACTCACTACGTGGATCCCCAGATATCACATTCGAAATTGAGGCCAACAGAATACAAGATGGAGAGATGAACTACACAAATTTAGAAAAAATTCTGGCTTTGCGATACCCATGATAGAGAAGTGTGACGAATACTGCCGAGGGTCTATGTATTCATAAATGCTCATAGAAGCATCTTTTCTTAATAAATAGGTAGATAAATAAATAAAAACATTAGCATCCACAATAATTATGTACTTTTCTCTGAAGAGGTTTTATAGTTCAGTGTATTGTTTCTCTTCAACTGTGTACAGCAAATTAACTTGGAGGTCAGTGTTTACAACATAGACAATGTGATATCTTTTAGCAACTGGTCATGTTAGTCACGCAATAGAAACTTCTATATGACCAACGTCTTTTGGCAGCGTACAATGTTGAAGGATATCAATTCAAAAAAACGGAAAAAGAGATGATCAATAAATAAGTTACTTTTATAGCCTTTTGATGCGCTGTGATCACTAGAAAAGTCTGATTTTTCTTATAAATAGCTGTGAGTGCTGTCAGACTCAATTTGTGACGAATTTAGCACAAACGTACCTAGCAAAAAATGTATTGGGGAGCGGATATTTTCAAAAGAACACAAAAAACGTCTAGTCATAATAAAGGAGTAAATGTTTTATTCACAAGCTTTCAAGCTTCATTCCTGCAGCCTGCATGTACGATACTACATAGCCAGCCAGACTCACGTGAAGACTGAAGAAAGCTATGATGACAGTTTTAGGGACAGTTTCGGTTGACAGTTACCACTAGTAATATTAGCGAAACAATTGTAAACGATAGCACTCGCTTACACTTGACACCAATTCACTGACAATGGCATTGATTTTTGTCGTAGAATGGTGAAACTATCGATTTCTTCTTGTAGAGTTGCTAAAATTAAGTTAAGAAATATGTCTTCTTGTATCTTTAGAGGCATCCACTTCTCTCTATAAGAGGTTTTGTTTGTCGATCTGTCCGTCCCCATATTGTTTTTCAGCTATTTCAAGCCGAATCGTTTTTGAAGTAGGAAGAGAGTTGGAAGTGCCCTTCCATAAGATTTTTCATACCAAGGAAAATCTTCTACTCAAAGTTGCGTGATACGGCAATCGTCTTGTTTAAACGTTATGTTTCCAAAATCGATTGAAATTGATTTTCACAGCTGTTTCGATTCAGATCTACTTGACGGAAAGGTGTTCCTTGATAAAACGATTCTTACATTGAATTTCTTTCTAGTTGGGTCACGCGATCAGACAAAAAATGGCGTTTAAACTTCAATATAAGAGAAATAAGAAACACACAATGTGTCTACCGTCTGTGTTAGAAGTAGCATGAGAAGGAAGTGGAAGAAAAAGACATATATCCTTTCTTTTATTCAATTGATTCTCATATATTAGCCCTTTTTGGTGTTTTTAGCTATTTTTGGCTCTTTTTCCAACAGGAAAAAAATGCAGCCATTAAAAATTGATCTCAGTAGATTCTTCTTTATTGCGTCATACGTTTTGATGCCATCACACCATTGAATAACCATTTATCTCTCTCTTCTTCTCTATTTCCATTGTTTGAAATAAGAGGGACCAATCAATAGACCGACCAAATAGCTTCTGATACAGATGTGCAGACATGTACAAATCAAATGAACGTTCTAAAACATTGATATGAACAAGGGAACACTCAGAGAAGGTATACCTCTACCATCCCCATTATCAGGGGGGGTGTAATCGCGCATGAACCGCTCTAAAATTTGATCAACTCTTCCGTCGCCTATTTTCTACTCTTCCATGGCGCTTCGTTGAAATTCATGGAAAACTTTTGGAAATATCGTGCTGGGAAGCATGGGACTGCAATATTATATGGTGTGAGCATGTAACCATGATGTAGGGAAGGTAAATGTTATCAGTTGTCTATACTCCCACAAAATTTCGTAGATATTAACTGGGAACCCTTAAAGCTACAGTATGGATGGCCATGAGTGTATACTCACTCCAGGCTCCAGCAGCGTTAGACGAAGGGTCAGACCTTTTAGATTTCAATTTTTTTTGCTGAGTGCTGTAGGGAAGATGAGATATCGATCTATGCCTTTCTCAAGGGCGTTAATGAGAAATGAACGCAGACTTTCTCCATCGAATTTAGAACTCAGCTTGTCATTTCAATTTTCTCTACTGCCGACCATTGGAGTCGGTACCAGCGAAGAATAATACCATCTTTTTTATAGGTACATCAAGTTGGAGTTATATAAAACAATTGTACTGTATCATTATCCTTTATTAGTGACTATCCATTAGAATTGTCACAAAAATTGTCTAAATAGGTTTCTTTCAGTTTTCAAGGCTGTCTGGCTGGAAGGTATATTTATGCTGGTATCATGTGTGAACATAAGTGGAAGGATTAAAATTTCAGCATTCACATCTTATGTTGTCTAGAAATGAAAGTTTATTTTATTCTTTCGAAATCTGCCGGTTAGATACTTTGGAGGATGGTCAGTTTGCAATGTAAATTTATGCTTATTTGATTCCTGCTTTTGTGTCTGCTTCTTTTTGGGAAATCTAGACATTTTAGTTATCACTACCCGATAAAAAGGCGAGAGAAATGACTTATCCATTGATCACCCTTTTTTCCGGTATTTCAATTGATCACCCCCAACACAGCATGCTGCCAAAAGACATGTATCACGTGAGGTTTCCAACTGACTTACTAAACTGATCTATTGACAATAAACTTCTAACTTCTGAATTCCTATACCAGGATGTCCAATTTTGATGTTTGTTTTGTTTTGTTTATTTATTTTTTTTTTTCAATTTGCAAGTCCAGTGTTCACAATATTTAGATTTTTTTTTCAATCAGCCGTGTTGGTTTTTTTTTTTTCAATTTTTTTAGAACCCGCTGGGGACTTCCAGAATCTAAAAATTAAAAAACAAAAAAAGTCGCACCCACATTAGCGACTCCAACCCATCACCCTTGGAGAGGAGGCCTGATCCGGCGATTTTCCCTCCATCCTAGCGGATGCCCATTCTATTAACCATTTGGCCACTGGCACCTCTCATTAAAGACTCAATTTCCAAAACAAAAATCGGTAACAAATACATGATAGAAATTTCGCAAACTGTCTCACATGAACCTATGGATGAAACCATTCTTTGCCGGCGGCGGAAGAATTTCGACTTGATAATTCTTTCAAATCCCATTAATCCAGTGAACGTATTAGGCGTGTCTGTTTTGCCAAATTTGTTCTAAATGTCCTCTTTCATATAAATAGCCCGAGGTGGAATTCTATTTTGAGAAAGTGTTTGCTAACAACACCTCAATGTTGTCTACTCACCCATCCTTACAGATCGTTTACTCTAAAACACAAACCTGGATTGTCACGAAGGAAACAACTTCCGTTTTTTGTTTGTTTTTTGCTTTCTCAAATTTTCATCGACATCATTTTTTTCTTTTATTCTCTTCTGGTTGTTGTTGCTCCTCTTCCTCCTCCTCCTCCTCCTCCTCCTCCTCCTCCTCCTCTTCTTCTTTTTTTTCCTTCTCCTTCTTCTGTTTCTTTTTTCTTCTTCTTCTTCTTCTTCTTCTTCTTCTTCTTCTTCTTCTTCTTCTTCTTCTTCTTCTTCTTCTTCTTCTTCTTCTTCTTCTTTTCATTCATGTTCTTTTTCTCCGTGTGTCCATACATCTCTATATGACCCTTTCCAGTCGGTAGATCTGTTTATGTATCGATTTTTCTGCTCCAGCAATGTCAAAAAACAGAAACAGGAAGGAAGGAAGAGGTTTGATGTCAAAATATGATGTTATTAAAATTACTTAAAGTCATTAAAATATGTAACATCTATTCTGATCATTGTCTTACCGGCAGCAAATGAAGTCATGAACGAATATCCAAAGTCCGCACAAAAAGCTAAAAATGGTAAAAATTCAGATAAATCTGACTTGAAACAGCGGAGAAACAGAGAAGCGATGATGACTCAAGAAATACAATGAAACATAATTCTTAATTTTGTTTAAATGATTGTACAGGTCATTCAATATCTCTGCCGTCCTACGAGAAATCAATGCCATTATCAGAGAATTGGTGTCAAATGGAAACAAGTAAGCACTTTTAGTATTTCTGTTAGGAACCATTAACCCAAACTGACCCCCCAAACTACCATCATAGGTTTCTTCAACTTAATTTTAGCAATACTACAAGAGGAAATCGATAGTTTCACCATTCTACGAGGGTAATCAATGCCATTATCATAGAAATGGTGTCAAATGAAAGCAAGTGCTATCGCTTATAAATGTTTTACCAATATAGTTTATAGGGACCGTCAACCAAAATTATCCCCAAAACTGTCATCATAGCTTTCTTCAGTTTTTGAGTGCATCTGACTGGCTATGTATGTATTGCATATACAGGCGACACCAGAGAAGCTAGAGAGTGGGGAGAAACATTTAATCCTCATAGTGTCTGTGATAAATAATTCTTTCAATCATCACCAGAACACAGTTTTTCAAGAGGGTTCAATTTTCAATGGAAATTTTTGCTAAACTGGTCACGTATTTGTGTCTGGCAGCATTCAGGCTTGTTTTTAGAAAATTCAGATATTTCATTAGCATTCAGTGAGCAAAATGAAGTGAGAAAAGAAATTTATTGAATGATCATTCTCCATTCCAATTTCGTTGATCACCCCTAAAACGACATTCAGCTTGCTGCATGAAGAGGCAAATGGTGCTTAGTATCACGAATGAGATTTGAGCTACGAATGCAAAAAAAAATGCAATAGATATTTTAGTGTCTCTGAAAAGCTATAGACAATAAAAGCTTCTGGTACGTGTGTCAATCGAAAGGAGCTTTTAAGGATTTATCTTTAAAAATCAAACCCAAAACTTTCTCTCCTCCTCTTCTACGTTTTACTATTGATCCTCTAATTCCGGGAATTTTTAATTTTTGTACGACCAAGTGACGTTTCATTAATTCTCCTTCGTTCCTAATTTGTTTGCCGTTTGTATCATCGAATGAGTGAGGGTGAAAAACTCACCACTCTACTCTCGGGACTATCTCTACTAAATTATACCAAAAAGTCATACCATTTTTTTACAGACATTAAAATATTTTTGCATTTTTTTTTTTTTTGCATCTGCTGCTCAGAGCACATCTGTTATACAGAGCACCATACGTCACTGGTCACATTATCGTTTTATATTAATCCTAAAAAGAAGAGTATACAACCAATGCATTCTCCTGATAGTCACTTAGGGAGCTGGAACATGAAACCTAACCGAGAGATAGACCTACAAACTTAGAAACATGCAACGCACACATAAGAGAATCATGTTCAACCTTACATTTATAGATCACAAGACAGCACAGTATATCAGGAAGAAAACAGGAGTTAAAGACATCATAGAAACAATTAAAAAAACTCAAATGACAATGGGCAGGTTATATTCCAAGAATGAAAGACAAGCGATTGAAATCATGACACACAACATGGATCCCAAGATACCACATGCGATACTGAGGCCATCAGAATACATGATGAAGAGATGAACTCGACAAATTCAGAAAATCCTGGCTCCGCAATGCCCGTGATAAAGAATTGTGGCGAATCCTTGCGAAGGTCTATGTCCAACGACGGACGTTAAAAGACTGATGATTATTATGCTGATGATGATGATTGTGACTAATAGTGACTAACATGACCAGTTGTTGAAAGGTATCAAATTGACTATTTTCTAAACACTCACCTCCCAGTAAATATGTTCTACCATGTTGACAGGAAATGTGTCGATTACTTCCGGTACAATGAGAAATGAAATATTTCAAGTAAAAGAATATATAATTATTATGATGCTTATTTTTATTCATTTACTAGATTATACCCGTCCAAAATGACGGAGTTATTCATGTATGAATTGACTCTCGAGAGCCTAAAGCTATTCTATTAAGTAATTTGTTTTTTATTAATTCAATTACTCTAATTTTGAGCTTTTTTTTTCCAGATCTTAACACAAGTTATTTCAATGTGCGATCAGACATGCAGTTTGAAGATTTTTGAACACGTGATTTTTATTTCTATGACAGGAAGGTAAATGAACCAATGAGATCATCCCTTCTGAGCGCAAACAGGCAAATAGAAGTATAAACAAACAAATAAAGAGAAAAAACACATTATATTGTATTTATCTATTTATTTATTTATTTATTTAAGGAATAAAGATATCATTATGGCCGTTTCCGAATACAGTTTTTTATTAAAAATACATACTGAACATTAAAATAGACATTGATTCAAGTGAGAAACTTCTTCTTCTTCTTCTTCTTCTTCTTCTTCTTCTTCTTCTTCTTCTTCTTCTTCTTCTTCTTCTTCTTCTTCTTCTTCTTCTTCTTCTTCTTCTTCTTCTTCTTCTTCTTCTTCTTCTTCTTCTTCTTCTTCTTCTTCTTCTTCTTCTTCTTCTTCTTCTTCTTCTTCTTCTTCTTCTTCTTCTTCTTCTTCTTCTTCTTCTTCTTCTTCTTCTTCTTCTTCTTCTTCTTCTTCTTCTTCTTCTTCTTCTTCTTCTTCTTCATTCGTCACCATATATTAATTTTTTCAATCTATCACCCCAACGCGGCCCGCAACCAAAATACTTAAGTAACGTGACTTAGACTTATCGAACCATTGTAGCCATCAAAGATGTTCTATCTTCTCTTTTTCTTAATATGTGTTTGTTTGCGTGTTCCAGCAAACAATTGAAAATTGACATCAGTACTCAACTAGGTCCCTTCTAGGAAAATCATCATTTTTGGTTTTGGAAAGAGGCTGTTTTGGCCTTTCGGGGGCTTTATTGTGACAGTTTTATTGTTAAAATCTAGATTCTCGAGATTGTTGAATTTTCTGCATGTTTTTTACTCAATTGTAGATGTTTTCCAAAGTATATTTATTTCGATCATGATTATTCTTCGATAAGATTTTTTACGCTTATCCAATTATCAACTGTGATAGTGAATTATTATTGATATCTGCATTTTCACACTAGTGGCCGGGTGGTCACCGTTGGAGACTGACAGCAATTCTCCTCAAGTCTCGAGTCCTTTTCTTCACACTCTCACAGTCAACAACAGTGTAGTGGATTACATTTTCACACCAGTTGTCAGGTTATTATCACTGAAGTGACAATAAGTCTCCTTACGTCTCCAGGATTGCTTCCATATCGTCCTCACGTATCACAGCAGTGCTGTGGTTCGTGCTGTCTCTTTCTTACCTGTTAGGCCATTGCTAACGACTGGGAGTCGTCGATATCATATTCCCAGTAATATGTTCAGTGTCCGAGCAGTCCTAAATAGAGCAGTGGTCTGAATAGACTCCAATCTACTCTCATTTCGGTGTCTTTAGTACTGTTCCGGATGCTCCAACTATTACTGGTACTACCCTCACTTTCATGGTCTACACCTTCTTCAGTTCCCTTACCAAGTCTTGGTAATTCCCTAGCTTCCACTCTCTTTCAGCCATGCCTATTATTTGACACGTTATTCCTCCCCTGTCCTTGATTAATAGGCCTGGTTTTCTCGCTTAGACGGGTCGATCAGTTCGAATGTCAAAGTTCCAGAATAATTTGTGGCTTCAATTTTTCAGGTTTTTGCTGATACAATTTGTTTACGTGGTCGAATCCTATTCATTGGCTCGGCTCCAAGTGTATCACCGTTGCTACCCAGTTGTGTCTGTGTCTGTACTCCCTCAGGGCTAGTTATCTACATTCGTTGGTTATCTGATTTACAGTCTCATCAATTCCTCCACATCAGCGGCATCCACTGTTTATTTTGGACACTTCGATTTTTGAGTGAACATAGTTTGTCCCAATTTATTCGTTTTGGAATTCCCCGATTAGCTTTTCTGTTTCTTTTTTCAGATTTCCTTTGCTTAGCCATGTTCATTTAGTATCTGTCTTCTGGATTACCCCATAGTTATTGTTATTTCCATGTTTCTTTCCGTGTTTGCTGTGCTGCTCCTTCGTTGAGTACTTTTTTGATGTCCATTGTACTATTTCGAAAACTTTCATGATGTCTTCTAATCCAGTTTTGGCCTTTAGGACACTGTCTTCAATGATGATGAATCCTTTATCGCCTTTTCTCCTCTTCAGAGACAGTCTATTTCTGTTATCTCTGGAGAGTAAAGCCTTATGCATTGTCATTAGTTTTCTCGTTTCCTGGTCTGGTGATTGGAGTTCTCCCTGTGTCTATCCAAGAAATAAACCTGTGTATCATAATACCAATACTGCCTATGTGTTCTCTCCTTTTATCGGATTCCTACTATCGAGCTTGGTCTCCAGTATTTCTTTTATCCTCCTTAGGCATTTTTTCTTATTTTCTCTTTTATTTTTTCCTGTTTTATTGCATCACATTCGAGAACACCCAGGTATTTACTATCAGTCTTGTGTGGCCAATGCTCTGATTTTTTTTTTTTTTTTTTCCGGTGATTCGATTCCCCCTGCTGCTGTGAGCCTTTCTTTGTGCATCACCATTATTATTATTATCATCATCATCATCATCATCATCATCATCATCATCATCATCATCATCATCATCATTATTATTATTATTATTATTATTATTATTATTATCATTATTATCATTATTATTATTATTATTATTATTATTATTATTATTATTATTATTATTCGGATGAGAGAGCTCGCTCCTCATCTAAGATTTGGCTCATCGAATTCTGGTAATTGAATCTTTTCAAATATTTTCTTCTTTTGTGTAGCCCCCCCCCCCCCCACCCCCACCCCAACCAAAATACTCTAAGGCGATGAATTATTCCAAACCACAACTCTACAAAGACAAGAAAATAGAATTAGAACCGAAAAAATTTGAACCAAAACGAAAAAAAAAATGACTCTTGTTAGTCACCCGATAGAAACCGTAAAGCGATCCAGGTCTTTTGACAGCGTGTCGTTTTAGGGATGATAGATTGAAAAAAAATGGAGAAATTCGTCAATAAATGGATAAAATACACCCATTATTGAATGGTGATCACTAAAAAAAAAAAGTCTGAATTGGAAAAAAAATAATGAGCGAGATCGTTGCCGGACATAAAATAAGTGTCTGATTTACAACCTAACATAATTAAAAACTTATTTGGAAAGAATTAAAAAAAAAAAACAGAAAAAAGGTTTTCTTCTTCACATTATTAGGATTGAATGTTCACAGCCTTTTAGATCCATTGGTGCGGCCTGTACGCGTGCTATACAGATGCGTACATAGCTAGACAGACAGGCAGACCCACTTAAAAACTATGATGTCACTTTGGCTAAAAGTTTTGATTGTTGGTTTCTATAATTTGTCGAGGAAATCTCCGGGGAAAATATTTTTTAAGTCATTAAGGAGATTATTTTGACAATTTTGCATTATTTCATTTTCAAAAATTGCTGATGTTTCTCTAGTGAAGTTTTTGTATTAAATATTGTGAAATCAATGAATCCATATGGCACAATTACTGGACTGTAGTTTTCAGGATCTGGACTTCTCACACCACGACCATGCGTGTGAAAAGTACTTTTGGAATATTTTTGAATATTTTGATAAAAATTTTTTTTTTAAACACAGAAGATCTCAAGTAATTCTAAATCGAACCGTTGTTTTGTGTTTTTTTTTTCACCTAATGTAAGATGTTTTGTTTTTTTTCATCTCAATTTTTTATACCATTCTATTAATTGGTTCTGCAAAATAATTATAAGATCATTTTTTTTATTCTTTTGTCGGTTCTAATGCTAAAAACTACAAAACAAATATGATTGAAAAATACTGGAATACATATTACTTCCTTGTTTTCTTATGTTTGAAATCAATTTACTTTTTCACTATTCATTGGTAGATGAAATCTTCGTCGCTGCTGCGCCAAACTCCACTCGTATCTGCAACTTTCGTATTGTATGAGATATACATATATATATATATATATATATATATATATATATATATATATATATATATATATATATATATATAAAATGAATAATGGAAAAAAAATTAACGTGCCTCGATTGAATATGTTTACTGCAATTCTTTTATTGCATATATATATGTATGTATATATATATATATATACATATATATATATATATATATATATATATATATATATGTGTGTGTGTGTGCGTGTGTGTGTACATATATATACATGTATATATATATATATATATATATATATATGTATATATATATATATGTATACATATATATATGTACGTATATATATGTATATATATACATGTATTATATATATATATATATATATATATATATATATACATATATACATTTAGACTAATATATATATATTTATATATATATTAGTCTAAATGCATTTATTTATGAATGAAATAAACCCTTGCCTATCTGTAAGATACGTTCTGTAGATATGTAAAAATTGTCTGTTTTGCTCAGTTGGTAAGATAACCGACTGCAAATCACTAGGTTGTGATTTCAAATCATGGAGAGCAAGTGGTAACCCCGCCTCTTTAAAAAAATAGTGAGGATTGTTTTTGTCACTTTTTACAATAAGAAACGAAATCAACTTCAGAATCGGGCTGGAGATGGATTACGATGTTTTCTGTGTATACCCCTCTGGTCCAAATTTTAGGTCCACCTATGGTATCAGTATTCGAACTAGGAAGATTTTCCCCGCTTATGAAAATTTGTAACCCTGGCCGTTACTTTAACTCCAATATCGATCATTTGTACCAGTGGGAAATATACAGCTATCAGGCCCCTAAGTGAATCTTTGCTTTTTATTGTCAGACTCCTGTCCAAGTGTAGAGTTGATATGGATTTTTTACCGAAACAAGAACAGCAAATATAAATGAGTAAAGATGAACAATCGACTAATGCGTTTCAAAATAACGACCGGCTAATTGGTAACCGTGTCCCTTATCGACTGAGCTGAATTTACAAGTCTTACATAGATGCCACAATTTATATAAGAACCATGCTGGGGCTTTTTACATCCTTATAGATACATCTACAAAATGAACATTTTCGTACTTAACCAATAAGGCCCAGCTGCCAAGAACTAGATATCTACAAAATTTATCT
>OY735226.1:6352959-6402959 GCA_963457665.1 Thysanoteuthis rhombus | reverse complement strand
AATGTGGTGAAACGCACTAGTTACTCATTGCAAGATAAAAGCCTTTGTCCATTGTAAGATAATCTGTTTTTAGATAAAAAAACCCTAACTCTCCAATAAAACAGTTATCATCATCATCATCTTTTTAATGTCTGGTGTTGGACATATACTTTCCTGGGGTTTCGCCAGACCTGTCGATTTTGGACGTCGCGGAACCAGTATCCCCGGATCCTGTTTAATTCGTCATGCTATCTCCTTTATTGCAGCCACAGTTCTGCACATGATCTCGGGGATTCCCCGTTGTGAGTCGTGATGTCCAGTAGTTATCTGAGATCCTTACAATATGGCTTACTTGTTTTATTACGCTTGCCACAGAACTGCAATGGATTCCATATAGAAATTTCCATCACCGACACTTATCTTAAACCATAAACTGCTCATCGAACAAAGGAAGAGAGGCCATTAGTTTTAGTGTCCACTCGTGATGGAAGACTTGACGTTCAGCTATGAACGATAGTAGAGTTTTAGATACACCTCTCAAATCCTTGAATTTTGCTGCAGAAATTTTTCTTTCAATGTTTTCGCACTTCTATCCAGATCTTCATTCTTCAAGTCTTTGTTCTGCTTTTGTTTTTGCGCTTGTCTTTCATTCTCTGTGTTGAGAAAACTGTGACTCCAACGGAACTGTTTCATAATGATTTTCCCTGGGACTTGCACGCATGTCACTATGCAACAAGCTTTTTGTCGATTTTTTTTTTTTTTGTACCACGATAGAAACATGCTTTTCACTCATTCATACTACACTGTCACCAAAACTGTCAAAATAGATTTCTCCATTATTTAAGTTGGTTTGGCTTGCTATGTGTATATGTATATATAAAGCACGCTGTTCGATCCAGTTGAGCTAAAATCCCTAAAAAGGTTTTCAGTGGTGGGGGGATCCAGTTTGCAATGTGAATCTATGACTACTGCCCGACAAAATACAAGAGAAGTAACCTGTTTTTCTAATGTTTTAATTTATCACCCTAATAAGGATTTAAAAAAACTGTTGGTCACGTGACAAATTCTGTAGACTGACCAACCAGACCCGTTGGGTTGAATGAAAAACAAACTTCGCAGTCAAGAATCAAACGACAATTGCTTCTAAGCCAATGCTATTTCCTTGTTTGAGTTCAGAGACAAATGGAATTTAGTCACAAAGTCATTTTAACAGTCTGATAAAGTTTAGCCTGGACGTTATATTTGATACAATATGCTTGCTAAGTTTCTCTAAGTCAAGTGCAAGTACTAATAGGAAGAGTTGGGTGATTAAGAACATTATACAGCATCAATAACCCTATTCTTGCCATGAAAATCAGCATTCTTTACTGCTTTTGTGGTTGCTTTATGTACGGTAATGTTGCTCAATATTTTGAAATAGAACGTAAATTGAAGGATAGCCATTTTCAAATTTGTTGTTACTGAATAGTTTCATTCGGTCATTGCAATCGACAGACAACTGTTCTCCATCTACAACAATGACTGCGTAAAACCGATCAGAAATAGCAAATTAATAAGTATCTATCCATCTAAGTATCGATCTATATTCATCTATCTATCTAATTATCCATCTCTCTCTCTCTCTCTCTCTATATATATATATATATATATATATATATATATATATATATGCGTGGGATTTTTCTCATCTAATTGCATGTTGCATTATTCTATTTACTTTGATACAGAAGTTTCCAGCACATTTTTGACAATATCCTATTCCCTTACATTCATAGTATTATCAGCCAATCATCGAAGTATTTTCGCTGGTTTCCCATGAAACTACGTCACATTTATATTTGGACATTACTCGTACGAAAGGCAAACATGCCACTGTTCTGAAAATGTGTTCTCTTTAGCAAAGTATCCAGTTCGCCTCTAATACTCTAAGATTGCAATTTTTCACCACGTGCTGAGCACAAATTGCTAATGATAACCGCAGGTTGCAAATGTCCAATTGTTTGCTTTTGTTTTTCTCTGTAATTTCACGATGAAACTATATTAGACTTTAATTCTGAACGATGTACATGTGAATCATACAAGTTATCTTGAAAATCAATCCGCAAATATGGTTTGTGTTTTTTTAAATGACTAAATATCGAAGATGGTAGACGCCGTGCTTGAATTTCATTTTAAAAGAACGTTCCGGTGCCATTTAATTGTTATCGACTCACGGAGGAGAGTAAGCTACACGAGAACATTCACCGACCCACGCTGAGCAGTTAGCCCACAAAGTTTTATACGACAGGGTAAAACAGGAAAGACTCAGTAGAATCAAGGATCAGGATGGGACCAGCCTCTTAGGCATTATCTCATTCGAAATATCGGATCATGATAAATGAGATGATCCTGATGGATGGTAGAAGAAGAGTGTAGGAGGAAGTGAGAAAAATAAATTTAGAATGCGTGAAGCTAAGGATGAATGGGGTGCTTGTGCTAGAGAGGTGAAAAAAAAAGGTAATATCAATTCTAAAAATCAGCTCTGTTGAATATTCCTGTTTCGTTGTCACTTTTTTTTATGTTTCGTTTTTTTTCAATTATTATTCTAATACGGTGCTTTCTTGAGGCAGCATGTCAATGACGTCATCTTAACGTCACACGCACGAATTGGAATCGCTTGAAATACTGGAGTTCGTCCGAAGGCCAACAAGTTTTTCGTTTTGTTTTGTTTTGATTTCTACGTCAATTTATCGTTCTTGTTGTTTTGTTTTTGTTTGTTTTGTTTTTGTTTGCTTGTTTTCTTTTTTTTTTTTTTTTTTTGGTCTCTCTTGGCAGAAAAACCACCAGAGACCCTTAGTAATAAGCCGGAAGTTTAGGAAGCTCTAAATGGGTTCGTTTTTATTCCGAATTACTTGCAAGAAGCACAGGATACCCACAATTCATTCATCACCTCTACTGCACACACGTGTGTGGGTGTATTATGTGTGTATGTGAGTGTGCATGTATTATTGTGTGAGTTTGCGTGTGAAAAGGAAAGAGAAAGAATTAATCAATCATGTATGCATATGAATTGCAAATATAAAAACACACACACATATATAAGTATATATATATGTATGTACATATATATATATATATATATATATATATATATATATATATATATATGGCTTTTGTATGTGAATTACTGTTATATAGGTTCTCAGATTGCTGATATATATATATACACACACACATGCAATTATCAATTATTGTTATATATATGTGTGTATATATATATATATGTATATATATATATATGTATATATATATATATATATATATATATATATGTATATATATATATATATATATATATATATATATATATATATATGTATATATATGCATGTGTATGTGTGAGTGTTGAGGTTTGTGCGTATGAATCACTGCTATATGGGAAATCAAGGAAGATTTTGAGGTACCAAGTTCAATGTTGTTGTGCCTCTAAAAAAACTGCATTGTAGGCTTTCACCAAAGCTGACAAGACATATCGAACCATTCTAGAACATCTGAGAACATATAAAAACAATCCATACACAACCATCTACTTGGAACACACTTGGCAGGATATATAAAAGAAAGAAAGAATTGAAGACCTGTCTGGTTAGTCGCTCGATAGAAACTATCACCTGACAAATGTATCATGGCAGTATGCCATGTTAGGGGTGATCAATTAAAAAAATGGAAAATGCAGTGGTTGATGAATAAGGTACTCCTCTAGGTTTTGTTGGGCAGTGATCACTAAAAGGTATCAATTTTCTCTCTCCCAAGGAAAATAACAAGCGTGGAAATTACCGGATACTAACTAAAGACGAATGTTGATTAAAAGTACAATGAAAGTTGCATTCGCTCTGAAGTCTCTTCACAGGTGGGAATACAAAGACCCCCCCCCTAAAATTGTTTTTTTTTTTCAAAGCATAATAAGGAGTGAATATTGAAATTTTCAGTCATTTGACTCCATTTTTGCTCCCTGTACATGTGATACGTTTATAGCGAGCCAGAACAACTAAAAAGCTGAGGAAACCTACGTTGAAGGTTTTGCCTGTCAGTTTCGAAAGGGAACATTGAATCCATTACACTATGCGATGACAATAGTATAAAAAATAAAGAACATAGAGCTGGAGGAAGCGGAGATTCACTCAACTATCCGAGGAATTTGAAACTGTCATCTATCCAGGGAGCCTGGCACCATTTACCTTGTTCAGTATATATATATATATATATATATATATATATATATATATATTCAGTATATATATATATATATATATATATATATATATATATATATATATATATATATATATATATATATATATATATATAATGGGTATTGAAGAAATCTTTACTTATCAGTCCCTCTGTTTTGAATTCTGCCAACAATTCAATTAGAACAAAAAAAAAAGCATCTGCTCTGCCAACGCTGTACTCTAACGACTGGTTAGTCACCCAATAGAAACCATTGCATAACCAACGTCTTTTGGCAGCATGCCTGGCTCTAAGTGTTCAATTGAAAATGTTCGTCTTTCACTTTTGTTAGGGCAGTGATTATTGAAAACGCCAAGTTTGTTTTTTTTTTAATTTAAAAATGAGCGAGTTTAATCTAAAGGGTCAATTTAACACAAACATACATTCTAAGTTAGAATTCCCCTAAAAATGTTTAAGGGCCGAATTGAAAAAAAAAAGTTTATACAAGACAAATATGGAGTAAATACGTGATTTGTCTGTCCTTTAGCTCTATTGATGGGATACATGGATAGATAGTCAGTCAGCCAGACCTACATGAAAACTGAAAAAAAAACCTATTATTTACATGGTTGGAGTACTCTTATACATACATTGCCAGCCAACATGAGACGTGAAAATTGAAGAAATCCATCTTCATAATTTTGGTGACGGTTTCCATCGAACAAGATGATTTGAACTCAAGAAATATTGAGTTACTCCCCTTAAAATTGAAAACCATCTTTTTTATTGACTGTTCGTCTTTTCACCCTTTTTCCTGCAGAATGATAAAAATATCTCTCAATCATTGAGAACTTTTAGAGGTACTGAGTCAGCAGTGATAAACAATTCATCGATCAGAGCAGCAGATATTATTTGTTGCAATTACCTCTTGTCAAGCTTAATGGTAGTGACAATAGCATTTTGCTGTCATTTCTGGCGCTACAAAGCCGCGTATGGGAGGATGGCTTTCAAGGTATTCAATGATGGGACAGATCTTTGAGAGAGGTGGAATCATGCCTTTCCCTAGGACTTTAATGAGCAGTGATCAAGTTTAACAAAAGGAAAAGACGTAATTCGAGTATGGTTCGTTGGATTCATACCTGGGAGCAATTTAGAGTTCGAAAAACACGTGGACTGTCTTGCAAAACTATTGTTGCGTCCCTGCTACCATAAACGCTTACATTCAGAGAAAGCAAGAAGTATCCGATACATGAGAAAAAGTTGTTTTTTCTAACAGTATTCATAAAGATTCAAAATTGACCAAATTTGGGCGAAAGATTTCTTATTTTTGTACATAAAATATATTCAATCTCGTTTCCATATGTTTTTGACATACGATTTTTTAAATCTTTGATCCAAATTGTATCTATTTTGAATCTGCAAAACTTTTTGAAATTTATCGTTGACTTTTCAGTCTCATTGTGGATAAGAGCACACATACACATGCACACACGCTTTTTGCATTCGAACATGCACATATGAACCTTCACACACAAGAAAAACACGAACTTGCATGCACACATAAACACGGACATGCACACACACACAAAAATCACGCGAATATACATGCATACATAGACACGAATAAACACACACACGCATAAGCAACACACGATCTTGTATGCACACACAGACACGAATATACACACTCACGCACAACTTACATGCACACACACACTTACATGCGCATGCATAAAAAACATACTCACACGCAAACATACAAACGCACACAAACACGCATGAACAGGCACATTCACACGCGCAAACACACTCTGCACACACACAAAACTAAACACACACACACATGTTATAATATGATTGGTGCATAAGTAAATGCTTCAGCTCTTGGGTCGTTATTTTTTTTCAATATTAGCACAACCAAAAGAAAAGAAAGTAAAGAGAGTATCAATCGACGCCAAGGGGTAGGTTAGTATAAAAAATGGTCCCCTTACTTTACCGATATTGGAAGTTGGCCAGCCACTGAAATGACATCAAGAGATGACGGGTAAGTTTGAATCGAATTCCGTTCACTTCCAGTGGGAGGGAGAGATTTTGGTTAGTTTTTGTGCGGACAAGGACAGGCGTGTTAGATTAAGGTTGCCGCTGCCTTAGGCTGTGGTGGGGGATGGAAGAGAAAACTATGAGATGACAACACCGACGCAAAGAGAAAGAAAGGATGTAACCCTGATTAGTAACTATATTTGGGGGTATGCTTGTTTTTGGAGATGCTAAATAGTCATCTACGACTGTTTGTAATTACACACCTCTGAGCCAACTTATTTTCTCAATTAGAGGAATCCATCGCTCAGTAAAACTCATTCTTATGCGTTTTCACCATTTTCAAAGGATAAAACCATTCTTTTTTTTTTTTTTTTTTGGCTACCCTCATACCATGATTAGTTTTCATGTCACTTCCCCTAGTTCTGTGTTTCGACATTACACATATACGCACAAAAATAATCAAACTCATTCACAAACGCACACATACATACACACATACACACACACATACACGCAAATACGCAAATACATTAAAAACCACTGGCGCTCGCGTACAGCAAATGAACAATTATCGATAAAATTCGGTGCAAAAACAAACAGTTGAGTTTGAAAATTCAAAAAGAGATCCGTTTAATCATTTGATAGAAATCGTCGGGTGACCAACATATTTTGACAGGTAGCCGTTTTTGAAGGCGTTCATTTAGTAACTCCTGAAAAAGTTACTTCTTTTCACTTTTGATGGGAAGTCCTAAATTTTAGCCTAACAAGCATGAATGCTGCTGGGCACAGACAGAAGGATAAACTTAGCATGAACTTACACCACAAACTGTACTAACTTCGCCCACTAAAAACCTATTTTGGCGAGGAATTATGAAAATTCAATTGATCTTTTGATGAACAGTGATTTCTAAAAAAAAGGATGTTTTTCAAGACAAAATGTCAAATATTTGAATTATCAGCCCTCTAGCTCCATAGTTGTAACCTGTACATGTGGTATATACATATATAATTGCTGCCTCTCGAATACAAAGAGAGAATGTTGTCACGTGTCCCCCATTGGGCGATTTGTGCTCGAGAGAGTTATCGGGGAATGGTCCTAGCTTGGCAACATGCTCTTTTGATCGGCGACAGAGCGGAGAAGGCTTCACGCGAAACTTGGTAATCCCAGACAGTTATCCATCAGGTTAATGACTTCGCACGACAACGCTCAACCTTGGTAATCTTCCGAGAACCTGTGTATCTAATACGATTTTTGTCATCGGTCCATCCATACATACTTACATACGTACGTACATACATAGACACACACTAGCTGAGAAACTGAAGAAACCGATGTTTTGGACAGGGTTCCTAGCACTCAGAAGATTCCTTTCGCTTCGAGCAGTTCTGAAATTGCGAATCTGAACGGCTTCCAAGTTGGCGATAAAACGTTAAAGTATCAACCCGATCCTTCCCGAAAAAAAAAAGCTTAACTTTTTTTTTCTGATTCCATTGCCTCAATGAAGATTTTTAAAAAAAAAAAAAAGGTCCGGGTGGCAGCAGCGTCTTTCGGCAGCATGCCGTGTTAGGGGTAATCAATTAGATATTTGTAATAAAAGAGCTTACTGTTGGATGAGATACTTCCTTTGCCTCATCTTGGATGGTGATCACCGAAAAAAAGTTCCGAATTTTCAAAAAACAAATGAAGTAAATGATTAATTTAGCATGAAAATACATTGTGAATTGAACATAAATTTTTTTTCGTGAGGGGGCTATTTTTAAACATTTTAGCCCTCTAGCTCCATTGGTGTGGCCTGAATGTGTGATTCATGCAACTGGAAAAATGATAAAAATCTATGTTGAAGGTTTTAATTACAGTTTTGTTTGATGGATTCCAATTTATATTTTCCGTTGTGGAATCCACCGATTGGATGTTCGCACAATTTCTAAATATCCTGATGAGATTTGAAATAAAAAGACAGCTTCAAATTCATCCTTTGCATTCACGCTTGATAGAATCGTTGTCCGCCCTGGGGTGTTGTTGAAATTAATTAGCTGTTCGCTGGCTCTTTTTAACGCTCTTTTAAAACGTATTCCAGAAATTAGATATCTCCTTTGATGGTTCAATTCTGGTTATCATTACAAAAAATGGGCGTAAAATTACTCGTAAAAAAGAAAAAAAAAATACTCCTGCATATTTACAGAGGATTTTAGACTGTTTTAAAATCGCGTTTACATTTTCGACTACAAGAACATCAATTTCACCATCATTGATAGTACGTATAGCATCGGAATAATTCGAAGTCTTTTTTTTTTTTAAAGTAGCATTTTCTTGACAGCAATTCGATTCAAAAAGTTTATTTATGTGATTATTAATTGACTGTATTTTTTGAGAGATATCGCTTACTTCTTGGAAATTTTGTGAAAAATACATTTCTTCCCTGAGGGGTTGGTTTACTCAGTACGAACAACTTTTCAAACGCCCATATCTCTGGGTGTCCATTGTTCAAACAAATATATTTTCTTTTTTCTTTTTTTCTTTTTTTTGATGAGAATTTTTGACAGTCCCTATTCTTATTTATGACAAATATTTTTCAGATAAAATTGATATTTCACAAGTTTCAGGCATTTTTTATCGAGACATTTGCTGTCAAAATTTTGTGCGAGTTGACAATAGTAATTATTCTACTATGAGTATCAGATAGTAATACTTCTCACAGTCTGATAATAATTGGCCAAACCTTTCTACGGCCTTCTTCAAATGTATTATCATAATGTGTTTGTGGTCAATAGAATTCTTTTCTCTGCGATAGGAATTGGATCAAACTCCACACTTGAATGACTGCTGATGTGCGCTGCTTCTTTGGTTCTTCTCGTTTTCTAACGGCGTTCCCTGTCTATAAACCGGACTTCTTCCTAAAGAGTATATTGTTTGAATTTCCCTCTCCAGATGTGGTAGCCCTTCCCAGATTTTGTATTTCACTTTTGAATGTCAATGATCTTTCTCAAATCCATCGACCGGAACATATATGCTATTTTGTTCAAATACTTCTTCCATCTTCCAGGCAACTCCATAATTCAATCCGCTCAGAACTTTTTTTCGTCTTCCTCTGGAAAGAATTGAAATAAATGCTTTCAGCATCCTTTTTTAGAAATTGAAATTTTTTTCATTAAGCTCGGAATAACTGTTAATCCAACAGTACAATATCTGATGAGCGAAATCCTCCCATCCAAGCTAAGATAATCTTTGCTTGATCACCACAAAAAGAGATCTGGTCATTCACTCGATAGAGATGACCAAGAACTTTTTGCAAGAGGCCTGGTTTGGTGTGGTCACCTTGAAAATTAGAAGCTGTGGATCAATGATTGAGATACTGCTCTCGTCTTTCTAAATAAGAAAGCTGAATTATGAAAAGATGACCATGACACAGAATGAGTGATCAATTTAGCATAAACGCACATTTCAAATTGTCCCCAACTATTTGGATATGTATTTCTTTTTTTTTTTTTTGGAAAGGAAATACATTTTTATTGTACATAATAAGGAATAGATGTTTAAATTTTCAGGCGTGTAGCTCAATTACCATGGAATGTAAGCTTGATATATACATACGTTCGGACGAGCTTGATAACTGAGAGGCCTATCTTGGTTCTAGTGACATTTTTGGTTCACAGCTTCTAACAGCAGGTCTACAGTTTTCCTGATGTAAGTTAGTTAGCAGATTCCTACATTGTCATCAGCAGAACAAGACGTCCTTCCAGCTCTCGTGATGTCATCTTCATGCCTCTCTCTGTCTTTTTAATTTCCTCTTCTTTACTTTCACTTTGTTCAAGTGGTTGCAGTTACTCGCCTTACAATCTTCTTATTCTTTACAACGATCCCATTGTAAAAGATTCGTTTAACTTCTTTAAAACTAGTAGCTTCCACCGAAATATTCCGCTTGGCTCACGAACTACATCCAGTCTGGGCATAACGTGCAAATTGGTCAACGATATATATGTATATATATATATATATATATATATATATATATATATATATATATATATATATATAGTGTGTGTGTGTGTGTGTGTGTGTGTGTGTGTGTGTGTGTGCGCGCGTGTAGGCGTTACGCCGTATTGATGAAATTTACCGACTTATATTGTTTCAATTCAATCGAAAATTCAATCAACGAATGCATGGTATCATATTATATATATATATATATATATATATATATATATATATATATATATATATATACATATATATATATATATATATATATATATATGTATATATACATATATATATATGAATGATGGATAGGATATATCTGACAATATATAGAGAGTTTACACGAAAGAAAATTATTGCCTACTTAATGTACACACATAACGTCACCCACAAACACGTACACACGCACACACACACACACACACACATACACACATTTATATATATATATATATATGTGTGTGTGTATGTGTATTACATGTACATCTAACTGGTTAGAAAGTCTGCATTTGATGTAAGACGTCTATTATTCTAGCGTAAAATTAATGTAAATAAACGATGATATAGAGTAATGTAAATAATTATTTGAAATATCAAATGTTTCGTTATTTAAATATTTAAATAAAAATTGATAAGCATTTAATATCAAATTGATGAAATTAAATACTGAATTAATAATATTTTGCGATTGTAACCTATGATGTGTCTTCAATTCTTCTGTAATTTGTTGCATAAAGTCAAAACAATTTTTACATCATCTTCTAAGTTTTCAAGTAAATTAAGATAAATACTCTAACTATTCGAATAAAGTGATATCTTTCAAGAAGTTTCCCCAGTCCCGTTTTCACCCTGTACATTTGGTGGGTTTAGGGTTGCTGTGCTGGTGGAGGAGGGTGTACAGTGATGTAACTGGCCAGAGAATGAGAAAGGTAGAAGTGAGAAGTAGAACAATGGAATATATAAGGCCGCTGAAAATGTCTTACCCCGCTTCCCCGTGGGTAAAGATACAAACCAGCAAACCAATAGATAAAAATTTGGGGTTTTTTTTTATTATGAGGTAGATGTAAAATAAAAGCTTTGCTGTTGCAGGTTGTTGTTGTTGTTGTTGTTGTTGTTGTTGTTGTTGTTGTTCGGATAGAAAACTCTAGTCAACTCCAGTCTGGACCGGACTTTGACAATAATTCACTTATCGTGTGACCATTATAAAGATGATCTTTAATTCTTAATGGAACAAGTTGCAAACTTTTTAAGTAACAAGTTTAGTTAGTGACTCATTAGAAACCGTCATGCAACCAATGCCTTTCAGCAGCATGCCGTGTTGGGGATGATCAATTGAAAAATTGGAAAAGTAGCTGATCAATAAAATAGTCACTTCTACCGTCTTTTATTAGGCAGTGATCCCTAAAAAATAATATGTATGAACGCTGCTTGAAAAAACCTAAGGAAATAATTTAGCGTAACCCGACATTAAAAATTCAACCCCCATTAAAAAAGATCTATTCATGGGTAGAATTTTCAAAAAACTCGAAAATATTTCTACACATAATGAGGAATAAGTATTTAAATTTACAGCCCTTTAGCTCCATTGGTGTGGTCTCTACCATCGATAGATATATCGATACATATTAAATCAACCAGCTAGCAAGCCTGCAAAACCAACTTGAAAACTAGAAAAAACATATTTCAGTCTTAGTGACAGTTTTCGTTGACAGTTTCTATTTTTTTAATCTAATTACTCCATGAAAGATTGAGTGAAGCCAAAAAATAGATCAGAATTTTTTACCCAAGTTTCAATTTTTTTTCTGGTATTTGTGCATGTTCTAGTTCATTAAATGATTGAATCAGTCAACAAAGACTTCACTTAGTATCCACTCTATCCTTCTTCGTTGTCAGTACCAGTCACTAGGGATAAGCAAACTGTATGAGCGCAAATGGCATGAGAGTGATTTTTTACGTTAAGGGACACAGAATGGTAATTAAGTATTTTCTATTTTGGGGCCGTGAGGCAGCGCTGGATCGAGGGTGCACAGGGCCCCCACATATTATTCAAACATCAAAATGACTACTGATGTAGGTGAACAAGACGTTCTATTAAATTCAAATGTAATTGTGTTAACTTTTAATTCTTATATCATTATTGAATCATTGTGGCCTTACAAATAGCCCACCCGAGCAACCAGCCAAGTGGGTTACACATTCTTCACTCTTTGCTAGCCTCTGTGTGTATGTGTGTGTCTGGGTATTTGGAGCTACAACTTTGAAAATATGCACGAGAACACGAATAAGTACCATATAAAAAGTTTTTTCCCCAACAAGTGCTTTCAGGGGGGTCTCCATGGTCATTTTGCCCGAGCTATGTTCAAATCTTCTGCTGGTATTTCTACATAATTTTAGAAAGATTTTTTTTAGATGATTCCTGATCATTTTTTTTACTTCTGGTACATGAGTGGGCTACGGTGATCCTTTCATGCAAGGTACGAGCATTTATACATTATTAACGTTATTACATGGTACGTTTCGGATGGCAATTTTCTCATGGCTATTTCCCTGTTAACTAATTTTGAGGGTTCTCTAAACATCGCCCCCGACCCTGGCTCCAGTCCTCTCAGTACCCACTTAATCCGATTCTTTCGTAAGGATAAATAGAAATGCAAATTTTCTAGCTGTTAATGGAACGGATAATAGAATCAGGGTGGAGGTCATATTCACTTCACATCAATGATCTTGGGAAAGGCATTCACCTCTCCTCTAAGTGGGCTTCCTTACCTTGGGAAGCAGTCAATATAAAAGACAAATGAATATGATCATAATAAATTCTTTTCATGACATCACTGGCGTTTCCAAATTGAAAAGAATGAAAAACATCTACAAACATCTAAATTCTGTTATTTATGACTCCATCAAAATAAGATCCCATAAGATGAAAAAAACTTTTTTCTAATTTTAAGAAGTTGCCTATGGGAGTACTGATGCCGATTTTCAAGCGCAGAGACAAAACAGTATGGCAAGAAGCGCTGAAACACACATTATACGGCGATAGGTTACTATAGTGAACTTCAGTTTGAAGTGTCCCTCCAAAGGCCCCAGACTATCTATAGCTAACCGACGCGCTGATTGGTTGAACAGAGGCAAAGGAAAGTTTTGAATTTTGTGTTAAGGTCAGTTAGCCAATGGCCATGGGAGCAGGAATGTCGGTAAGATCGCTGAAACAGTGTGCCTTCAACGAATATGAGCTGCAATCGGATCAGACAAAGATAGAAAGGAGGATTAAAAGAGACTCTCGGAGGTTACAGGAAGGAAAGGTGGGGGATAAAAGTAGAAACTTAATGATTAGCTTCGCTCTTTTTGCATTCGGATGAGGTGGCTGAAAAAAAACCTGAAAATCAATCGAGATTTTTCATATTCTTTATTTCTTGCATTGCCTCACTGTTTTCGATAGGATCACCTCTCCTTATTTTCAGTGCTCAATTGAAGATCCGGCTGACTCACGAGAACAAAAAATGGTCGATAACTTCTTTTCAGGGACCGGACCCTGTAGAAAATCATTTTAAAAGCACGCTACATGAGTGCATCGTAACACTAATCCATTGATTATCGAGTCAGTGCAATCTCCCGCAGTCTTATTTTAGACGATCAATCAACGTCATCTCGAGGATGAGGGTCCTAATTCAATGTAAATAGTTTTCTTTAATCCTTTTTTTTTCTTTTTTTCGAGAATATCCCACTTTGGATATTGAATAGGAGTCTCCATTCTAGTTTGTTCCCATACATTTGTTCTGTGATGAGCTTGCCAGTAATTTGTTTGGACTTGTTCTATGATCATATAATTTTCTATGGTTTGTCTCTTTACATATTCCTTGTGTAGTTTCCATCTCATATTTAGTTCTTAGTTGTGGGGTTTTCTGTCACTTCTAAATCAAAAATTATGTTAGATGGTTCAATTCATGTTGAGAAAAATATAGTGTTGATTGAAAATACGTTCAATCATCGATATAATCTCCTCCAGATTATATGTTCTCTGATATTGTTCGTAAAAATCTGATTCGTAAAATTCCTTTGATGTTGACCTGAAATAAGAGGATAACTGATTTTCAACCTCTCTTTTATTATGTGAGTTTTTGTTCATTAAAATCGTTTTGCGAACCCTTCAACAAATGGTAGCCAGTTTGAGCAAGGCTAGGAGAGTAAGGTACTTGGTCTTTCGCAAGATGGCAGAATTTCTCAGGACAAAGGAAATTTGCATTATAATTTTGATGTTATGGCAACTAATGGATGCTTTCACAACCCAATACAAAAAAAAAAAACGTCACTCCAGTGCCACGAATAAGATAACCCCTCTTACGATAGGATGTTATTCTTTTGCAAAATAACATCTCCCTATGCAAACAAAGGATGTTTACTTTATTGATATGACAACTAATGAATGTTTATACGCACCAGTCGTTATTTCTGTGCTATGGAACAGCGATAGTGTGTTTTTCTTTCGCGAGATGGCATCATTTTTTGTGTAAACAAAAGAAAAATCGGCATGAGAGATACATTTCGAAAGTATCCTTCGTGAACTGGTTTGAATCGTCGAATCCACCGAATGGTAAGTTGACTCTTAAACAACCAAGTGGATAATATTTTCCCCATCACCAACACCCGGGTCTCTGAACATAAACGACACAATAGTCTATCTATAAATCTTCTATAGCCATTCATTTAGAATATCTTACTATGAATACTTTTAAATGGTTGAATAGGGAGAGATTCCTGCTGATTAGTTTTGTCTCCAAGACATTCTTTAAACTAATAAGATTAGATTCTACTAACATCAACCAGAACTATCTCTGAAGCTGTCATCATAGATTTTTTTCAGTTTTTAAGCTTGTTCGGCCGACTGGCTGGCTGACTGACTGAACATGTATGTATGCTTCATTCGTACATTCCCCATCGATTGGTTTAGGGGAATGATTATAGTCTTTTTTTGCCCCCCTTATTTTTTTAATGGGGGTTCAATTTCCATTGTAAGTTTCTGCTAAATTGATCCCCTTGTTTTTGCCAGTTACGTTTTTTTTTTTTTTCAATTCAGACTTTTTTGTGATTCATCATCAGTGGTAGCAGCCTTTTAACTTCCGTCGTCGGACATAGACGTCCAGAAAAATCAGCCAGACGTCTCTATCATGGGCGTCTCGCAGACAATACCTCCTGAACTTGTCTAGTCTGTCACTTCTACTCATATTTTGCCAATGAAAGAGGAATAATTTATTCAATGATCCCATCCGTCACGGCATGTTGCAAAAGTCGTTGGTCATGTGACTGTCTCTATTGAGTGACCAACCAGACTTGTTCTATTTTTCCTTCGGTTTCTTTTTCTGCTTTATCGGATTTGCAATTAGAAACCGTCAACCAATACTGTCGAAATCAGCATGTTTTGTTGTTTTGTTTTTTTTTCAGTTTTCAGTTTGGCTGGCTGATTAGTTGGTTATGTATGTATGTATGTATGTATGTATGTATGTATGTATGCATGTATGTACTTTGCACATAGGCAGCACCAATGGAGCTAGATGATTGGATATTCAAACATTTATCAATGATGTCTAGAGAAAAAAATGTTTAGATGTGTCTGCACATCTCTATTAGACGCTTTCTGATAAGTCGGTCGGTCAGTTGGTCCAACTTATGTTGAAAAACAGAAATACAAAGGAAGGACGGGATGTGATGTCATTAAGGAGCTGAACTGATATACTTGTTACACAGATTCTCTGTTTATAGTGATGAAGCCTTGTATACATCCACAAACGAATTGTAGATGAGCTGATGACAGATTAATGTCGTACAGTGTGCCAAGAATTACTTCAATATTACTCTTTACAATGTAATGGCAGCTGGATTTCCCAGACAGTCACACATTTGGATTATGCCCAAACTAGACGTTGCTGATCTTACTAGAATCAGTGTTTCCAAACAATTTGGTTATATATAACAATTGTATAATAATGTTGAAAAGAAACTTTTACATCGATTGTAATTTCCAAGCATTGTGACGATAATAGTTAGAAAATATTGTTGGCAAATTACATACATTCACCAAGTTCAGGAATGAATGTAAATATATGGTTTAGACGATTAAAAGATGGACTATTGTGTCACTTATGTAAAGAGACTCAATAGTTGGTAAGAATGTTATTCATTTCGATGTATAAGAGCCATCTATTTAGTGAACTCAACGATTTCAGAAGGCGTTGTTTGGCAACCAATTAAAACTCTTTTGGTGTTGTGTGTGTGCTGGGGTGGAAAAGTAATTATATACAAGGCTTGTGGTTTCAGGGTCAAACTTAGCTTGTAAGTTTCTATGTACAACCAAACAGAAAAAAACAGCCCTGTGCAAACAAGTAAATTTGGTTTTACGCTCAAACTTTTTTTTAACTTAAGCACATTCTGAACACGTTTTGATTTTGAATTATCAACCCGTAATTCTTTCCACATTATTTCAACATGCTTGTTTGGCATTTTAAATGATATTTTCCGATTTTGCTCAAATTATTTCCACAGTATATTTGAACTCTTTTTCTGACGAGTCATCCTCTGATGTGTGTCATTCGGAAAAACTAATTCTTTTCTTAAATTCAATATAGTTTTCCCTCTTCTCACATGTTTTACAATGCGTTCGATGACCACAACAACATAATGAGTTCAGGGAAATATTCAAACTTCTGAAGGAACATTTTTTCTTTGACAAAATTTTTTTTTCAATTTGGCCAACGGAGGGAACTTGATAAAATAGAGCCTACACATTTTTCTAGATAAATGGCATGAAAATCTAGATGATTCTAAATATGATTCGATGAAATTCTAGATATGAACGGGAGGAAAAAATGAGTTTGCCTCTCGGGCAAGCAAGATCATGTGAACCCAATTTTCCATTACAAATTTTCTGATTGGGTTGAAATAAGGTTGTATGATAAATTCAAATGACTCCGGTAGCCTCGAAGGGCTCTAATTTTGATGAGTGTCATAGGTGTTGTCCTTAACATTATCATTGTTTCCATCTGGAGAATATAGAGGTAGCGCCAGATGAGGATTTTGACAGTATACAACTACGATGAAAATATCTAATCGATTGTTATCACTGATGGAAACGAAGTAAGCTGTTAATTTTTCTTACAGCTTATTGTTAAACTATATCTTATGAGTCTGGCTTAATTGGGGAATAATATCCATAAGAACAAAAATTTTGTGTGACAAACAAGATCAATAGTTGAGGAACGAATTAAAAAAACGATATCATAACAAAGATGACATATTCATTTCAAAAACCGTTTTTAGTGTGACAGCCCTCGTTCATTTTCATTTGAAAACATCCGTTTTAACTCAAATCGATTTTTTTCTTTGTTAAATTCAGGAGAGATCTTTTTCAATTCAGTTGCAATTTTCTCCTAAATATTGTTCGAGGTTTTTGAATTTATACATCGGAAAAGCTCTATTAACTTCCATATATTCTTTATCGGATCGAGGTCAAGGTTTCGGTCAGGCCAGGTCATTACTTGGGTTTACGAATTCCTTAACTTTCGTTTCTAAACGACAGCGTGCTTTATCCAGCCTTAAAATAGGTGGCTGATTGTCAACTGAATAGAGGTATTAAAATGCATGCGGTCGGAGGGAATCTATCAAGACATCAGCATCCATCTTGTCAAACATATGGACTAGATAGCCAAAATCAGTTGCAGTGATAAAATTCCAAAACAATCACTCTGCCAATTCAAACATTTCAGACTTACCAAAATATTACGAAGGGCCATCTTTTCACTTACCCTTTACCTTACCGTCTATTTATCATCAGATCCTAGCAAGTCAATCATCATCATCATCATCATCATCATCATCATCATCATCATCATCATCATCATCAGTAGTCTTTTAACGTCCGCTGTTGGACATAGACCTTCCCCAGAATTCGCCACAATTCCCTATCATGGGCATCGCAGAGCCAGTATTTCCTGAATCTGTCAAGTTCATCTCTCCATCTTGTATTCCGTCGGCCTCGGTTTTGCATGTGATCTCTGGGGATCCATGTTGTAAGACGTGATGTCCACCGGTTCTCTTTCATTCTTGCAACATGGCCTGCCCATTGCCATTTGAGTTTTTTAATAGTTTGTATGATGTCCCAATCACCTTCCTTATATATTGTGCCGTCCTGCGATCTCTCCTTGTAAAGTTGAGCACGATTCTCTCATGCGAACGTTGCATACTTCTCGGTTTGCAGGCCTGTCTCTTGATTTGATAAAAGGTCAAACTTACGCACATCAATAAAGTGATCATATGCCCACTGTTCAGGATTCCAAAGAACTTGTTGTGTGGCATAATGCAGACGTGCATTAAGTTCTTACGACTGGTGAGATCCTTGTTGGGGTCTGATATTTAAATCTAGCTTCGATTAGTCCATGTGAAACAGTGTGTCTTGATACTTGCAAAGCTGAATTATCAGCAGAATTGGATCCATCAGCTATGGATGTTCTTACTTTCATGCTATCTTCCCTCCTTTTTCAAAGTTTTCGTGAAGTCGACCAGTCTTGTATTTCTCATTTCGGGTGAACGCGCATTTAGACTTCCCCAAAATCATTTGTCATGGCTGAAATTGACAATCCACTCTCATGGAAATTGATAATTTTTTCTCTTTTTCTGATAGCGTAATTTGTTTCCCCGCAGGAGCGGTCATGTTGCCCGTGGTTTCAATACAAATAATGATATGAGACCCTGAAAAAAGTTATTTATGATAATCATCAAATACTTTTAACACAATAAATAAATTAATCAATAGTGTTCCTTAACCATTTGATCAGCCTGGATAGTGCGAAAAAATGATTTCGTGGCTGTTAGGGGCTGTTCTGTTTATCGATTAAGTTATAAATTATACACAATATAGCTAGATGAAAATATTTACCTAGATATTTTGTTTCTGCAATAACAATCAATGTAATTCGTTCAAGCCGTTCCTGATGTTTTGCTCGCTACTATCAACAGATTTGAAAAAAGGATATAAGAAGACACCCCCTGCTGGTCTGGGCAGTACTTACCAAGTTCAGTTAGCTGTAAATGCTGGCAGAAAACTAAAAGGTACTCAGAGAGCACACATCTTTGCCAACGACACTCTTCATCATCATCATCAGTCTTTCAACGTCTTCCAACATAGACTTTCCCCAGGATTCGCCACACTTCTCTATCATGGTTGTCACGGAGCTAGTACTTTCAGAATTTTTCTATTTCGTCTCTCCAATTTATATTCTGCCGGTTTCGGTTGCACATGTGATCTCGGGGTATCCATGTCATGAGCCGTGATGTCCATCAGTTGTCCGCCATTCTTGCAACATGGCCAGCCCACAGCCATTTGAGATTTTTAATGTACTCTATGATATTCCTGACTCTTGTCTTTTCCTAGATGTATTGTGCTGTTTTGTGGTCTCCCGATGTGAGGCCCAGTATATTTTTTCATGTGCACGTTGCATAGTTCTCAAACTATATCTTGGTTAGGTTTCACGTTTCAGCTCCATAAGTGAATATCGGGATGATCCATAGGTTATACACCCTTCTTTTTAGGATTAACGAGATCTTCTTATTTTTAGAGGTTGAGCTTGCTCTGCTGGAGGCTTGTCATCCTAGGGTGATTCTGCACTTGATTTCTTCTTCTTTTGAGGGTCTCATGGAGATTCGTTGTCTTACGTAGATATTGTGGTCTACTTTCTCCAATTCGGTGTCCTCGATTTTGATCTTAGTATTTTTATCTCCGATGTGGTTGTTGCACATGATCTTCGTTCATCTATCATAAGTTGTAGGTTGTGTAGGTTCTCTGCGAAAAGGACAATGACGTCTGCAAATCTGTGGTTGCTCAGATACTCGCCGTCTATTTTGATTCCTGTACTCTTCCAGTCTTCTGAAGATCATCTCGCAGCAGACTGTGAAGAGTGTGGGTGAGTTGGTATCACCTTGTCTTACTCGTTTCTGAAGCTGGAAGGGGTCCTAGTCTTTATGCAGCCTTATAAAGGAGTAGTTGTTGAGGTCTTTCGGGTTTCTTTTTTTCATATAAAAGCATTATGATTGCAGTGTTCCAATCATCTGGGACTTTACTCTGTTTTAGACACAAACTAAATGAGAAGCAGTCCATATTCGGCTATTATTCGACGGTGGTAAGTCCGGAGATATTCTGGAGCCATTCCCTAATTTCAATCAATGGCTCACCTTTCCATCAAATGATATTTGATATATGTTTAAATTTGAAAACATGCTGAGACAGAAGACAAGCATGATTGGATACATGAATGTTTAGAAAAAGAGATCTCACTCGAGAACAAACCCCTGGATGATCCAGTCTAGATTTCAAGCAAGTCTCTCTTACCCAATAGCCTAGCGTTCCCAAACTGTCATTGGAATTCATTGAGAACCTTTGGAGACACGTCGTGAACAGCCAGCCAGCCAGTTACAAGTGAACATATATTCTTCTCCTAAATTTGTCGATAGAGGTAAATAGATTTTGGTAAATTTTGACACTTTGGAAAGGAACAGTTTATACTCTGATTTAAAAGATTACTGCTCGGAATAAATCGTGCGATATATATATATATATATAAAAGCTTCACAGATTTTAGAACTAATGAGTTTAAATAAGTTCAATTGTTTATGAATTTACTTGATTGTGTGTTTCATGTGCAGTCGTGATAATGTTTTACACGAATATGAATCTCAAAGAGCAGCAATTGAAAATTTCTTGTGGGAGTTGTAAATTGTTTACTGTCGAACGGTTTCGGTGATTTAGAATAAAACCATTATTTATGCTATTACTCAACGGCAGTACTAATATATGTGTGTGTGTGTGTGTGTGTGTGTGTGTGTGTGTGTGCGTGAGCGTGTGTGTGCGCGCGCGTGCGCTTGTAAGCAGTTATATTCGACACGAGGAATATAAATCATATGTGTTAATTAGGATGTTTTTTTCAAAAAGTTTTAATGTATACATTTTAATCCTTCAATGAGGGTGTATAAACCCGGAACTAGAAAAGAATTAAAAATCAAAGCAACATATATATATATATATATATATATATATATATATATATATATATATATCAGGAATACAATATAATATGATATAATATGGCATCCAACATGCGATGGATTTATTTCATAAAGAGCTCGATAAATTCAACTTCAAACATCAAGTTGATTGAGAGTACAGATTAAAATATCATATATATATGTGTGTGTGTGTGTGTGAGCGTATAAAATATATGACCAATGGATTGATGTGGACTATATTTTACCCGACAATATTTGACTGAAATGACAATTTAGGAGATTTTGTTACGTACAAAAGAGAATTCTGAGTTTAGATGAAAATTCGTCAGTTCACCTTATTTTCATCATAATAAAAGTCATTGCAATACAATAAATCGTCTGTTATGTAAAGGCAATGTCTGGTTGTGGGCTAAGTGATCAATAATCAAATTAAATAGATATTGAGTGTTTATTAAGTGTTCTAGATAATAGAAATTCGTATTGTGTGTCTTGAAAGCAAATCTCTACTATTTAAAACACTTAATAGCCACTAAATTAAATCCTTAATCACTAGACCCACCCACAGCCACACATTGACTCTATAGAACAGACGATTTCTTGTGTCTCCAACACTCCAATATGTACAGATACATGTATGTTTGTATGTTGGTTCGAAAGTACTCGTGGAAATTTTTTTTTTTTTTCATCTTTCGGACGTGCATCGTAGCTGCAATGCCGACACGTAAGCTTCAATTTTTAATGAAATGTTCTGGAATTAGGAAAAAAATTGGTTAGATTTGGGACGGATCCAGGAATATTTTATGATTGTCTGCACAATGTCTAGAAAAGTTCTCAGTGAAGTAAAATGTCATTTTTATGGAATGACAAGCCATTGGCTATTATTGGGCAAATGCAGGGATATCTCACGGGGTCTTCTCTGCATTGTAGCTCTAGATAACCCCATCCTTCTTTTGTTTTTAGTGTCAATGGTGTTGACAGAGGAATGAACTCTCTGGGTGCTCTTAATGCCATCACTATTATTAGAAACCGAAAACCAATACTGTCACCAAAACTGTCAGAATATGATTCATCAGTTTTCGCACGTATGTACGTATTGATGTATGAATGTATCACGTGTACAGGCTGCGCCACTCGAACTTGGGGGCTACAAAATTCAATACTTACTCCTCATAAGGAGAAACTTTTAATGATAGATTTTATCAGGGTTCAATTTACAATGTAAGTCTATGCTAAATTGATTCCTTTGTCTGTTTTTCGAATATCCTGGCATTTTTTAGCGACTACTGTCCAACAATAAGTGGGAGAAATTACTCAATTATTGAACACCTTTTTTTTAATCTTTTTAATTGATCAACCCCAACATACTGCCAGAAGACATCTGTGTATTACAGTTTCAATTGAGTAACTGAAAAGCCCTGTTCATAACATTATCATCCACGCAAGAGATATTTCAGAAATGAAAGATGCATTGAAATAATTATGCAATTGCACTGGGAATAAGAAAAGAACATATATTACTTTCACAATCAGGATATAATAAGCAAAAGGAAATTCAGTTACATCACTAATTTACACATCGGAAGAATAATACCAATAGGGATAAATTTCTTTCTTTAGAGAGTTCCGGCTTTGATATCATATTCTAAAATAATCAAATTGGATTCCGATTGCTGACTGTTCATTGTATCTGTAGTTCATATTATGATTATAATTGCGTTATATCATACAGAAACTTATCTGAAATGATTTCCCGTCATTACACGGTTAATGTATCACTCGCCCTAGACATGGTAAATACAATAAACTGTTAAAGAAAATCGGGCAGCTGCTGGAATCAAATCTTCAATCGAGAGAGTCGCAGTTTCAATGTAGCGATGCTCTTACCATTGTGCTAAATGGCAACCGGTCGTGCAAAGGCCTGAATAACTGCTTTCACACGAAATTCTCATCCTGTTTATTCTCGGTCTATTGGTTTCTTTTCAGAATGACAGTTATGTTTTTATTAAGCACTCATATTAATATCATGAAAAATAAAATCTAATTTATATTTTCAATGTTATTGAGAAAACCATTGAAATCTAAAGATTTGATAAAAAGGAAATCAACAATGATTGAAAGATAGATGGATGGATAGGAAGATATATAATTGGTTCTCGAACATTAATTGAAATACTTGTTCAGATTTTATTTGGGAACAAAAATGATTGCTACTGGCTCAAAATCTACTTCTACATGTTTTCTGACTGAAGATGGTTATCGTAATTTTTTTGGATAAAAATATAAAAGTATATTTTCAGTATAAATGTATTTATCATTTTTCGTTTACTTATGAAATAAGCAAGCCCTTGCGTATCTGTCAAATACATCCCGCAGGTATGTATGACTCAATTCGACTTAGTTGGTAAGGGTCCCGATTAGCAATCACTCGTTTGTGATCTAATAGTCGGAAAATTTTGATTTCATGTATGTATTTATTTATCAGAAAGAAATAGGCCCTCGCGTATTTCTTACATAAATTTTCCCAGGTGTGTAAGACTTGCCAATTTAACCTTGTTGCGAAGAGACCCGCATGATTTTGGCTGGATTCCAGATCACGATAGAAGAGTTTGACCAAATTCATTCGGTGACTATCGCTGTTGATCAAGTGATAATGAGACTCCTGAAATCTTTAGCGCTTTGTCTTCGTATTCTCGCCAACGTTTCGTTGTCTGAAAAGTTTTCAATTCATCTATGGATCACTGTCTTTCGGAAACGATAAGTAGATCGGACGATTATCAACGAAATGAAAGAAAATTTCCTTGTTGTCATACAAAGAATATTAATTAAGTGTGAGCACTGATCTCCGGAAAATTGAATCATGACTAAGTAATATCAGACAAGTCTAATCAGCACTTTTGGAAGTCTTCAATAGTTGAACGACCGTAACCACGAAAAGTTGGTGGAGGGTTCTATTCCTATTTTATGCGTGCACGTGTTTTTGTGTTCGGGTGCTCCTTGCCATACCGTTTTGTCTGCAAACTTGAAAACTGGCATCAGTACTCCACTCGATCCTTTCTGGAAAAGTTTTTTTTTTTTTCTGATTTTTGGAAATTTTCTGACTTTTTTAGAGTATTTTTTTTACGATTCTATTAATAACATCAATTTCTACAAAATCTACATATCTGTAGATATCTGTTTGTTTTAGAAGTTTTTCCAAGGACAACGTCAGCTATGTCATAATTAGTATCTATTTTGATCATACTTATTCTTTGATGGATTTTTTTTACATGACTTAAACGGTTGTTCAGCTACGATTGTTCAGCTATTGACTGTGATGGCGAGTTGTATACTTGTTGAACCTTTATACCTTGAGTATCCAGAACATTTGACCATCTGAGAACCATATAAGGTGTCTTTATACTCCTCTGCCTTTGAAGTTCTTCGATATTTGCGACAAGCACCCGAAGCAACGTCACTCACTTCACCCGCCATTTTACTCAAAGCTTGTTATAGAGAAGGATTCATGAATTTTTAAGAGCGAAGTTAACACAAACTGTCCAAACCAGAGTTCGAACCCGACTTGCTGAAACTATCTTCCCATGCCGTTAATCACTAAGCACCTCCTTATCAAGTTTTCTGACAGTTTTTCCCAGAGAAGAAAATAGTTTCTGACAACCAAAGGAGATAAGCACTCAGTTTTTTGTAATTATCTGCCTCAGGTAAGATTTGTTTATATGTTATTTGTTTTGCATTTCTTTGAGAGTTGGGTAACACTGTTGGCGCCAGAGACATTCTATATTCCTGCAATTCACACATTCTGGAATAATTGAATTTGGGTTTTTTTTTGCATTATGCCTGGACGTTTCTAAAGGGAATTGTCAGGGAACACTGTCTTGCGATGTGTCGTGAAATCGGATCACAGGAAACAATGAAGAATCCGCCTCTCTCACTCTAACTCTCTCTCTATCTCTCTCTCTCTCTCTCTCTGTCTCTCTCTCTCTAAACTTATCTATTTAGCTTAACAGCTAACATGTCAGATTCTTCTGTATTCCCAAAAGCTTTAATCCAAAAAGATACCGTCGATTCTGGGTACAAAGTAGGTGTTTATTTGCCTGCCCAGAAGGGCAAACGTGACTCTGGGCCCGATGGATGTGTGACTTGAAATTCATGTATGTGGGATCAGCATAATCGTTACTTTTTCTTTTCTGGTTCATATTCTATACAGGGTGTTGGTAAGAAAACGCAACTTTGAAAAGGGGGATGAATCTTTAAATGAACTTTACTACAGATAAGCTGAGCTGAGAATACAGCTATTTGAGAAATCTTTGATCAGTATTTTTTCAATAAGAAATCAAATATACACCAACAACTATTACTTCAGTATAGATGTTCTCAATTTACTTATAAACGGAACATTTAAGTAATTTCATGATATTGCAAAATATGGAAAAAAAACATTTAGTTTTCCTACATTTTCCAATTTATGTTCTATACTTCTCTCATATTAGATACAACTAAGGGTAAAAATACTCTAAAGTTATATATGATATCTGCGTTGTCGCTAAAAAATGGGATCATTTTGATAATCGGTCCGGATAGTCACTCAGTAGAAAGTGTCATTTAAACAACATCTTTTGGCAGCATGACAATTTGAGGTGACCGATTGAAAAATTGGAAAAGATGAGGGGGGATCAATGGGAAAGTCACTTCTCTCACCTGTTGTCGAACCGAGATCACCAAAAAGGTTTGAATTTCCAAGGAACAGGTGTGACGACTGCCAGACACAATTCAGCACGAACCCACTGTTTTGGTGACAGTTTTGATTGACAGTTTCTAATACTGGTGACGGTGAAGCGCGATGGTTAACGAGCTCGTCTAGCGGACCTATTTGCTTGTGTTCTTTGTTAGACCCTAAATTGATGGTTCCCTGATTTGACTTTTTGGCATAATAGATCATCTTGGTTGATGACTCAAAATCAACTGTTTTAATTTGTGAGATATTTTCTGATGATGCATTGCCATTAAGAATTTTGAACCAGTCGTTAGAAACAGACATCAAAGAATTGTCCAATAAGCCTCTTCAGTTTTCAAATGTTTCTGGCTGATTTGCTCTGTCTGTATCACGCATTCAGGCCATACAAATATTGCCGAAAGACTGAAAATTCAAAATTCTACTTTCTATGTCTAGAAGAAACGCTTTTTGCTTTCATTTTTTTTTCAAAATTTCATTCAAAAATTTTTTAAAAATTAATGTAAGGGGTTTCCATTCATAATGTAATTTCATGCTAAAAGAGTCCCTCAATTTGTGCGAATCAGCGTTCACGTTTGCTAGTTTATTTTTAATTTGGACTAAACAAAGATTAGAGAAGTAGCTTATTTATTGATTATCTCTTTTCCGATTTTTTTAATTGATCATCCCAACACTGGTAAAAGACGTCGGTCACGTGATAACTTCTATTCAGAATAACCAGACCCGTTCTTATACCTCAATTTTGTGTTCCTCTTTATCACAGCACCGCATTGGTCGGTAATACTTGTTTATTGGACAAACCTCACTTTCTTTTATCGTAATGCTTGAAGTCGTCCTAATAAGCGCGTTCTATTCTGCTATTAATAAGGATTCCATTTTTTTCTCCAAGTGTTTTCAACGTGATATATCATCCCGTCTGCACTTCATTCTGATTGGACAGCATTCGCTGTCTCTGTCCATTATATTTGAATACGTCCCTGTGCTGCTATTGATTGGGATTCCGTTTCCTTCCCAAGGTGTTTCTTTGAACTTGGTTTTGCTTCGTTCTGCCTTTTTTGAAGGAGGTTTTTTCGATACTGAATTTCTCCTCTTATCAGGTCTGCTGGAAAATCTGTGGAACCTAATCGATCATCTATTTCTGTACCTCGTGTTGTCCTCAAGTCTTTCCAAAGCTGAAATGGTTCAATATAGTAGACGTTAATCAAAACTGTCCCTCAAACTGTCAACATAGGTTTCCTAAGATTTAAGTTCGACTGACTGGTTGACTGATTGGTGTGTGTGTGTGTGTGTGTGTGTGTGTGTTAGTTATGCGTACGGATTGCACTAATGGAGCTAGAGGGATGAAAATTCAGAGGACTGAAAATTTCAACCTTCACTTCTTATTGTGTCTAGAATTTTTTTTTTTAAATCTCCATCTGGATAGACTTCGATGGAAGGGGTTCGATCCGTGATCTACATTCATTGTGAATCGTTCCCTTAGTCCCTATCCGACGGTATTCACGCTTGCTATCTTAAAATTCAGACATTTTTAGTCGTCACTGCCCAACAAATCTTTAATTGATCACCCCAAACACAGTATGCTGCCAAAAGGTGTTGGGCATATTACAATTTCTACTGAGTGAATAAACAAACGAATATATTTAAATTACCACTGAACTAACATTATTATTTTTTTTACGATTATTTTCTTTCATCCTAATTTTCAATTTTTTCATCGCACCTTTACCCAGACAACCTCTCCTCGCCAGTGACCAAACAGTACAGATCAGAGGAAGAATTAGCTCATGGTGAAGCCTGGTCGAATAAACTAGCGCAGTGCCCCTTCCAAAGGTGTATGTTTAGAAGGGGCCACACTTTACGCTGTTTGGAGCAGCCTGCCATAATTGTCAATACGTAGATTATATTCTCGTCCGTCCAACGAAAATATGACTTTGAATTATTTTGGTTACTCTTCCTCAGTACTGTCAATCAAAAAAAATTACAAATAAATTTAGACAATTCTTTAATGCGCAAAAATCCATCCTTTAAATGGATCTTTTCGAGAACTGATCACCAATACTTGGCACTGAACCGGTTTCCGTGCTAATTAATACATCTGGTGAATTTCGACTACTTACAATGACCAGTTGTCGAGTAATTGCAGTGCATACATACACAGCCTCCTTCAATTGTAGTCAGATGATACGGAGAAAAAAATCGAATAGTCAATCGTTGCCAATGGTGGGTATGATATACTTGTATGAGCGAAATTATTACCTTTAAGTAGAAGAGTCAACAGTTACAGAGACTGAATCTAGAAGATCACACTGTTCATCATTTAAGTGAATGCTTTACACGAGGAGTATTTGGTAGATTTCATTAGAAGCAAGTGACAACGAATCCCTAACTGTACCAAGACTTAATTTAATCCTTACTAATAATCGCACTGTACCTAAAACTATACATCAAACCCCAGATGATATATCATTCCAAATAACTAAGAATATCCACTTACAGCACTTTACCTACAAGTATACATCACACATTCAACCCCAGACAACACGTTATACCGGATCCGTAAGATCATCCTTGCATCACAATGTCTATACAACCACACATCTGTAATTGACCACAGAAGGATATATACTTCTAAATCACCAACAATATGTTTTTTATTGTATTATGCCTACATCGAGATATCACTTATTCAACACAATGATACAGGTCTGGTTAGTCATTCGATAGAAACCGTTAGACGACCGATGTCTTCTGACAGCATGGTGACTAACGAATGAGTTACTTTTTCTCGCCTTTTGTAGGGTAATGACCAGTAAAAATATCTGTGAATGCAGCAGGACGCAAACTGGGGGATCGATTTGAGCATACACTTACATTACATAGTGAAACCACACTAAAAACATTCACAACAAAAAGTAATTTTTGTACATATAATGAGGCGTAAATTTTGAAATTGTCAGCCCTCTAACTCCATTGGAGCGGCCTGCACTCACGATCCATACATGCGTGATGTGAACATCACATGATGTCACTTCAGAGAAGCACTCAACCATGCCAAGGACAAATGTGGCTTTTTAACACACAAATACATACATAGCCAGTCAGTGAGGCAACCAGGAAAGCAGAAATCCTGACCGACTTGAAAACTAAAGAAACTTATGTCGACAGTTTTTGTCTATGCCAGTTTTGATTAACGCTTTTTAATATCTAGACATAGAATGCCACTACAAAATTAATAACTCAGTTTCTGACACGTTTAAGCGTCGAGGCAAAACATCGTCTATTGATTGACATTGTGGCATTCAACAAAGCATCTTTGGTTATATTTAAACTTGTGCTAACCAAATACACGGGATTTGTTGTACAAAGGAAATTCTGCAGTCACTAGGGGCAGTTGTATTTCCCTTTCACAGATCATAGAATGAGGAAAGCCTGTGTTTCCTCCTTATCCACTGGGAAAGTAATTATCAACTAACATCCTTCTTTAGAGGCGTCTCCGCCTCCTTATAAGATGTTCTGTCCATTGATCAGTCGATGAGTCTATCTCTACAGGATTTCTCAGCTGTTTCAAGTCAGATTTAATTGAAACTCAGAAAGTAAGAAAGGTGTCCCTTGATGAGGTGCTTCCAACCTGGAGATATCTTCCTTACGTTCATTGTTCACCGTTAATAATGGTGTTGGAACTTGACGTTTTGAAATCAACTGACATCAATTTTCTGAGCTGTTTCAACTGAATCTTACGTGAAAGAGCTGAGAAAAAGTTCATGTTTGGAAATCCATTCTTTAAGCTGTTTTGATTCAGACTTAGTGGAAACCTAATGAAAATGTGCTTTTTGATAGAATGCTTCTAACTGAAAAATATTTTTCATTCGAAGTCACGTGATCTATCCATGATGGCGTTTAATGTTTATGTTTTAAAATCGATTTTATCAGCTGTTCCGAGTCAGATTTACTTGAAACTTGATAGAAAGCTGTTTCTCTCACCTAAAATTATCTTCTGCTGAGGCCCACGTGACATTTAAACTTTACAGCGGACGCTTCATGTTTCCATAAATGAATATGCTTTGGAATCGGAAACCGTCAACCAAAACTGTCAACATAGGTTTTTTCAGTTTTCGGATTAATCTGGCTAACTTTATGGCTGCCTGGCTGAGCATTTAGTCTCCTCTCAAGCATTGACTGCTCCATAGAGGACAAAATGCAGCGTGCTCTCCTTGGAGTAGCCATACTCGTATCGAGTGTCGGCGACCACGAATACATCTATGTATCACACTACATTAATTGATGTAGAGGGCTGAAAATTTAAACATTTACTCCTTTTTACGGACAGAAAAATAAGCCTGTCCATCGGACCTCCTAAAAATACGTTTTAGCGTCGAATTCCAGGGTGTTCAAATTGTAATGTAAAACTTTTTTGTGATCACCATCAAAGAAAAGTGTTAGAAGTAATGAGACATGGGACCTAACCAAGAAACAAACCCACAAACTGAGAAGCATGCAATGCACGCGTGAGAGAATTATGCTCAACCTCACATAGAGTGATCACAGCATAGTATATCACGAAGACCATGGGAGTCCGATACATTATAGTATTTATTAAAACAATTAAATGACGATGGGCTGGTCATGTGGCAAGAATGGCTGCCAACCGATAGACATCACGACTCACAACATGGATCCCCAGACATCACATGCGAAACCGAGGCCGACAGAATACAAGATGGAAAGATGGACAAGACAAATTCAGAAGACATTGGCCCTGCGATGACCATGAGAGAGAAATGTGGTGGATTCTGGGGAAGGTCTATGTCCAACAACGGAGGTTAAAAGACTACTGAGGATGATGATGATGATGATGATGATGATGATGATGATGATCCCGTGTTCCATTTTTTTAATCACTCCCAACACAGCATGCTGCCAAAAGACATTGGTAACACCACAGTTTCTATTGAGTGGCAATCCAGACCTGTTTTCAGTAACATCGGTTCAATAGACGATATCCTTTGATTTCTTATCAAATCGAACAGTGTGATTAGAAGGAAAAGGTGAATTCACCTCCATCTTGTTGTACAAGCATCGCAGCTCACGTAATCAGTGACCAATCCATAACCTGAAATGAAGCTGCCAAACTTCCACTGATTCGTGTAAATTCAATTTCTAGCACATGATAAATTTTAGAATGAATACTATCCTGCTATCCCAAAACGTTCGGATAATTTAGCTTACTTTGGGCCGCTTTAGACAATTTTAGAGTCTTTGCACTCTGAACAGTTTTTCTAAGCATGAATGGCTGAAGCTATTTCCAGCGTAAGTGTGTTTTTTACAGTTTGATGTATACGTATAAGTTTTGACTTGGTCTAAAAGTTTCCAGTACCAAATTTCAACTTGATCTGACGATCTATAAGGCAACTTCGTTGCAAAAGACTGCAAATTGGGCAGACCACCAAGCAAAACGGGTTCTGTCTGTAGATATTCATTTCGCTATTTTAATGACACAGGCTTAACACATTATTTCATAAGCAGGGCGTTTCTAAAAAGAAAAATTACCATTGGTCGAAAATGGCGTATACTAAAGAAACATGAACCATTGATTCATATTTGGAATTCTCTTAAGTGTTCCCAGAACACAAAAATGGTGATGATTGCATGTTTGACTAAGTTGTCAATGGTTGTCACCTTGGAAGGTAAAGGGTGTATAGTTGCAAGGAAGAGGGTTCCCGCTGCCTTGTAACAGTTTGATGGACAGCAAACGCTGAATCAAACTTTCGATTTTTAGTTTTTTACATTGGAAAAGTGACGTATAGCGAACTTTCGAAAAGTGGGGTACACGTCAAAAACATACATACGCAGCAACACACCACCTGCACATATATATATATATATATATATATATATATATATATATGTTTGTGTGTGTGTGTGCGTTTGTGTGTGTGTATGTGTGTGTGTATGCGTGTGCACGTGTGTGTTTATGTCGGTGTATGTGTGTGTGTGTGTGTGTGTGTGTGTGTCTACCAAGCAACCCCCCGTGTCGGAACTAACCAGAGGGCAAAATCAGAGATTATAGAGTAAAGTGCGAGCTCCATCTGGTGACCAAAATTGTTCTTGCATCAAATGCAGAGAAACTCGAATCTCTTGCATATACCCGGCTGGTCATCCGAGGTTAAGCAAAAGACACGGTAAACCCTAACAAATCTTCGTTGCGAGACCAAGCCATAATAATAGTATTTGGAATGTACTTGCCAAATCTTTGTGAATACCCCTGACGTACGCCTGGGAATGATTATCCACTGAAAGGGATGTATTTACACGGATTACATATATCAATACCTACACTGACCGTAAATCGATGGATCACAACCGAATCTATCATGAATCATAGTTAGAGGGTAGGGTTTGATTCTCATTAGGTATCCATTGTATTGACCGAGGACAAGACCAAGTTAATCTCAGTAAGTAGAGGAAGATGCCTATCGCCTAGAAGATGTAAAGATTGGAACAATTCATTTTCATTCTCATTATGATTTGAGAAATATCCATGCACGTGTTTGTGAAAGTATGGAAATAACTAGACAAGTGGTCACAGCACGAATGATATTAGCCAGATATGTTGGTTTGTGCACCGGACATTGCAATGCCAATTCTGAAGTCATTGAGATTTATGGTATTCGTTATGAGGGAGTGCTCGATTTGCAATAGAAATTCATCTTGAAATGGATTGAGATTTTAACTCGGATACTACGCCATCAGGGATCACGATCCTGGATCATAGGTATATAACGGGATTTAGGAAAAAACACACTTTTTTGAGAGAGAGCGAGAGAGTCAGGTTTTTTTGTTCTGTTGTATTTTTCTATTAAATGAGATTATTTAAATTATTGTTTAGATGATGCAACGAAATTTTTTAAAGAATTTTTCTGATTGTTATTACTAGTAACGACGATATTTCTGTTTTGACGATTGCAATTAACGACCTGATGAAAAACAGCCAATCAGTATTTACAAGACAATTATGATAGGCTGCTCTGCGCACCATTAAGTCTGACCTCCTCCAAACAAGTACTTTTTGAACAGGCCTACCATTGAAGTTATTAATTTACAATTTGTTAAAAATTTATTGTAAAGTTATTGAACTGGTCGTTATCAACGATCTAAAATTACGAAAACTGATATAGAATTTATTGACATTTTGAAATCAGTTAAAATTCATTATGAATAAAGTGTTTGGAACCAATTGATTTTTGTAACATTAAATGTTTGATAACAGTATCATTGATTATATCAAAAGATTTTCTCAGTCACAAGATAGATCCTCACAAAGCACCCCATTCTCGTGCTGCGTTAACCAAAGTACGGTGGATACCTGTGTGCTTCAAATGCATTGTATTCCCCTTAGCTTTGCACACGCGTGCACATTTTAAAACCAGCGCACAAAAGAAATCGATGTGTGCACAAAAGATTTCCTGATTCTCTAGATAGCTCACTGAGTTTGCATTGGAAACGATAATTCATTCTGCCAAATTCGAAAGAGCACACACACTTTCGGTGCTGGAAAAAAATAGCATAACAAACATTTATTGCACTCACTGACCTCTGAAGATAAGAAGGGACATTGGAGATTTGACAGTGTCACCTATAATTTTATGAATCAATATTTTCCGATGTATTTTCTTTCATTTTTCTTTCCTTTTTTTTCTCTAAGTGTATTTTCTCATATTTGTCTTCGTTTACAACCAGATTTCCCTCGGGCCTAATCGCGTTGATCTATTTGACTCGGAGTCATACAAATAGAAAGAAACCTTAGGACGTTAATTAGCAGAAGGTTCCCTGCAGGGATCTTGTCGAGAAGTAAAATACATCATAATTTTTTTTTCGCCTGCTGAAGGGTTGAGTAGCTAGAAGAAATAAACAAGCGAAAAAAACAGCAACAGAAATAACGATTTTGATCAGTCACATGACCAATGTCTTTTGGCATTATGTCGTGTTAGGGATGATCAATTGGAAAATTGGAACTATGGATAAGTTTCTTCTCTTACTTTTTGTTGGACAGTGATCAGTGAAAAAAGAGTTTGAATTTTCAAAGAGCAAACGTGAATGATGCTGGACACAAAGTGAGGGATCAAATCATCATAAACTCAAATTTGAGTTGAACTTCCATTGAAAACTTATCCAGAGAGGAGGAAATTTAAAAAAAAGCAATTTTTTTTCTGAACCTGATAAGGATTTTTAGCCTTCTAGCTCTGTTGGTGCAGCTTTTTACACATGATATAAACATATGTAGCCAGCCAGCCAGCCTATCAGCCGCTTGAAACAACTTGACGAACTTGAAACAACTTATTTCAACAGTTTTTGTTGATACTTTCTAAGAGGAAGTATTAAGCACTTAATGAATCTTGAATTGATGTTAATGTATTTAGAAAGTAGCATTATTTTGATGATTTTCTGACTTCTCAAAAGATATCACGCCAAAAGATGCCAAATTCTGTTTTAAGCCTCCTAATTCTACAGGCTTTTTTTCCCTGGGTGCAGACTTTTTTTAGAAATCTGAAAACTATATCTGGCATCTTATAGCCTAGTATTAAAAACTGTCAACAATCTTTTTTTCAGTTTTCAGGGGTGGTCTGTCTGTTTGACTGGCTGGCTGGCTGGCTGGCTGGATATATATATATATATATATATATATATATATATATATATATATATATATATATATATATATATATATATGTGTGTGTGTGTGTGTGTATGTATGTGTGAGTGTTTGTGTATGTGTGTGTGTGTGTGTGTGTGTTTGATGAAGAAATAGGGGATATTTTTCCGATTTAATGATTTGGAACAAACGTTTTCATTCCCCATACAGAAATGATTTGAACTTTGACAGAAAAATATCTTCCCATCTTTCTCCAAGGAAGACAATTAATTTTAGAGCAATAATTATCTCACATCATCAGCTCCATCCTCTCAAAAAAATTTTATCTGCAAAATTTAATCATTTTCCCCAGTTGTTGTTCGACAACGAGAGAAAACATGTAACAGAAATATATACGATCCAATTTCTAACTTTTGTGTCTCTGTATGCATGTATTTCTCTCTAACTATCCATCTAAAGTTGGCACAGGCCGCTCCAATGAAGCCAGAAGGCTGAAATATTAAATATTTACTCGTATATGTATCTACAAAAACCTTTTGGGTTTTTTAATATCCCTAAAATATTTTTTGTGAGGTTTCAATTTATAATGTGTTCCTGGCTTGCCCCTGCTTGTTTTTTCAGTGGTCACTGCCTTACAAAATAGGCGAGAAGATAATTGTTCATTGATCACCCCTCTTTCCAATATTTCAATGGATCATCCCCAACACAGCATGTTGCCAAAAGAGGTTGGCCACGTGACGGTTTCTACACAGTGAGTAACCAGATCTGTCTTGTTAGAAATCAGAGTTGAAGCGGTGCAGAGTTGCCGAAACGGATAACCTTAAATATTCTCCATGAAGGGAGACATCTGCAAATATCACAGCAATATGATTGGATAGGTTGACCAGTCATGGAACACTCAGAGACGATGAAAATCACTCCAGAAGGATTGTGCATTCCATGATAAAAAACGATTCCAGTTTTAATTTGAATTGCATGATTACTAATTCAGCAACAGTAATAGTAACAATACTACTGCTATAGTATTTATGAATTACAATTACCAATTCATCAATTTACAATTCAAGGTAAACATTTCATGCAAAGAATATACTGTATTACCTACATGTTTATGTGCGCTTTCCATTGTCCACATAACCCAACCCTCTCAAACCTTCAACTCAGGAATGCATTGAGCTGATCCTTAATCCAATGGGTCAGCGTTTTGGGTTTGTTTATTCACTGATCTTGCTCTGTCGAAGGCTTGCCATGTAAGAGTGATTCTTCGCTTGATTTCCCCCTCTTTGAGAATCTCAAAGAAGAGTATACAACCAATGCATCCTCCCGATAATCACTTATGGAGCTGAAACATAGAACCTAACCAAAATACAAATCCACAAATAGATCACAAGACAGCACAGTATATCAGGAAGAAAATGGGGGTCTGAGACATCATAGAATCTACTAGAAAACTTGAATGGCAATGGGCAGGCCATATTGCAAGAATGAAAGACAACCAATGGACATTACGACTCACAACATGGATCCTAAGAGATCACATGAGAAACCAAAGCCGACAGAAAGCTAGATGGAGAGATGAACTAAACAAATTCAGGAAAAACTGGCTCTACGACGCCTGTAATGGAGAATCGTGGCAAATCCTGGAGAAGTTTTATGTCCAACGACGAACGTTAAAAGACTGATGATGATGAGGAGAAGGAGGATGATGATGATGATGATGATGATGATGATGATGATGATGATGATGGTGGTGATGATGAGGATGATAATTCACAGATCAAGTCACAGTGAATGTCTATTCATTGCAAATCTTGCGTTTACCATAAAATCTCACTGAATCAGATGTTTCATAACTTTTCCTTACCAAGGACTCAATTCAAATGTATTCTCAATTAGATTCTAGGATTTTGAAAGGTATAACTACCCGACAAGCTCACGAACCAGAGCTTTTGAAAGGTTTACCAACTCACTTCCCTTTGTGAATCAGCACGGAACCATCTCACTAAATTTTTGTAGTGTGGTTTGGCGGGCCGAGGAGGAAACACCGCGGGTCACTGAATTTTAGTTTTTTATAAATGTTGTATTTATGCACCGAAAGTCATAGTCTAAATTTCACGACGGCCATCTTTAAAATTATGGTTGAGAGAGTGAAAAGCAGCCTTACACAAAGTACTTTTTCAACATCTGTAGTGATAAATCTTAAAAAATATCCAGAAGGGAATTAGCCCCTAATTTGATACTGAAATAACATCCGGGGCAATCTCTATATTTAGAAATCCCATCAATTATTTTGAATGTCCCTCTCCTATCTCAACTTCATTCTTCGTTGCAGCATTGTTGTTGAACCCAACGGCCCCAATCTTCCTTCATAATTGAGATCTTTTATACCATTAATTAGTTTGATTACTTTTCGTCATACGCTCTCGAGTTTGGAGATAGAATCCCAGTGCCGATGCTTAGCTACCGGCACCCACTAATTGTAACGGAAAAAAGTAGCCTTGAGCGATATTTTGGAAGTTCGGGGTATACGTGTATATTGCCCACTTGCAAGATCGATATGTTCTGGATGATTTCAGTTTATTGGGAAAAAAACAGATTTGGACGGTCAGTTTACAGGAAATGTCAAGTGAGCAACGTATTTTAATAGCATGCTTTATCAGGAGTGATCAATCAAGAACTGGAAAAAAAGGGGGATCAATAAAATAAGTTACTCCTCTCTCATTTGCTGGGAAGGGATCAATTCTAAGTGATTTCTCTATCGAATCTCTTAGATAATTTCTTCATAGCATTCCTATCATTTTCCTCCAATAAATGACATCATCTTATTCCTCTTTTTCTTTCTCATCTTTCTTGACACTATCATTTTGGAGAAGTAATATTTAATATAAGCTTAACAATGAGAAACAATATATATATATATATATATATATATATATATATATACAAGCGAAAGAGAACTTGAGACTCTATCTCACTAGAGACGGGACATCTTGTACAAAACACCCCGTTCGGTTCTCTCTAGTTTATTTTTATCGTATATTATCATAATACTCTATCTACGTGTTATGTAGGTATTGGGTAGTCCAAAAGAAATATACGAATTGGACATTACTGTATTTCAAGTTTATGTTTTCATTTAAAATTCTATATTCTATATATATATATACATATATATATATATATATATATATATATATATATATATATATATATATATATATATATATATATGTATATATATATATATATATATATATATATATATATATATATATATATATATATATGCATATATATAGTATAAAACAAAAAAGATTCGAAACAGAATTTCGATCTATGTCTTACACGTCTCAGCACAAGTACGGAATAATCTATTTCTGGATTATATCAATGTTATAAAACCCATATTTCCCGTTATTCCATTATTCCAATATATATATATATATATATATATATATATATATATATATATATATATATATATATATATATATATATATATATATATATACATATATATACTCACATGTATAAATGTACACATATATATACATATAGACACATATATATATGTACATATATATATACTGACATATATATATACATATATATATACATTTACATATGCATATATATATACGTATATATATACACATATATATACTCACATCTATACATACACATATATATATATACATATATATATATAGACATATGTATATATACACAAACATATATACACATACATATATATACATATATATATATATATATATATATATATATATATATATATATATATATATACAGGGATATATATATACACATATATTTATTCACACACATATATACGTTTATATATATATACACATATATATATATATGCACATATATATATACACACATATATATATACACACAAACACGCAAACATATATATATGTATATGTATATATATATATATATATATATACATACATACATACATACATACATACAAGCATACATACATACATACATATACATCGATACTGCTAAAATATTGCGTAACTATGTGCAGGTGTACTACTTTAAGTGTACTAGATAATACAAACGACTCTTTGCTAAATTCATTTAAAAGATTTCTGTAAATAATTCTAAAATCTTACTTATTATTTCTTTCAAATTAGCCAGATTCTTGGTTATCGTAGATTTTCATCGGCTAAGCTAGAAAAATAATCTGGGATGATTTTTTACACTGAATACAAAACTGTAAGTATTGAAAATATGGACACAATTTCACCAGGGAGTAAACACCTGGAAAAATCCAGCATTCATTATTCATTTTTTCACTCAGTTTTTTGATACTACATTATTATAAGACGAATTTTTAAATAGGAGATAAAAATGATTTTGAATTATGATGTACCAATTTATCGATTCAATAAATCGAAAAATTAAAAAAAGGACAGGTATCATTTGAGAAGAAATTTTCTTTTCCGAAAATTGGGATTATTTCATTGAAATTTGTCCCGTAATGAATACGTATATCTAACGTCCTTCAATGAATAAGATCATAGTTATATTATGGTTTATAATTGCCTGCCTACTTATCTGACTATCAGTAATACGAAGGGATTCGAACTTAGCTAACTTATATGACAAATATCCTTATTCTTTTTTGGTGTAAGCGGTTAAGTTTTGTAAGATCTGATAAGGAGTTTAATGATAGCAAAAGTATTTCCATTTAGTGCAGAGATTCTGTGCAGAAATTCTTCACGATCGATGTTTTGATTCAATATAGCGTTATGGATAAACGATAGAGAAACATAGCACTTGTCAAAAAGAACCACCGCTAAAGCTCAGTTCTATTACAAAATACCGCTCGAAATAGGTTTGAGTGTGGAGAATTCAATTTGCAAAGTAAGTTTATGCTAAATTGGTCCATTGATTTAAGTCCTGCAGAGTTTTGATAATTTGGACTCTTTTAGTGATCACTGTCTAACAAAAGTCGAGATACGTAACTTATTCAATGACCACTGCTTCATTTTTTCATTGATCATCCCTACAATGCATGCCACAAAAGACACTGGTCCTGTAACAGTTTCTATTGAGTATTTAGACTACCTGTTTAATCATGTTTAGTTACTAAAAATGCACTATCGGGTGGTTTTTAGCTAAATGTACTCATTGGAATTCTCGTAAGATTCGCGAGAGAATTGATAACAAACTATGACAAGGTTTAATATGTAAATCAGTTCACAAAAGCAGCCGACCAAAAGATTTCCTTTCTCTTTTGCCTCTTGAGGGGTTGAATTATTTTGCAATATGGTACTTTATTATTCAATCAGTAAACACAAATTCATAAGTGAAAGCCAGGAGGGAATCAAAATTTACTTAGAATGAACAACTTATGAATCAGTTTGTTTTTAGCGATGGTGGAACGTTTTTAATTTAAAAAAAAACAAAAACTTAAACCTTTTTGGAACAATGTCTAGAATTGAAAACGTTGAGCTTCAACAAAGGCAGGAAGAGTCGAAAGAAGGGAATGTAGTTTAATTACAGGGTAGAACGGGAGTGGACCACAGAGAGGGGGGGAGAGAGATGGAGGGGCGGATTGGATCATTATGTTAAGAGTTTGATAGAATCAAAATTCTCAGAACAAGTGAATTTTTTTTTTTTTCAGAGCAATTCTCACAAAACATTGTGATTGTATTCATTTTAAATGTTTGGAAACCCAGATGAGGCTTGGTACTTCTGCTAGTTCAGTTCGCATTGTAGGTTAGTTGATATTAAGATATATTGGGGGTTCCAAAAAATTACGAATAATGAAATATTAGGGATAGTCTTTTATTGCACTGAGATTTTGAACTGAAATTCTACTTGTAGAAACAACGGACTTGGTGAATCCTTTCCATAAAATTTGAATTCTTACTCTCAATTTATGTGACCACACGGATGTTTTGAAAACAGTTTGGTTCCTACTGAGAACGAACCAGAGAGGGTCACTTCAAGCAAAACTCAAACTACACATCACCTGCAGGAAATAAGCTCTAGTAAATCATTTGTGCAGTCAAGCAATTAAAGCGTAATAACTCAAATTCTATAGAAAGAATTTAACGCATCTGTAGCTTCCACTGTTAAAATCTCAATACAATAAAAAGTATTTCTGAGTTTTCATTGTCTGCATTTTTTCGGAACACTCAGGATTGCCCTCACGTAGTTATGTTTTTACTTACCTATTCGGGCTAAAACTCGGCCTCATACAGCCAAGGGCTAAATGGAAAAATATATTGGTTGGAGGATACCTTCACACCAATCTTTCAATCTAAATCACACGTCGGTCAACCAAGACCTGTGGGTCAAATCTGGTCCGTGCTTTTCATCAGACCTCCTGAATATGTCACGTTGTATGATCTTTCTTATTTCCCGTCTTTATCTAAGGTTAACGAACAATGAATTCAGTATTGATCAAGAAAAGGGATAGATTCGGTTCAAATACTGCAATGTAGTTCTACACAATTTTTGATAGTGTTTGGCAACATTTGTAATAAAACTTAGTTTCCAATTGATGAAAAAAAGAGAGAGGATGGTGCAAAGAATATTTTGGAAAAATCTTTTTGGAAAAATGGACACTGTCTGGTCTACTTGACCGTTGCCTTTTGTTTCTATCCAAGAAATGTGTTTCTATTTGTATTTCCCATGAGTTATAAGTCATAATGCTGCGCTTACAATGTGAGATGTTGAAACAATGTTTTAGCTTCTTAAATCGAGAACGTTTATCTTTTCGTCCCGTTTTTTATTCTGAGGAAATAATGATAACAATAAAAACTATATGACAAATTAAAAGAATATTTCTCTTTCTTTGTCCACTCTTTCAATCCTTCCTCTCTAATGAACGTGATCACCTATTCAAATTTGGTCAAAACGAAATATATATTGGCATTCATGGACCTGTATTATTTTTTTCAGTGATCACAAACGAATGAATGCTAAAATCTCAAAGTAGAATTTAATAGTTCTCATTGATTAAGGGTACTCAGAAGCGGCGCAGAGGGCCCTGCAAACCTCACAACTGGGGGAGGAACGCACAGGGGACCTGATGGGTCGATTTAATTGAGGAACAGAAAATAAAAATTCAAAGTACTAAGCTCCAGAGTTTTGAACAGTACAAATTTGAACTGTACAAATTATCAAAAAAAAGCGATAATTTGATTAATGTTCAAACAGTAACAGAGAATGTAATTTTTTAAAAAAAACAGAAAGTATCAAAAAGCTCCTCAAATCAATTATTTGTGAAAATTTGACCTTTTTTACCAGCTTTGCTGACGTGTTGCCGCTTATATTTTGTTTACAACTTAGTTTGTTACGACTGCAGCAACCAAGAAATGATTTTCAAATCTGAAATTGATTAAAAACTTTGAAACTAAATTTCACAAGAAAGGCTCCCAGAAGTTTCCGTTTCAAGAAAATGAGCTCGTAAATTGTCCTTAATTAGCTAATCAATTCTTTGCTGCCGCAAGGTCCCTAAAGAGAGGTTTTCAAGTTGAAGATAGATTAGCCCATAGCAACCCTACCACGCACTTTTTAACGCTAAATAGCAAAATTTAAGAATCAGTTTTGAAAGTTTAATTTAAGTGTTGATTAAAAAAAAATAGCACGTTTGTTGTAAATATGAGGCAGATACTTTTTTTGTACTCGCAGTAGATTTCTGAGCGAAGGGTCCAAAATATATCCTGATTTTCTTTCGAATTAAATTTCTAGGAAAAAAATATACTCAAATTTGAAAAAAAAAGTTCATCAAAATCGGCCCATCAATATACTCAAGTTAGATTTTGAAATTTGTTCGTAAATTGAGCTAAATCTATTCCATGCAAATTCTAATACTTCATGGGTTCACGGATGTAAACAAGTTTTTGACTGCAATCATCACTAGGTGTACATTGTTTGCACAAAAAAAATTCAGTATATAATCTTCTACCATCTTTTTGTTCCTGTCGATAATCTAAAAAATATTATAATATGATTAATAGATTACACGTTCCAGACGTTTATATCGACACAAGTCAATTTCTGTCAAAAGACTGTGATAGTCTCTGAAGCTTCATTCCAAAAAATTCACAATATAAGACTACACTTGACATAACTCCTTTATCTTCATTCTTTAAACTGTTTTGTATTTTGTTTTAAATAGAATAAACTGAACAAGCCTGGTAGTAATATCATTCTATTATTAGAAACAAAGTTCAAAATCAGAATGAATGCCCCTTATATTGTAAGGGGGCGGGAATTTTACAATTTTCTGTAGGGTGCAGTTAGACCTATTGAAGTTTATGTAGGTGTATATTTATACATTGAAAAGAACATTTACAAGCCAGGTAGCTACAGGATTCAACTCCACTTTTAGTTCGATTCCAACTGAAGATGATTACTACAATTTTTATACTGTATTTATGAGAAGTTAAAAAATATGTAAAATATATCTTCTACTATAAATGTATTTAATTCTTAGAATCGGGCAAGCCAGTGCGTATATATTTATTGATATTCAAGATTTGTAAGATCAGTTCAGTTCTGTCTGTAAGATAGACAACCATTCACTTGATCATGATTTCAAATTGCAGTAGGGAAAATTAGATTCCATAAATATATCTATTAGCATGAAATAAGTCCTTGCGCAAATCTTATATAAAAATTTTGGTATAAATGTAACACTTGCCAATTTAGCTCAACCGGTAAGAAGCATGACTACGAGTTTGTTGGTTCGATTTACAGTAGAGGGAAAGGTGAAGTTTTCTCTTAATGTGCTTGCAACGGCAGAAAAGTAAAGTCAACGCCAGGTTTTCATTGAATTTTGACAAAATTAGTTAAAAAAAACAAGCTGGTATAATTGCTGTTAGAAACGGTCATTCAGAAATGTCAAAATAGGTTTCTCCAGTTTCAAAGTGATCAAGCTGGCTGGCTGTGTATGTATGCATTACGCGTAAAGGCCGAAACATTGAAGATGGAAGGCTGAATTTTTCAAAATTTGCTCATTGTTATGTCCTGTACCCCAACCCCTAAAAAACTTCTCTTCAGTGACTAATGAGACCTGTTTATTGTTATTCTCTTTGACCCACGAGACGTGATAACATTTTTAATCCGATCTGCCTTTAAAAAAAGATTACCGATCCTAGTCTACATCTATTTCTTCTATTGGGTCTTCATCATAGTTTACTCTAAGCTGTGCGTGTGTGCACACGTACACGTTTTGCGAAGGAAATAGATGTGTGCAAAAGGAAATTAATCTGCGCCCGAAAGGTTTCAAATTTTTTCAGGTAACTTACTGAGCTCGAAAAAACATTGACTCACCGAGTCGTATTCAAAAGTGTGCACACACATTGGAAACAATTTAAACACGAGATTTTTTGATTCATTGTTAACAAAAAAAAATGTGAGAACATTGGTATGGATATCCATTTAATCAAAGTTTCCAAAAAATTGACGGAATAGACTTTTTCAGTTTTCAAGATGGTCTGGCTGGCTATGAATTTAATTATGTATCACGCGTACACACCACACCAGTTAGGACAAGCAGTGGTAAATTTCAACATTGACTCCTTATTATCTCAACAAAAAACATTTTTGTTTTTGAGACCCTCTTTGGCCGAAAGGTTTTTTAGGAAGGGGTTAATTTGCAGATGTAAGTTAATGCAAAATTGATCCCTTAATTTGTGTCCGGCTGCATTCATGTTTATTCTTCAAAGTCTCTTTCCAGTGATCCCTATGCAATAACAAAAAGACAGGAGTAAATAATCCCTTGATCTTTCCTTTTTCCAATTTTATAATTTATCACCCCAACATAGCATGCAACCAAAAGACGTCTGTCGATTGTTCAGATCTTTTTCATTACATCTTCATCATCAACAACCTTTTAGCGTCCGCCGTTGGACATAGACCTTCCCTAAGATTCGTTACGCCTCCTTATCATGGGCATCGTAGAGCCAATACTTTCCAAACTTGACTAGTTCGTATCGCCATCTTATTTTCTGCCGGCCAGGATTTTGCGTGAGATTTAATCGTGAGTTGGGATTTTCAACAGTTGTCTGACCGTCTTGTAACATGACCAGCCCATCGGCATCTGAGTTTTCTAATGGATTATATGATATCTCTGATTCCAGTTTTCCCCCTAATATATTGTGCTGTCTTGTAATCTCTCCATGTGATGTTGAGAATGATTATTTCATGTGCAAATTGCAGGGCTCAATTTTCTGGTTAGATCCCATGTTCCAGCTCCATATGTGACAATCGGGAAAATGCAATGGCTATATACTTTTTGTTTTACGACTGATGGAATTTTTTATCCTCGAAAGTTGAGTTTGCTCTGCCGAAAGCTCATACAGTGATTATTGCTTTATTTCCTCTCTTGAAGATTTAATCGAAATTCGTTGTCCTACGTAGATGAAGTGGTCTTCTTCCTCCAGCTCAGCGTTTTTGATTTTGATCGTTGTGTGTTTGTCTTTGACATGTTAGTCGTACATGACTTTTGTTTTACTCCAGTTCATGTAGGAGGCCATCTTTCTTCATTCAGTTCGTTCAACGTTAGTCGGAGGCCGTGGGGGGTTCTCAGTAGAAAGAACAATGTCGTCCGTATGGACCTTTTCGTGCCCTGAGTGATATAAGTATAATTCTAAGGTATGATCTGCAGGTTTTTCAGTTTACGGGCAAGGTGCTGGTATTTTTCTCTTTTCTCCTTCTTCTTCTTCTTCTTTTTCTTCTTCTTCTTCTTTTTCTTCTTCTTCTTCTTCTTCTTCTTCTTCTTCTTCTTCTTCTTCTTCTTCTTCTTCTTCTTCTTACAGTCATCTTCTCCAACTCCCTCCTCCACATTCTCCTTTTTCGTACATTTTCTCAACGCCCCCATCTCTTTCACACTTTTCATCATCATCATCATCATCATCATCATCATCATCATCACTGACTTCCTCCTCCTCTGCTTCTTCTTTTACATCTTCTCGAAGTCCCCCTCACACACTCCCATCCTCCACTTCCCTCCTCCTCCTCCTCATCATCATCATGATCATCATGGTCTTGTTCTCCTTTCATTCACTCTTTCTTTTATCAATGGTCTATATCTTCTCTGTCCTGCCATCGATTCAAATAGTTTTTTGATCAATCGCAGTCAGGAGAGCAGACATGTAATTTTCACTCTCTGCCTCCAATCAGATATTGTTTTTGATCATTAATTTGCAAGGATGATCGCCAGGTTAAGAGAAAAACAGCCGAAATTATCGACCATCCATCTCATTCAATAAAACTAGGTTCTGCTTATCAGAAACCGTCAACCAAAAACGATCAACATAGGTTTCTCCGGTTTTCAAGTTGGTCTGGCTTGGTAACTGGGTTGCTGGCTCTCTACGTATGTATGCGTCAAGCGTAAAAGTCTCGGGAAATAGTCAAACAAGACTGTATACTTACGTTTCTTTAGTTTTCAAGGTGATCCAACTGACTATGTATGTATGTATCTATGTATGTATATATGTATGTCTCACGTGCATTGACCGATCCATAGGAGCTAGAGGGCTGAGAATTGAAATATTTATTTTTTATGATGTCTGGAAAAAACTTTTTTTTTTTTAAATCCTTCTTAAATAGTGTTTTCAGTGGATGATTCACTTGGAAAGTAGATTTATGCTAGATTGGATGGTTAGCTTATGACCGGCAGCGCTGATGCTTTTTCTTTTGTTGTAAATTTGAACTTTTCAAATGATCACTGACCATCATAAGGAGAGAGCTGTAAACTATCTATTGACCACTTCTTTTTCACATTTTTCCGTTAATCACTCCCAACACGACTCGTTGCCAAAAGACGTTGTTCAAGTGACAGTTTCTGTTAAGTGACCAACCATCTTTCTTTATGCCGTCTCAAATAAGAAATACAATAATCATCTTGCGATCTAAGAAGATTAGCATAGATGTTCATTTGCCTTTTGTGAAAAACTGGAAATATTCGTAGATTACTGAGTTAGTGGCTTTCTTAAAGAGAGAAAAAAATGACATGTCTGTTTAATCACCAATAGAAACTGTCACATAACCCAGGTCTTTTGGCAGTGTGCAATAATACGGGAAATCAATTGAAAAATAATGGGAAAAGGTGATCAATGGATAAGTTACTTTTCAAACCTTTTATTGGGTAGTGATCAGAAAAAAGTCTGAATCTTCAAGAAACAAACATGAATCCTGTTTGTCAGTGACGTGAATGAATTTGACATGCAAATTTGACACTGAAAATTGAATCCCCCACTATAATAATTTAGTTAGGGGTAGAAAAATAAAACGTTTTCAACGCATAATTTCTCGCTCAGTAAGTCTGGTTATCAGGCCTGTATGCGTGATAGGTACGTACATAAACAGCCAGCAGGATTAACTTGAAAACTAAAGAAACCTATTTTGGTAGTTTTGGTGACTGTATAGGTTGATGGTTCCCTATAGAACACGAGATTCTTCTTCTCTATTTTCGATTCGGAATTAATTTACAGAGACGCGTCAGATATGTAGGAGATAGTAAACTCGATGGAGAAATGAATTAGTCCATACATCAAAATTATCTGATTTATTGCGTTGCCGCTACATATATATATATATATATATATATATATATATATATATATATATATATATATATATATATATATATATATATGTACTGTACATTCTGCTTAAAAGGACCAATTCAGTAAGAACAAAATTCTTAAAACTGTAATCATGGCCGATTTACTTCAGTTATTGTGTCCAATGCGTCGGTTATTTGAACCAAACAACAGTGCTACCGAAATACCATTTTCAAAATGAAATCTTTTAGAATTACTGAACGTATGCTTCTGTTCTGAGAAAAAGAATAACGCCGTTCAAATATTTTAAATCCTTCATTGAAGTTGAACATAGAATATTTGAAAGAAAGAAGAAATATGTGTCGTTTAATATCTCAAAGTAATACTGTCTGCTCGCTGGGATTTGGAACAGAGATATACTATTAAAAAAGTCGGGGGATGAAACAACCCGATAAATGGCGTAAGTATTCAGACTTTGAATGAACAAGGTAAAACAGTGTGTGTGAGTGGGGGGGGGGGAGATTTCAAATCCTAGGTAACAGACTGTTTGCCCTCGATGTATGAAATGTGCAAACTTTATGACTTTGTGTCAACTTTGAGTCAACTGATGAAACGCAATTTTGTGTCGTACCTTTTTAACATTTCAAACTAGTTGATGCTGAACCAATGTTGGATACAGTATACTGTGGCGGAGGTATACAGCAAAAACGGACTAACGTTGTTGTGGATCTTATGCAATTCATTCCCCTTGATTTCAAAAGTTTTTGGATGTTTTGTATACATAAAATTAACTTGTTCAGTTAATCAGAACAGTCAATTATTGGGGCAAAATGAGTCCAGATGCAATTTATTAACCAAAATACACTTTATGTATGTTTTGTATTGTGGATGTGTGGCGATCCAACAGAATGTTGATGGAAATGACAACTGGAAGGTGAAGGGAGAAACTCAAAGTCTTTTATTATTCCATGGGCGTATTTCAATGCATTTCGACGGGGACAAGCCATCTTTTTCCGAGAGACGATATTTTCAGTAGATCACAGAGAAAAAATGTTTTTATTGCATGTTCGATGCTGAAGAAGAGAATGTGAGTATTTCTGCTTGATTCTTTGATAGGAGCAGAAGAGGATAAACGCACACATACACAAACACACACACACACATACACACACACACATACACACATATATATATATATATATATATATATATATATATATATATATATATGTATCATAATTATGTTATCCAGAGCCAGCTCTTTGTTGTATTAGAACTCTTCGATGTGGCTATAGACAATCCAATATCCATTCCAGTACCGCTAGGTAGGGTCGAAATTTTCGCTTCAGACTGGAAGGCAGATGCTCTACTGAACAGTCAGTAGGACCGAATTAAGCAATATATTTATGCATGATTTCCCATCTACTAGAGTGCTCCATTCAGGAGTTGGACGAGCATTGGTATGGTAGCTTATGGTAGACGAGTGCCCTACCCAATAGTGCTCAACCCTAGATAAGGGATATATATATATATATGTATATATATATATGTATATATATATATATATATATATATATATATATATATATATATGTGTGTGTATGTATGTATACATATGTATGTATGGATGTATATATATATATATATATTCAAAAAACAAATTTGTTTTGCACTTCCTTACTTTTTGTTCTTTCATGTTGCAAGCAGTTAACTCTCCTATCACCTGGAACGATGAGCTTTTTTCAATTTATGGTATGGACTTTTGCAATGCTAAATTAAAAAAGATTTCATTTTTTTTTTTTTTTATTATTATTATTATTATTATTATTATTATTATTATTATTATTATTATTATTATTATTATTATTATTATTATTATTATCATTATTATTATTATTATTATTTGATTTTGATTAGAATCTGATTAGAAAATATTTTACAGAAAATATCACCAGGAGAATATCAGGTATGACGGTGTTTGAATAAAATACAAAGCCTCAAAATACCAAAGGTTCTAGAAAGTAAAATCTTCCATTGAAAGTATAATTAAACAACATTTTCATTCTAGATTAACGCATAATGAAATTAGAAGCCTGTCTTTTATTCCTAATTGGAATGTCAGTTTAGCACGTTGAATACAATATCATATCCTGACGAATTAATGATACAAAATCTGATAAAGAACGAAAGATGAGCCTTTAATCACATTACTGTTTCAATATCCTATGAATATGCCGTTTAAATATACCTTTCGATTGGAAATTATACTTTTAAGAACCTCTCGATAACTCTCCGATTTTTTTATATGCCGGTTAATCACTGCGATCGGTTTATGTACGTCAAAGCAAAGATTACTGGGAAAAGTGCCTTTCGGAAAATCACTAAAACCAGAGAGACCCGAAAGTTGCTTTACCAGAGTATTAATCAATCAACTCAGTTGTATTCCAGCTGAATGGAGTGTTCATTAAAGTCATTAAAAAAATCATATTAAAACAAATGTTCGATCAAATGACTTCGCTTCTCCCCCCCTATACAGAACTGACTCCTTCATTCGCAAGTCTGGTTGATTGATCGATAGGAATTGTCACGGGACCAACATCTTTGGACAGCATGCCTTGTTGAGGGTGATCAATTGAAGAAAGGGGAAGAAAAAGTGATCGCTGAATAAGTTTGTTCTCACACTAGTCAGTTTTGGTTAATGGTTACCAATAAGAGAAATGAATGAAGCAAATTGACGAAACGGAATGGGAACAAAAGAGAGAAAGAGAGAGAGAGTGGGGAGGGGAAGAAAGAGACAGA
>OY735226.1:6337959-6347959 GCA_963457665.1 Thysanoteuthis rhombus | reverse complement strand
GACTTCGTTTTCCCTGGGTAACAACAATGACCATGACAATGTCAAGGACAACAATAATGAGCCTCACAGAAATTAAAACCCTTCAAGGTTACTGTGCAGTTTGGAATTAGGTGTGCAACTTTATTTCAACTGCTCTGGAAGATGTATAAAGAAAATAAGCCATAGAGTCCATTGCCGTCTTTTATCAGTCTTTTCTGAAAATGGCCTTAAATTATATCTAGAGTTATCTAGATTCCCATGCCTTTCATCTATAAAAATATCTAGATATTATTTTATTAAGTTTCCTTCCATCATCGAATTTGAAGATTTTTTTCCGGTTGAAGGAAATGTTTGTACAATAGTTGAACCATCTTTCGAAACTCTGAAGTTGAGTCATTTAAGATAAAGAGTGGGATTAAATGTTCTGAGAAAAGATCCTTCCTGACCGCAAAGATGCTTTCAATGCATATTGGGTTGTACGGGATATAATTATCAATGGTAACCTGAGCAATCAAAATATGAACATTTTTTTTTTCGTTCATTTATTTTTGTTTGCAGCCAGCTTGTCATAGGTTTCAGGGTGGTAACCAAGGAGAATCTTCAGCTTGTATTATTGAGCATAGTGTAGAGAACAATATCCTCCTGGTCATGGAGATTACTGGATGGCAACGAGAGGCTCTGTACACGATCCCCAGCTTTCTACGGCACCAGTCATTCCCCAAAACTCATCCATTTAGATATTTTCCAACACTTCAGAATATGTACGAGAACCAATGTGTCCAAACTGTCCGATATGACACACTTAAATCTGTTCATCTTTCCTTTAAATGTCAGAATATCCATACTTTTACAAACCGTTTTTCCAGACGTTGACTCCCAAATTCTTGATACATTTTCTGTATCTTTCCTGATATCACCCAAAGGCCCCTGTCGCCCAGTTGTCTGGACAGTTGGACGCAGTTACGATGGAATTGACAATGTGGATTCACTGAAGCATGTTATGGCTCTGTATAAGCAATGACAAGTCATATCAAGCCTGACTAGGACTCAGCAAGATTGCTTTAAGGTCTCCATTCAGCCTATGACTTTTATACGGCTAGCTAAGATCTCACCGTGTAGTTAACTCCATGCCAATCATTTGGTGACGGGTCTGGATATTTTGGTATTTTGAAACAAAATGGTCTCCTGCAATTGATTAACACTGGCCTTATTCCATGGTACCAGAACAACTACCCGTGGATACAACTGTCCCTTAGATAACTTTCCCTTAGATAAATGATTTTTGACAATATAATCTTGTTTCGTGAGATTCAGGAAATTATATTCTTTAAATATGATAGCATTTTTGAATTAATCAGACCCAGTACTTTTTTTATCCGGCTAAAATATTGTCAAGAATTATTTGAAGGGATGAAAAAGACAAACTAACATTGTAATTTAGGGGAATTGCCAAATGAGCTTGTTAAATAGCCTCAAACATTTTAGAAGGGATGCAATCATGTGAAAATACCACATAGTTTGTGTTCGTTCAAATAAATTTATTGTTTCAAAAAATTTCGACCAAGAGATTCAATTTGCAATGTGTGTTTATGCTAAATTTGTTTCTATTTTGAAAATTCAAACTTTTTAGTAGTTACTGCACTACAAAAGGCGAGAGAAGTAATTTATTCATAGATTAGCACTATTTGTTTCATTTCATTGCACCGAACACAGTATAGTGCCGAAAGACGTAGGCCAAGTTACGTTTTCTATTGAGCGACTAACAAAACGAGTTTTATAATTCTTATCTTATTACGTCTGGAAGACCGAAGAAGATATTGGCTGAAATCCACTTAAAGGCCAATCTATTTGTGGAATTAGAATTGCATTTTAGATTATTTGTGAGGCCAAAGGAGACATCGTCGAAAAATTAGGGAAAAATACAAAAGATTAGAATATTAATCCAAATAACCTGTGGAATGACAGTAATTGTAAGATGTATATCTGTGTATATATGTCAGATGTATCACACTGTCTGTTGCACAGAAAAAACTACCAAATCGTATATATATATACATATATATATATATATATATATATATATATATATATATATATATATATATATGATAAGTAGTTTTTCTCTCTCTCTCTCTCTCTCTCTCTCTCTCTATATATATATATATATATATATATATATATATTGAGAAAGAAAGAGAGAGAGAGACATGGATACAGCACCACCCAGGAATGTTGCCATTCTTGAATTTTTCGTATAACCTGTACAATATCCTCCGAAATAAATGGGAATTTACCATACCTTTAGCATCAGAATATTTTGACGTTGACCGAATTCAACACAAAATCATGATTTTTCAACTTTCATTTAGTAATTACAAAAAAGAAATTGTAAAAATATGAACTCAACAGTAATATTGACACTCTTTCTCCATATTTGGTTGCATGTCCTCTCTGGCAACGATGACTACTTCCATCCATTAGCCTCTTGTACTTGTCAGCTGGTGGTTTCTCCAATTCGTTTTTCTTCAATTTGTACAAACTCTTGAATATTTGCTGCATTTCAGTGGGGTACTCATTGAAAGAATATAACAGCAGAACCCTGCTTCCTCCAAAGATTTCCAAAGGAATAGGAATAAAGACTTATTGCTGGACAGTGAAAAATTATTCGTTTCCTCTTTTTCAAACGTCAGGCGTAACTTTGAATGCATTTTTCCATGTTTTTATTGTACTTCATTACTCATGATATTCAAACAAAACTATTTTTATGCTTTCTCCAAAGATATTTAAATGAATACATCACGACTTATTTTTGGTCAGTTGAAAACTTATCATTCTCTCTTTCTCAACAATTATATATGCTTTTGGGTGTGTATTTCAGTTTTTCATTATGTTTGAATACAGATGTCATTTGGACCAGAACTAGTTTCCTGCTTTCTCCAAAGATATTAAATGGCATTACTTATTATTATTATATTGACTCATTACTAGACAGAAAAACTGTTCATTCTCCACTTTTTCAGCTATCATGTGTGCTTTTGGGTGAGTTTTTCAGGTTTTTATTACGTCTGAATACACATGATGTTTGGATTAAAAGTAATTTCTGCTTTTTTCAAAGTTTTTCAAGGGGATAAAGATCAGGACTCATTCCTTATCAATTAAAAACTTTTCATTTTCCCCCTCTCCAACATTATGTGTGTTTTCGGATTTATTCTTCTTTTTAATTATGACTGAATACACATGATCTGCAGACCGAAACAAGATTTCTGGTTTCTCCAGAGAGTTTCATCTGGATAAAAATCAGGACTCATTGCTGGTCAGTTAAAAGCTGTTCATTTTCTCTTTCTCAACCATTATGTGTGCTTTGGGGTATATTCTTTAGGGTTTTTTTTATCATGGTTGAATACACAGGATATTCAAATCGAAATTAGTTCTCTGCTTTCTCCAAAATTTTTCTAAAGACTATAGGTTGGGTCGCATTGATGGACTGTGAAAAACTGTTCATTTTCTCTTTAACAACCAATTTTGTATTTTGGGGGATGTATTCTTCAATTTTTCATTGCGCTTGAATACAGATGATATTTGGACAAAGACTAGATTTCTACCTTCTCCAAAGAGTTTCAACGAGGTAAAGATCAGGACTTTTTTGCTGGTCAGTTAAAATCAGTCCATTTCTTCTTCCTCTACCTGTATGTGTGCTTTTGGATGTTTTTTGTTTTGTTTTTTTTATTTTTTGCTTTCTTTTATGCTTGAATACACATGATATTTGGATCAACACTAGTTTTTTGCAGCCATCAAAATCTTTCATTTGGACTGATATCAGGACTCATTGTTTGTCAGATAGAAAATTTCCATATTTTTCACTCTTGAATATTATATGTGCTTTTGGATTTATTCTTTAGTTATGTTTCAATTATGATTGAATATACATGATCTTCAGACCCAAACTAGTTTTTTTGCTTTCGTCAATTTGATACAGATAAGGACTCATTGCTGTTCATTTAAATTCGTTCATTTTCTCTTCCTCAGCCTTCATTTGTGTTTCAGATGTATTGTTCAGTTTCTTATTATGCTTGAATACAAATGACCTTCAGAGCAAAACTAGTTTTCTGTTTCCTCCAAAGATTTACAGTGGTATAGGTATTAGAACTCATTGCCGGTCAGTTAAAAACCGTTGATTTCTTCTTTCTCAACCATTTTATGTTCTTTGGGATGTGTTGTTCAGTTTGTATTATGCTCACATACACGTTGTATTCGGATCAAAACTAGTTTCCCTCTCTCTTCAAAGATTTAAGTTGAGTTTTATCGCTGGACGGAAAAAAACTGTTCTTTTTCTCTTTTTCAACCATTATGTATGCTTTGGTATGTATTCTTTAGTTTTTATATCATGCTTGAATAAACATGATAATCAGACTAAAATTAGTTTTGCTTTTTCCGAAGACTTTCAATGGGATAAATATCTGTACTCGTTGCTTGTCAGACCATCACATGAGCTTTTAGGTGTATTCTTCAGAGGTTTTTTTTATTTTGCTTGAATACACATGATAGTTAGATCAAAACGAATTTTTTGCTTTCTTCAAATATTCTCAATTGGTTAGAGACATGGACTCATTACTGGTTAGTTGAAATCAGTTCTTTTTCTCTTTGTCAACTATCATGGCTGCTTTTGGATGGATTCTTTATTTTTTTTTTCTTTTGTTTAAATGCACATAATGGTCGGATCAAAACTAGTTTTCTGCTTTCTCAAAAGACATTAAAAGGGATAGAGGTATTTACTCATTGCTGGACAGAAAAAAACTGTTCATTCTCTCTTTTCCAACCATCATGTGTGCTTTTGGATGCTTTCTTTAGTTTTTTTTTTCTATTATGCTGGAATACACATGATATTCGAACAAAGACTACTTTCTTACTTCCTTTGAAGATTTTCAATTGGATAGAGGTAAGGACTCATTGCTGGAAGTTAAAGCAGTTCATTCCCTCTTTCTCTATCATTATGTGTGCTTTGGGATGCATTCTCCCGTTTTTTCTATTATGTTTGAATGAACACGTTATTTGGACCAAAACTAGTTTTCTGCTTTTTCCAAAGATTCTCAAAGGAATTGAGGTAAAGACTTATTGCTGGTCAGTTAAAATCTGTTCATTTTCTCTTCCTCAAGCTTTATGTGTGTATTGCATGAGTTCAGTTTTTCTATAATGCTTGAATACACGTCATTTGGACCAAATCTAATACTCTTCTTTCTCTGAAGATTCGTAATGCAATAGAAGCTATGATTTTTAATTCACATCCGGTCGGTTTGGGATAGTCCATTGTTCCTTTTCCAATCATCCATGCATGTTTTCGGATGTGAGCTTTGGATTTTTACAGTATCGGAACACCCTTAGACAAAACGTAGTTTCCTGTCGTAGGTAATTTATATTGCCATAAAAAAATCTCAGCAATCTTTTGATTTCACAATGCCCTTGATACGTTCAAGGTCTCCAGTACCAGAGGCAGGAAAGCATCCTCATGTTTTAATTTGGATTGGGTTTTCTTCCCCGTGTGAACTTTGTCAATAAGCAAATTGCTGATAAGCATTGCCCAAAAAGATTTATTCGGTAACATCTTCCCATAGAATATTTGCCAAAAAAGATTGTCATTTGTCCAAGTACTTTTGAGGAAAAATCGATCATTCCTGTTTTTGATTGTCCTTTTTCCTTGAAATTGGATTCTTCTGGTCTTTTGCTTAAAATAAAATAGAGTATTTTACCCAAATTTAAGTATGATGGATGATCCTGCTTTGGTGCCTCTGGTACTGGAAGTTTTGACCACATCGGAGGAATCATGAGATCAAAGGATTACTAAGGGTCAGTTCTACCTTTCCTTCTCCGATTTTGCTGATTAATTGGTTTTCTTAGCCTCATCACGCATCTGTTTCCTACGCGCAGCGTCCTTCTCTCCGCTGCCTTGCTCCACTTCCCGCATTTCATTTCAACCCTATTTTATAGCTAATTACCTTTTCTTTTCATTTTTCTTCTGTCATTATTCAGTTCAGCTTTTTCTGTTTATTTATTCCTGTCCCATTGTTCCCAAAGGGTCACCGTTCCTTCCGAAAAATACTTGCAAGATTGATGCACCCCCTGACGGATAAAATTCTTCAGAGACATAGAAGTTGCTACCATCCATACTGGCCCAATGTTGCCAGCTAACAGTCATTCCCCTGTTTTAGGTGTCGTCTCCCCACTTGACCTGGAACCTTATCAGCCAGGGATTCTCTAAGCAGTCATGTTAGATTTCTCCGGTTATCGTAATTTTTTTCCCCGTGAGAAAATGTACACATGGACATTTTTAATGACTCCCAGTCACGCGTATATCCACATTCAATGCATGCAGGACACATCTACTTTCAAAGACAGGTACAACGCAACCTTCAGATCCACGATATGCGCACTCTTTTATCAGCAACGTTGGAGAGAAAAAACCTTTTAAAAGACCAGGAATAATTGAAAGTACTTTGCAATAAAGATATAAAAAGCATATAACATGAATTTCGGGAAATTCTTTGAACAGACAGAAACATCCCCCCTTGTCAATACTTCAATATTATGAGTTTAAAAGGAGGAATTTTGCTTAAATACACAATGCATATATATATATATGTATATGTATATATGTATATATATATATATATATATATATATATATATATATATATATATATATATATATATATTGTCAGATGAATACTTATATATGAATGCATTATCAAATGTGGAACACATCCTCCTTTATTAAACCGAATTCTTGATGCCGAACAAGGACATCACAGAGAAATAACGCGACATAGTGACTCTACAAAAAGAAAGAATGTTCAAGTTCCGGTTTACCGCGCATGAGTGCTTTCTGCCTCTCAGGATAATCCAAGTGATGCACTTAGAAATATTAGACCAGCTTCGAAAAACGGGGATTATTATTAACCAAGATTGTCGTCATACCGACGAGTAGGGAAAAATAAGCGGCAAAGCTGACAAAATATCGAAAAGTATCTCATCTGTCAAATTATTTACATATATCTATCCATCTATATCTATCTACATATTTATATATATATATATATATATATATATATATATATATATATATATATGTATATATATATATATATATATATATAGAGAGAGAGAGAGAGAGAGAGAGTGAGAGAGAGAAAGGGAAGAGATGGATAGACATGGACAGACAGATATATATTTTATGCAACACCAACTCAATGAAAATTAAATAATCGAGGCTCTTCTGAGCAAAGCAAAACAGCCCATCATCAATAAGATACATTTTCAACATTGCACTAATTTCAGAAACAGATTCATTTAGGATCAAGCTAGTTAAAAAGAAAGCAAGACTTGAAGTACAAATATGAAACTGTTATGATGTGTGATTCTGATCTGCTTTTGAAAACAACTATTACACTTTCTTGATAATGATCAATGATGATCGAGAGATCTTGAACCAACAGCTTTGAAACATCAAGGATATCAGTGTTTAATGTTTTTGTACGCAGATTATTAAAAAATAACCAATATATGCTTTAAGAAAAGGACATATATGATTCGATAGCGTGATTAAACATTGCATCATATTACATGAAAACTATTTGAAATGATCTCCCATTATTACACTGTGAATAAATCATTTGACTCTGACAAAATAAATTGGATAAATGATTAGAGAAAAAATGATTGCGGAAGGAAACGAACCTGCGACCGATAGGGTAACCACTTTGCTCATACCATTGAGATAATGATATATAATACAACGCATTCGATGATTTTACTTTTATATATAATATATATATATATATATATATATATATATATATATATATATATATATATATATATATATATATATATATATATATATATATATATATATATATATATATATATATGTGTATATGTATATATATATATGTATATGTATATGTATGCATGTATATATATATATATATATATATATATATATATATATATATATATATATATATATATATATATATATATATATACCACTGGAAAGCAATCTTAACAAAGTTACAGCAATCTTGGTAAGCAGCAGTTCGAAATAGTGTACTTCTGTTGGACATGAACTTTCCACTATATATGTATATATATATATATATATATATATATATATATATATATATATATATATATATATATATATATATATGTATATATATGTATATATATATATATATATATATATATATATATATATATATATATGTATATGTATATATATATATATATATATATATATATATATATATATATATATATATATATATATATATATATATATATAAACGGGATCATAGCAAACAACTGATGATCCCAAAAGAGAAATGTATACATTGTACCATAATAACAAAGTACATGTGATGGAGAAAATAAACACTAAAGAAACTTACATAAATTGCATTGACAAATATTGGAAAATGGGTGACTGTAAAGACAGAAAAAAAATTGGAAAAAAAGTTCAATCTGTTTAATGTTTGAAGCTGTAAAGCCTCGTAGAATATATATATATTTATATGTATATATATATATATATATATATATATATATATATAGAGAGAGAGAGAGAGAGAGAGAGAGAGAGGGGGGGGACAGAAAGAGATATGGGGTAGGTCCCATAAGGAACCCAACCTTTTGGGATATTAGCTCTAGAAATAGAGACTACGATACACGTGAGTCTCTCTAGATTCCATGTATTTTCGACGCAGTCTTGCCTACCACTTAATATCTATATCTATATTTGCCTGTTTTGTGGCGTTTGATGGTTGTTTCATTTGCAAAGAAATAAATCATGTGTGCTGCGTTGGGAGCATCGTACTGGTTCGTATTGTTTCATACTTTCCTAAAAATGGATTGAGCAAAGAGTCAGAAGATTAAACTGATTTCAGGATTTCAGTCCCACCGAAAATCCTAGGGTTTCAACACTTTTGTTGAAATTAATTCAGTCTAAATCCTTGATAGAAAATTGAAGGGTGTCCAAGTATTTTTTTCTATCGAGGAGAAAAAAATTCCAGGAACCGCCCCGAAATTCAATCAAAATATTTGTAGTCGGTCACTCTGCAGGAACTATCGCGTGCATAACGTCTATTAGCTGCATGTTGTGAGGTAGGCGATGAATGAAAAAATTAGGAGAAATTTTATCAACGACTGAATCTCTTCTTATGTCTTTTATTGGGCAGTGATCACCAAAGGAAACTGTATTTTCATAGGACAAGGGCGAGCAGTACCGGATACAGAATCTAGGATCAATTTAACAAACCCTATATTGAAAATTGCACCAAACTAATAAAAAAAATATATTTCGAGGGGATATCTAAAAAAAAAGATTTGTTCTTTACATGATAGGGTAAATGTTTAATTTTTCAGTCCTATAGCAGGAGTGGTCTTGCCTGTACACTTGATACATAGGCAAGAGGACAAACAGATCCACTTGGAAACCAGAAAGAAAACTTGTTGATGTTGTCTATTTGAATGTTGGCTGTTTTGATTAACTGTTTCTGAAATCGAAAAAGATCCCTGGATCCGCTTCCAAATTTCATCAATTCCTCCCTTGCACATTGCCCACCATCTGACAGAATGTCGGTAAAGTTTATTGAGATCTTTTGGAGGTATTTTGCGGATGGGTGTGACTTTAAACCAAAGTGATTTAGACTAAAGTGATTTAGACTAAAGTGATTTTGACTAAAACGATTTAGACAAGTGGTTTTTTGGCTAAAATTGTTTTAGAGTGGGAATCCATTCATACATATTCATATATTCTCCTTACCTAACTTGATAGTTTGACAAGAGTGACTACCATTTATTTAAAAATCAATGTATTCTTATTGAATTTGATTAAAAGAATCTCATCTCACGTAACTGCAGAATGTTTTTACAGAACCCTGGTATCTGCGCAACCATCTTCGCAAAACGTTGATCTTGGCGGAAGTATGGAGCTGAAAATCTAACCAAAAGATCGACCCCCAAACTG
>OY735226.1:6330459-6335459 GCA_963457665.1 Thysanoteuthis rhombus | reverse complement strand
ATGATATAACCCTTGCGTCACGGGGATTACTTTTCTTCCCAATAACGATCGCTTCTTTTTCTCAAAACCTTTTAAATATTTTTTGCATGCCATATCACGTCTCTGATATACCAAAAAAACAAGTCTGAAAGCCTGGCCATAAATGCGCTAGTTCTTTATTTTGAAGTTTACATCAAAAATTGAATCAGAACCAGTTATATATATATATATATATATATATATATATATATATATATATATATATATATATATATTCTAGAAGAGCAGTTTTGAATATTCGATAGATTTTTTTTTTTAATTTTGTGTCACTTCTGTCATTTATTTCCCAACATCTGCTTAGGTAATTTATGCAATACATGTATATAACAATGATAATGTCATCCACAGATAGCCATTTCATTGTATTACAACTCTTCAGTGTGGCTATAGACTATCTAGTATCCCTACCGTTAGGTAGGCTCGAAACCTTCACTATATATATATATATATATATATATATATATATATATATATATATATATATATATATATATATATATATCTTCACTATATATATATATATATATATATATATATATATATATATATATATATCTTCACTATATATATATATATATATATATATATATATATATCTTCACTATATATATATATATATATATATATATTACTAAAAAGATAATCATTGAACATTTCTTTAATCAAAATAATATTTATTAAGAATATTACTTTTTTACTATTGATTAAAGAAAATTACTTACCTCACTAAAATTCATCTAAATCTCAGTTTTAAAACTACAAGGTGCAACCAAAAATTTCTGGATTTAGATGAAAACCATCGGCAGCACTAAGTAAGAGACGTAACTTTCATTCCGTTTCTAACCCTGAACAACGTACGTAATACACATTCCGGTATGTCAGTCAGTCACCGCAGTAACGCTATGGATGCTGGCGCCTCTAAAAGAGTGGGGGAAATATACGACTATTCTTTGTTTTGGCTATAATCGAAAAAATTTCAAGATGGTGGCGATTCCCTATTAGCAAACCACGGTGGAATCGGAAAAAAAAACAATTTTTATGTAAAGCAAGGTTCCAAAAGGATTCCAACCACTTTTTGACGACTTGTATCGAAATTTTAAAAAAATATTCAGAATATAAATTACAAAAAAGAACTTAATTCTAATGATGTTTCTGTATCACTGAAAAGCGGGGCTTTAAGGAAGGGAACAACTTAATTATTAACCACTGATAAAAAGGCCACTGGAAGAAAAACAGCGGATGAGTGGGGGCTGTTAGAAGAGAAACAAAAAATTACATAAATTATACATAAGAAGAGAATCGCATTGTATTATCCCACCTTTGTAAACGCTGCGATGTGATTCAACATCTATCACGAGAATTGATTGAAAAAAAAAATGATTCTTCTTTAATGACGTCAGTTAATTGGAAACCGAAGGGCCTTCTCGTGGAGATGTTTGTAAACTCATCTAGAAATCACAAAAAGATGCTGATGATGTATACATTCTAACGTTACAATAAATGTGGAAATTGTTTTCCTCTTATTTGGCTGCAGGTTAATACCTGCTACATTATGTAAACGTTTTATTACATAATTTTCAATTACAAAAAAGAATGGTTGCTCGAGCAGGGCTAGCGCATGATTCAATCATGTCAACTGCTCGGTACCGCATTCTATAAGTACATTGTTGCCAGGTGACTAATATTGTAGTATTGAATCCACATGTACGTACCTTCTAAGCTCTTATCATTGGGTATAGCGTCCAGCCTCTGATCTTTTGGCAAGAAAATAAGAAAATACAAAAATTTAACGGAATCAAGTGAGTCATGTTTTGGTCCCTATTTTAACAAGGCAGGGAACGTGCAAAATACTTCTGATAGGCAAAACATGGCAGAATGAATAGAGAAGAAATAAGGCTGCTGAAAATTAAAAATCATATCTGGCAAGGAAATCATGCCTGCCAGATCATATACAATATTCAAGTACTTCCCCCTTCTTTTTTTTTTACCTCAGATGATAATTCATAGCCTTAGGGAGATCTGGCGTTACGAACAATTCATATCAATACTTTTGTGATCTGTTTATGGGTTTCTCACTGTATTACAGTAAGACAATACATACGAAAAGTTGCTTTTTAGGTCGATCACTAGAGATCATATGCAAAACTGTTGCCGGCAAAATATAAGATGGCATGATAAAATAGACAAGATCAGAAAGTACAGGCTCCGTGACGCCCATGATAAAGACGTTTGGCGAATCCTGCGGGAAGTTTTGGGCCAATGACGAACGCTTAATGGCTGATGACGATGACGATGATTATGATAATCCTAAGACGCTCTTACTTGGAGGATACAACGATTTCCAATTTAATTTGCGATTTCATCAAAATGAATTACCATAACGTTGTGGTGTCTGCGTTCGCGCTCACCATGATAATACTGATCCGATTATAATTATCTGATATCTGTTTATTATGACCAGTGACGAAGTCCCTGTTTCTGTGGCATGCACCAACTTAGTAGTCCTTGTAAGTCTCATATATTTGTCTAGTTCGTCTCTCTATCTAATATTCTGCCGGCCTCGGTTTCGCATATGATCTCGGGAAATCCATGTTGTGAGTCGCAATGTCCATCAGTTGTCCGCCATTCCTGCAACATGGCCGGTCCACTGCCATTTGAGATTTTTAATTGATTCTATAATGTCCTTGACTCATGTCTTTTCCCAGATGCACTGTGCTGTCTTGTGGTCTCTCCGTGTGAGGCCCAGCATAATTCTTTCATGTGCACGTTGCATGGTTCTCAATTTGCAGATCTGTCTCTTGGTTAGGTTTCATGTTTCAGCTCCTTAAGCGACTTTTGGAAGGATGAATCGTTTAAAAACCCTTCTTTTTTAGGATTAATGGGATCTTCTTATTTTTGAGGGTTGAGCTTGCTCTGCCAAAGCCCCAACTGGAAGAATCATACGATTTCCAGCCCAGTTGATCATGATAGTTGACTTTATCATAAAAGGTAGCCAGATTTATAACGAAGGGCTATTCTATGCAAAGATATACTAATTCAAAGATTATTGATGGATAGATAAATGATTACTACTTGGAATTCATTTTATTATGACACCTTGAATTGTTTCAAAGAAAATAGTAGAAATTACTGCTTGGAATTCATTTTTAATTCATCCTATTACAATGCCTTGAATTATTTCAAATGAATTAATGAAAATTTACTGCTTGTAATTCGGGTCAACAGTAATTGGAGAACAGTTCCAAAGATATATTTGTCTTATTTAAAATTCTACTTGGAGTTTTGCTGACGTATATTTACATGTATAAATATATTGACTTCTTATATAACACATTTAATCTTTTTATATATGTATGTATAATTTGTCAATTCCAATCATGTGATATAAACGAGAATTTCACACGTAAGCTCTGTAAATTACCGTGTATTTTAATTATGAATATGAGGGGTCCACTGAAGTTTGAGTGAGCAGGTCTTCAAGGTCTAGATTCAGCCCTGGCAATGGGGTCTGCATTCGATCCTATAGACAAATTGCTTGAGTAAAAAACAATAAAGTTTTCCGAGATGATAAAAAAGATGCCATTGGACTTCAGCATCCAGAGAGTTCTGAGAGAATACACCGCCTGTAGGAGAACTTCGTAGCAGGAGATTTAAATGCCCAGGGGCTTGGTTCCATGAGCAGCCTGCTAACATTTCATATGTTAGTTTCCAGCTTGGGGCAGGAGATGCAGACTCCAATATTACTTGGGTTCGTGAGCAAACTTCCCACTAGCTTTCAATTGTTGTGAGCTTGTTGAAAATAGAGCCCTTTTGAAAGCTTGGGGTCCATATGAACATTGTTATGATTTAGTGAGATATTTTATCGTATAATGTTACTGGAGATACAGTAGGTGGATTATTATTTATATTATATAATTTACGGTATTTAAAGAATTTTGGAGGTCCGAAAGAGGCGGTGATCATTTAATGTGTCGCATTGGCAACTTAAGAACATTTTTACCCGGATAAATGTTTTCGCTTCCTTTGTGTTATTCATATGAGCCAATATCTCACTGTGGCGTTACACGGAACGGTTGGTCTGGGTCCAAGAAATCTGAAATAAATGCATCACTTAGAATCCCGCCAAACACAGTGAACATTTTCACCGATATTTCTTCATTTTTTTTTTTTCTGTAATAGATTGTTGGCTGTTCAGGGTCTTTTTTCGTTTTGAATTCTTGTGATAAACTCATTTTCTTCAGTGCCTGTGTTGATTTCTTTTCTGTATGAAACAAGAAACGACGTACTGAAATTGACTGATTATACAAGCAATAGAGAGCTGGGGGAAAATGACGAGCTGATTGCGGGTCGGGCAACTCTCTTTCACAAAAAAAAACTCTCTTTTTACGCAAAAAAAAACTATACTATTGAAATAAAAAAGAGGTTTTGATTCCAAATTTTGGGATTTTTTTTCATCTGATTATACCCCTCACCTTAATTCTACATATAAAAGTAAGTAAAATAAAATTCAACAACCGTAGCCATCAAAGATGGCAGAGGGTTTCATCTTTTTTCATGTGTTTGTGAGTTCAAGCGCTCCTTGATATACTCTTCTGTCTACAACTTTAGAATCTACATGTTTCTAGATATTTCTTTTACTCTATTTCAGGTGGTCTCCTGTGTTAAACGCCTGTGATGTCATTGATATAATTAATTCTAGCGAGATTTATTCTTTGATGTGATGTCTTTACAAGACTTCGTAAATTTGACGCTAAACTGTAATGGCGTGTTATATTTCTATTTAAACTTGATATTTTCATAATTATTTTTTTCTTTTTTTGAGATGTTGTTTTTCTGTTTTGGCCTGTCTGATCTAGAGATTGTTTAAAAATTACAATAACAGCCCTTTTTTAAACCTTTTCTCATTATACACAACCTCTAGTCTTATTTTTGGGAACGGGTATCTTGCTCAAACAAACTCT
>OY735226.1:6262959-6327959 GCA_963457665.1 Thysanoteuthis rhombus | reverse complement strand
GTGTGTGTGTGTGTGTGTGTGTGATTATTATGAATTATTTTTAAATTCTTTTTGGGATTACTTCCCCTTTGTACACATCCTGCCAAAGATGTGTGATGAGAGAAAGAGACTTGCTGCATTGTAGGGATGGTAAGTGGAATGTAGTTTTCTATTTGATGGGGATTAATGATCGAAGTGAAGAAAAATAACACTATTCCACCCGGTTCCTAATTGCAGCAACCTCAAGAGGATACAATGTATATATATATATATATATATATATATATATATATATATATATATATATATATATAGATAGATAGATAGATAGATAGATAGATAGTGAGAGGGAGAGATAGAGAGAGAGAGAGATTAAGGATGTGCGGTACCCTGACTAATATCATAAAATTGGTGGAAAGTTTGTTGATACTTTTGAGTTTAGAAGTTGGACTCTATCATTATGATCGTCCTCTGTCCAAATCCAAGAAATAAGATTTAAGATACAAATTCTCGGAGGAAAATGAAAATGGTTCAAGTTTTATTTAGATAAAAATAGAAACCGTTAAGTACTTTGTAAATGAATGAAATTAGAATAAATTCTAATTGCAAATATGTATTATATGCATACCTAACGTCATAAAAAATCACTTTGTCTTATGTTTCTTCATAGAAATGAAAAGATAGGATAGAATTTGAAAATAGGGCAGCACTTTGTTAGTACTACGAATCTGCTACATGTTTTTTGGATTTATTATTAAAGGTAGAAATCGACTGCTCTATGTATGAGGTATTTTATGACCCTGGTGTCATATATATATATATATATATATATATATATATATATATATATATATATATATATATAGAGAGAGAGAGAGAGAGAGAGAGAGAGAGAGAGATAGATAGATAGATAGATAGATAGATTTAGATTTAGATATATCCATTTTCATGGCAATGACACTAACGTTAGAATCGAGGTGCAAGATCGTAGTTTGGTAATGGTTTGTGATTTCTTTTTGAAGGGCTAAACCATGAACAAAGTCCATACTACAAGATCAGGAGACCTTTATGAACTCAAGGTAGGAATCGAAGATTGTTGTGCAAACATCCCACTTGAAATACTTTATTATTTCAGAAATGCCCGTGTCAATGTCTGGATAGACTTAGCAGTTCTGGAAAATTTGGCTCAAGGGAAGAAGTTGCTACCAGAGAATTGATTCTCATTTGAACTTGTACGATGTGTATCTTGGTTAGAGGTGTCAAATAAACGTAAATCTATCAAACATTGGGAAATATTTATCAAAAACCGTCAATCAAAACTGTCACCAAAATTTCCAGTACGTTTCTTTAGATTTCAAGCAGGTCTGGCTGGCTGGCTATGCATGCATCTCATGTCCAGGCCAAACCGATGACTGAAAAATTATAACATCATTATTATGTCTAAAAGAAATATCTTTTTGTTTTTTCGAAATTCCCCACCAAGGTAGACGTTTAGTGATAGATTCCATTGTCATTGTAAGTCTGTTGAATTGATCCACAAGTTAATGTCAGGCATTATTAACGCTTGTATTTTGCAATTTCAGTTATTTTCAGTGATCATTGCCCAACAAAAGGTGAGAGAAGTAACTTATTCATTCCTCCCAATTTTGTATTGATCATCCTCAACATGCCATGCCGTCAAAAAATGTTGGTCATATGACAGTTTCTACTGACTTAGCAGACCTATTCTGTTCACCGACTATTTCTTCGTATTCAACCAAAACTATCACCCCCCCCAATGGTTTCTCCAGTTTTCTTAACTGGTCTGAGTGGCTGTCTGTATATGGATATGATATACGTATAACCTGCAGCAATTGAGCTAGAGGGTTGAACATTTGAACATTTGCTCATTATCATGACCAGAAATTTCCTTTTCAAAATCCCCCTTCAAAATAGTTTCATGAGGAGTTTCAATTTGCAATGTGAGTTTATGCTAAATTGGTCCTTTTAGTTTTTGTCTGGTTATATTCATGTTTGTTTTTTGAAAATTTGGGATTTTCTACTGATCACCGCCCAAAAAAAGGTAAGAAAAGTAACGTGTTCATTGATCACCCTTGAATGTTGCGAATGCTTAGATAGTGAGACATTGAAGGGTAATGAACCTCACCGGCCAATCACATCTTGATCGGGGTACAAGATCTCTGCATGAGTCCTGGTTTACTGCATTGATAATCCCATACGGTCATTCATCCAGGTACTGACCAGGCTCGACATTGCTTAACTTTGGTAATTTCGCGAAAGCCGACATATCCAACTGCACTATATTGACTACACATTATCTTTCAGATTATCACAACCTGAAAACAAGTTTGGTTAGTCTCTCCATCAAAACTGGCCGATGACCAACTTCTTTTGACAGCACGCTGTGTCGAGGTGATCAATTAAAATATTTTGAAAAGGGGTGATCAATGGAGATCTTCTCTCTCCTTTTGTTGGGTGGTAATAACTAAAAACGTCCGGATTTTTCAACAACAAGAAAAAAATAAGCATGAATATTGGCAGACAAAAACCAAGAGACCATTTCAGCATGAACTTACATTGTAAACTGTTTCCACCTGGGAGGGGTATGATTTCAATAAAAAAAAAATCTGATTTTTTTTTTCTACGAATATTACGGAGTCAATTTGTAAATGCCCATACCTTAACACACCTTGACACGACCGGTGCGTGTCATCCTTGAATAGTCAGCCAGAATCTGAGGCAAACCAATGTTGATTGTTTGGGTTGACGGTATCAGCAAATATAAATGACAGTCAAGTCTGAAGCCATCAGGGAGTATTTTGATTGAGGAGATACTGAAACTACAAAATAACAGACAAAGATGTTTGATAAATCACCATCTTGTTTATACAAGTTTTTTGGGTTTTTTTTTTTTTTTGGCGGTTGAGACTATTTTGAAGAAAAAAGACTTCAAAGTTTTCAATCAAACGTTCTCTCACTATTTAATTTTGAGTTCTATTTTACATCAGTTTTAATTTTTTTGAAATTGTTTACATCACAACTTTGGACTGTCACTACCACGATACCGAGCAAAAAGCGGGCATCGGAGTAAGCTTTCGGTTCGATTCAAATTCAGGTCTTTCTGGCTCGAGGGAAGGCTGGTTTACGTCTGCTTGCTGTACTACTCTACGACGAAATATTCCAAATTAATTAAATTGGTTCAATTGGATTTGATTGTATAACTGAGAATGCACAGTCAATAACAGAACAACACTAGCGTCAAAATTTGCATCCATGAAAAAAGATTCCATCAAAGAATAAATATGGTCAGAATAAATTCTACTCATGACATCACTGGCGTTCTCCACTGAAAATGCTTTCAAAGATGGCATGAAAAATAATCTTGAAACATCTAGATTCTGGAGAATGTATATGTTATTTCCATGGAAAACATCTAAAATAGAGGTTGAAAAATATCTAGAAATATCTACATTCTGTAGAATTGAGATATTATTGATAAAAGACCTATTATTGTCCCCCCCCCAAAAAAATATTTTCGAAGGGGTCTGAAGGTGATGACGAATGATGACGAAACAGTGTGGCCAAAAGCAGATGATCTCACGAGCAAAAATTTGCTCATAGGATAAAACTATTTACCACTTTTGATGACTACGGCTGGTCAATTGCAGATCTTCCTGTGCCATTAACCGTATGGCCACCCTACACTGTCTTGAAAACAATCACTAACCAAAGATATAAACTTCAGCAAAGTATGAAGCCGCAAACTGACTTCATATTTGAGATGCTGGATCAATGAATTAATAGACACCGCCTCGTTAATACAACCGGATCAAAGAATTTGCGACAGAGACCGTTTTTGAGAGAAAAAAACAAAACAAGAACCATAAGTTCAACTAAACGTCCACCACCTGTAAGTCCATAATTGTTCATGGGTTTCGCACAATAACCAGCAAGCTACTTTTAGCAAAGAATTTTTCGACAAAGTGGAGGAGACGTGCAAAATTGAGTTCCTAATAAAAATGATGTCCAATTCCAAAGGTTTTCTAAACGAAGAAGTAGTAATAGTGGCATCACTAATTGTGGTAGTAATAGTAGCATTACTTGTGGCAATAGTAGTAATAGTAGTAGATAGAGGAATATGACAAGTAAGTGGAAGAGCATGATGATAATGGTTCATCAAGAGGTCTGGACCAAGTTTTATATCAATCCAACATGATGCGACGGAGAAAATTGATACTAAACAAATGAGGATCCGTCAGAGCGACAACGTGTCTTATAGAGATACTGGGATACATCCAAAAAGACTTTGAGTCTATCAGTCATATTTTTCGTTGAATAGGAAAACGATGTCCGTGACGTAAATCCCATTTACCCGCTAACAGTGATTCTAAAGGTGTGTCTTGAGTCAGTAGGTTTGCACAGTTATTTGAAAAATTAATGCATAGTATCGTTAACTAAATATATAACTTATCAATCTTTAAGTAGTAGTTGTAGTTATATCATCAGCAGTCAGCACCTTAAAAAAAACATACACACAAGGCACGATAGCACCTTTTCACTTTTTTGTTGTCTGGAAGCTAGAAAAATATTAAAACTATCACCAAAACTACCGACATAAGTTTCTCAAGTTTTCAAGTCAGTCTGGCTGGCTGGCTGGCTACTTATGAATGCGTCACTCGTATTGGCCACAATGATGGAGCCAGAGTATTTGAAAAAATACTCCTCATTTTATATGAGGAGAAACTTTCTTCAATTTTTTTAATCTTTACAATCCGATCCCCAAAGAGGTTTTCTCTCGGCGGCCCAATTTACAATATATGTTTTTGTTATTATGGTCTCTTAGCATTTTGGTGCGGCAGCGTTCACGATTATTTTTTTTTGTTTTGTTTCTTTTCAAACTCAGACTTTTTAATGGTCTCACAAAAAAAAGAGGAGTAACTTATTCATTGATTATCCCTTTTCCCAATATTCTAATCCATCACCCCAACACGGCATGCTGCCAAAAGAGGTTGGTCATTGAGTCACTAACCAAACCTGTTATCTAAAGTATTAGCGCCTTTAAATGGCGTGAGATTCCTGGCTTCACACAAGACTCAAGTAGGTTTTAATGGTTTGCCTGTCTTTTTGACGAGAAGCCAGATATTTTTTCATGTTTAGACATCAAACATAAAACTTCAGTAATTTCCCTTCAAATCAATGATTCGTGGGAAGTTTTTGGTGTTTGAGTTTGAATTCGCTTTTTAACCCGTTTTGAACTAATGGCGCTTTTAGATACAAATATGGTCAATTAATTTGAAACCCTTTAATTAACTGTAATTAAATTCTAATATCTATATTTGAAGGCAATTTACATCAACTAACTAAGAATCCTTTGAATAAATAATAATCTTTATCGAAACATGTAAAAGTGACTTGAAAATACCGCCCGAAACACGCAGGTCTGAGATTTATCGACACAAAAACTGAACTCACTAACACGAATGATCAAATGATTACATATTCTGATTTAATTGCAGCAAACATTATTTTTCTTAAAAGAAATTGTATGGCTCTTTTAGTTTGTTCTTGATTTTTCTCATTCTATTTTTCAGATTTGTTCGGTTTATCTTTCAATCTGCTTACTCGATTTTTTTAGAATTATTTTGCTTGCTTTGTTTTCTAATTTTCTTTGAGAAAAAATCGGAACACTAAAAGCTGGTTCAATTTGGTTGAACAAATTTCATAAAAAGAATCCAGATAAGATTAATTAAAAATCAAACTCAGCCACGGCATAAAACGAATTATAACTTCGATTATGAGATATTCAGAATACTTCTTGAACTGGACAAAAAAGTCTAGAGAAGTTTGATAGGATGACAAGGAAGCTAAAAACAATGCATAACACCTTACACCCAAGAATTCGTTGTTATATAGGATTGCTCGCTATTTGAAAGTAGAGTTCTCTTATAAACCGTTTTGTAAGCCGAAATTGTGCAAGCAAAGAAGCATTCACCATTCGTTTATCCGAGAAAAAAATCAAGGGAGTTCCCAGACCCCAAAACAGTGTTGACGGTATATTTGGCGAAGTCATTAGAGGGTTTTGCTTGTAGAGGTGCAGGAAATTGTACTGTAGGAGAAAGAGAGAGAAATAAGGTGTGTGCTGCCTTGATAATGGCTCGATGTAAAACAAAAGTTGAAAATCACTTTTGCTTCTTGGCTTTTTCAGTGCAAAAATAGGAAAAATGACGTGAAGCAAAAGGCAGATTCTATCTGTATTTGAATTCTATTAGATGATTTTTACAGTCAAAGAATCCATTATTTGAAATGTTTGATAAGAGATATTTTATCAGCAAAATTGTTACCATCAAGTGGGAGTGTCCATTGTTACGAACAGACCAAGAAAATCACATGTTCGCCATAGAAGTAAACTTGGTTATCCTTATGAGTATATTCACGGATACAATTGAATTTCAATGGAACAATTTTTAAGAAAAATAAAAATGGTAAATTTGGTTCAGTTAAAGAGTCTATATTTTGAATGGCGGGCAGGAGGTATTTTTATCAGGAAAATTTCCCCCCTGTGTGGAAAAGACAAGTGTTACAAATAAAACCACACCTTTCATTATTGGAGTAGATTATATCACTGGAAAATCCTGTGGACGGGATAAGTAAAACTTTGTGCAAAGAAAACATTAAAAATAGAAAGCAGAGGTTCAACCGTCGGCATCCAACTGGATGGCCACCATTTCGTCTCTAAAGACAATAGAATAACATTTGGCGCATCCCTGGACAAAGAGTGCGGAAATCCTGGGGTGTCCTAATAGTCAGAAGCCTCGCTGATGTAGTCCAGAGGAAATCAGAAAGCAATACATCTGGCACAAACTGCTTTAAGAAAACTGTATCCATAGATTTGGAATCAGAACAGTCCTTCTCCTAGACTGATTGCTTTCCCAAGGCTAGACAGCTGGGTGTAGATGAGATAGATTCATGCCTTTTCCGTGAGCAGTTTTGGGTAGAGTTTGATCTCGAGCCGCCAATTCAAGTTTCTACACCGTTACGCCTCTCACAACTTCAGTATCTAACTACTCGAGAAATCTGTGTGTGCGTGTACGTGTGCACTTCAATATCTCGACAAATGACCTTTGCACGAAGTAGAAATTCGCCAGATAAATTAGTTAGCACACCAGAATTATAGATCTTAAAACATTTTTTATGAACTATCTCCCTTGGCCTCCACTCTTGGGGATTATCTGAACTTTGATTTAAAATATCTAAATTGACAACACTAAAAGAAAGTAACCACAGTAGTTCGAGCTGAGGGAAAACTATTTTACATGAAAATGATGGGGAAGGGTGCCGCTCGGCACACCATGAAGTCAAGCTCTTTCTAATCATGCACTTTTGAAACAACCCTGCTCTATGCTCCTATGAAAAAAGTTTTTTTCATGCCGTTGACTGTTCGCTAAACACAAACATATTATTTCTTTCTCTTTCTCTTTCTCTCTCTCTCTCTCTCTCTCTCTCTCTTTCTCTCTCTCTCTCTCTTCTTATATATATATATCTTTCCCTCAGTCACTTTTCATTTCAGCATCTCCATACTCCTCTTTTTCCTCATTTTCTCCTTAACTTTCTTTGTCTTGTCTTTTTCTCTCAATACCTTCAAATGCGTGATACAGTCTTTATCAGATTTTTGTTACAACTTTCTTTTAGCAGCAAAAGTAGTGTGACTTCCACAGAGAAATTGAAAAATAAAACTAGCAAATCAGAAAAAAATACGGCGACCAAATTTAAAACATGCAATTTAGATTAAAAACAAATACTCTTAGCAAATTCAAAACCCACAAAACGTTTGTGCCTTTGTTTTTTAATTTGCTTTGTTTTATCTTTTCTTAAATTTGCATGGCACGTTTTTAAGTTCATTCGACCCATTTCTTTAATCAGATTTCTTTGGTTTTTAATTTGCTTTTTGTGTTTTGAAATTTGGCTGCAGTATTCTAAAATGAGCATTCCGTATCTTCTAACTTGCTTGACGTGTTTTTTTTTTCTTTTCAAATTTGCATGGCATATTTCTTAATTTATTCGCCCCATTTCTCTAATCAGATTTAGTCTTTAGTTCACTTTGTGTATTTTGAAATTTGGTCACAGAATCCTTAAATGAGCATATTGTATCTTCTAACTTCTTTGACATATTTTTTTTTATTTGCATGGCATATTTTTAAATTTATTCGATCCCTTTCTCTAATCAGAATTCAGTAGTTTTTACTTTGTTTTGCGTGTTTTAAAATTTGGTCACTATTCTAAAATGAGCATTTATCAACTTGCTAGGCGTAAATTTTCAAATTTGAATGGCATATTTTTAAATTTACCCGACCCATTTATCTAATCAGATTTCTGTAGCTTCAACTTTGCTTTGTATATTTCAAAATTTGGTCAGAGTATTCAAAAATGAGCATGCCGTATCTTTCAACTTGCTTGATGTTTTGGGTTTTTTTGGGTTTTTTTTTTTTTCAGTAATTCCTTGTCTTACCTTCAAATTTGCCCTGGAAAAGGTGTAGAGAACTACATTCAATTGAGAAATGCCATCCATTCGAGGAGCCAATAGAGTTTTAATTCTATTATTTAAGCAGACGAACCTTCGTTTTTTTATCCTCTCTGTAGGATAGTCTGGCTTCTGTTGAGGCGTACACATTACACGGAGGCGAGTCGAACAATGGAAATTAATGAAGCCCACTGGAGGTTGCGATGAGAGAAATAGGAAAACTTGATAATAACAGGTCGGGTCGTTGAATAGAAAACGTCATGTAATCACTGATTTTTGTCGGCACACCGTGTTGGGGTGATAAATTTTGAAAAAAAAATGAAAAAGAGGGGGTGGTTAATGAGTAAGTTACCTCTGTTAGCTTTTGTTATACGATGATCACTTGAAAAGTCTGAATTTTGAAACAAAAAAAAATGAATGCTGCTTGACACAAACTAATGATTTATCCAGAACGAACCCACATTGCAAATGTTTAACGGGAAATCTTTTAAGAGTTCTTTTGAAATGATCAACGTCATTCTAGAAATGATGAATAAATGTTTGATTTTTCAGACCTCTAACTCCATAGTTGTGGCCCATACACGTGATATATATATATATATATATATATATATATATATATATATATATATATATATATATTATATATATATATATATATATATATATATATATATATATATATATATATATATATATATATATATATATATATATATATATATATATATATATATATATGAGCAAACTGAGACAGACGGATAGATAGATAATAATGAACTGATGATAGATAGATAGATAAATAGAGAAAGAAAGGGTAACGAACTGATATTTGTAAATAGATAGCTAGCTATCCAGATAAAAAAAAGTACATAGATAGTGATGGACTCATAGATAGATAGACAGACAGATAGATAGATAGATAGATAGATAGATAGATAGATACATACATACATACATACATACATACATACATACATACATACATACATACATAAGTAAGTAAATACGTTAAGAGAAAGAAAGAAAAAAAGAAAGAGGGAGAAAGAACAAAAGAGAAAAATGAAATAAAAATGGTGATGAACTGATACTTAAGAATTGATAGCTACCCAACCTGATGAATAGCTACATAAAAACTCACGGATCGAGAGAGATGCATCGATAGATACATAACAGACAGATAGATCCGAACACGCTACAATACATACATACATACATACATACATACATACATACATACATACATACATACATACATACATGCATACGTAGGTGCATAAATGGATTAAATTTTCTTCTTTTTGATAATAATGAATATAATTAAATTAACTGCATTTTTTTACGAGTAGATCAGGGCAGAATATCATGTTAACAGGACAACAAATGTTTTTTGTTGCTAATGGAAATTTCTGTTGACATCTTAATTAAGAAGGACGGGATTAAAATGAACAATATGGCACCGAAGTGCCGAGGACACAGGAGAAAGTGGCAGGAATTTCAGTGGATCTGGTTTCCTTGGAAGCCTCACAGGGGCTTGATGTACTTTTACTTTTGATAGCCGTGTCGAGAAATTATAGTTATCTCCACAGGTCTTCTCTTCCTCCTTACAAACCCGCCTCGCATTTATTTCTGCCGTTTTACAGGGAATGTGTCAAGTTAATGTAATTGTGTTGAAACGTAGTGAGTGAGGAAAATGAACCATACAGGCTTGAGAGGAGGTTTGAGTTATGCAGATAGGGAGGATAAAGGAAGAAGAGAAAATAATGTGTTCAACCAGGTGTCAGTGTAAATTAAAACAGGCGTATTTGTTGTGCAAACGTTCGGTTTTGTTAACAGATCCTTACAAAAAGAAAATAAATGAAATAAAGAAATAAAATTAGTAGAAAAGTAAACGAGGAGGGACTGCAGAGTCTTGCGTGTAGTTATCAATTTCCGAGTTCATCCATTTGAGTTTATCACTTTTCCAGCTTGGGAAGTTTCCAGTTGACTTCGCTATTGATGCTGGCCACGTATTCTGCTATTTTATTGGATTTCCTCCAAAGTTATTGAGTCAAATGCAGAAATCATGTATTGGTCATAGAAATGTCCATTATCTTGCAAACTACTAAAGATAGAATCATTCGGTTTCCCTCATTCGATAACAAGTGTTTTGAAGATTCATTTGAAAGGAAAGAAAATGACCTGGTTAAGCCTGGTATTAGTCCAACTTATTGAAATATAATAACCAGGGAATTTATGAAGATGTTAATATTAGGGTTTCACTAATCGGCAGCCCATTATTTCGAGATTTATTACGTATGTGGTGAGTGTGGTGTTTTTCATTAGTTTGGGAATTACTAAACATTGCTTATACGGCTGTAAAATACATTAACTTAACATAGCATAAGAACAACGTTATTTTTGCATTCGTGTGTTGCAAAAATGTCAGACAACTGGTGGACATCACGACTCGCAACGTGGATCCCCAGATATCAAATGCAAAACTGTGGCCAACAGAAAATAAGATGGCGTAACGAACTAGACAAGTTCAGAAAGAACTAACTCTGCGATTTCCACGATGGAAAAGTCTAGAGAGTCTTGGGGAAGGTCTATGACAGACACTAGAAGGTTGCTGCTGCTGACCTCACTTCTAGCGTATCTCAGGAACGATAGAGATTTTCTTGATATGATTTCGCTACATTAATCGTGTAAACGAAAGAACAATATATTTCTACTTTTATCAAGGGTATCCTTATCTGGATCTGTTGTCTGTAAGTTTGTTTTACCTCTGTAGGTAAGATGTACATGCATTTGATGGTGTCTTTACGTATATCCCTCTGTTTGTCCGTTTGATTAATTGTCTGTCCATATGGTCTCTCCGAGAGCACTGAATAGATTTTTATGAAACTTTGTGGAAGCATGGATAATGGAGTAAAGTTTTGTCGAGCATCCAGGACCTTTTTTCGATAAAGTCATGTTTTCTTCTCTTTTTGAAAAAAAAAAAAATCCATACATTTATATATACGCTTGTGACTATCCACACGTTATGCCGAGAGGTTCTCAATGAACTCCTATGCATTCCCTTTGAGGATAGAACAACAGGGAATGGAAGAACTGATCGAATTCGGGGTAGATTCAAGCACAATTATCTCCGTTATGTTGTAGTTACACGTCCAAACAACACGATATTGCCAATGTCTTATGACTGTCCATAAGATATCACGATAAGTTCTCAACGAGATTTCGCGTGAGAGTCGACAATACGCTGCAGAATATCTGATTGAATATTTGTGCAGACCACTACGTCATAGTTATATGTCCGAATCTTATAAAATTGCCAAAATCTCTCGCCTGTTCGGAAAATATCGCCAAAAAGTTATCTATGAATCCCAATAGTCAAAAAACGGACTTTGATTAAATTTTGGTACCGATCCATGCATAGCAATAAGCTTTATGTTGTATTTATTTGTACGAACCACAATGTATCGCCAAAAGTTCATGTCTTTCCACGTGATATTTCATCGAGTTCTCGATGAATGTCAATGTAATTTCGTGTATGGGCAGACGATTGGCTAAAGAGGGCCTGATAGACGTACTGAGTGGACCTTTGCACGGTTAATGTGCCATATATGGAGAATAGAAATGAGTTTTTCAATGAGAAAAGTTTGATTTATTTGACTTTCTCTGTCGTAGTTTTGGGGGAATTGCTGTCTTCTTTAAAGGTGTGAGTGGTTGTAGTAATTGTTCATATCTTGTCAATCAAACCCTTTGCAGACTTGGAAATAACAATTTCTACAAGCATTATTTGTCAGAAAAACATCTGACTGGCGTAAAGTTTTATTTTTGCTACTATACTGATAAATCTGGCGACGAATTCCTAGATGAGAGCCTGGTGGCTACCTGGCCTTTGATAAGACGCAGTTTTCCAGTGTGCGACCCTGAGTCACCCTTGACACCACACCTACACGTCTATCGAACGACACGACCATCGTATGTGTGGTGAGAGTCACACTGCATCATTTTGGATTCTGGTAACATTATTGAATCACCTGCATTATTCTTATCGTCAAATATGATTTGACATTTATTATTTTGACTTGTTTATGCTATTCAACTCTGACATTCGAATTTTTTTCTGTAGAATACTCACCCAAGATTTCATCCTACTGAAAAGGTCAAATCTTGATGTTTTACCGGATGATGTAAAGTGATATGTCAGAAAAGTAAACAAATTACACACTTCATTTTATCTCAATCTAACTTCATTATGGGGTGTATCCTTTTCGTAAATGAAAAGGTATTTTTTTATTTACGTAAATAGCTTTGGGTGAATCGACCTTTTCTTTTCATCTTCGATGTAGTTGCGACATTTTGGTCAATTCATCTCTACGGCTCCTCTTAAAATGTAATATGCGTTAAGAAAGAGAGTCTTCCAACAGTTTCTTCTTTCGGTAGTTCAAAGCTTTTTCTTGTCTTGAAAACAAAAAAGAAGGGATATCAATAGAAGAGACTCTCTTCCCTAATGGATATTACATTTTAAACCTGAAAGGAGCCGTAGAAATGAATCGGTCGGAACGTCATTACTGCATCGAAGATGAAAACAAGACTTTGGATTGTTCTAATATTAATTGGTGTGTTAATAACTCTCCTCGAAGTTAAAGACGATGGTTATAATCTATTCAAAATTTTATCTGATTAACTCTTTTTTTGCAGTAAACAAGTACGTAGTTTTGATTCGATCAAAAAGTTTATTTAATCAAAACACGGATAACTACATCAACATTATTTTCTTCACAAAAATTCATACGTGGTGATAATTTGATCAAACGTTTAAGGAAATTGTCAGCAATGAATATGCAGATAAGTTTATTTAATCAAAAGAATATTGTAAAGAAACAGTATCACGACTTTTAGATAACAAAGAGGTCTGGTTAGTAACTCAGTTGAAACTGTCATATGGTCAACGTCTTTTGCCAGCATACAATGCTAGGGGTGATCCTTAAGGATAGCAAAAGAGGGGTGATCAATGAATAAGTTACCACTCTTCCCAATTACCCCAAAAGAAAATAAACATGGAGAAGTTAGGGACTGATTTAGCATAAAATTACGTTGCAAATTGGACAAAGCCTATTCAGCGGGGCAGTGTAAATAAAAAAAAAAGTCTTTGCATACGTAGTAAGGAGTAAGTGTTTGAATTTTCAGCTCTTGCGTTTTTTGTGCAGACTGTACTCGTGATACCTACAAACTTATACACATACATACATACATGCATACACTAATACATACATTCACACATACATACATTCATTCATACATACATACACACATACATAAATACACACATACATAAATACACACATACATACATACATACATACATACATACATACTTATACACACACATATATTCATATATACACACATACATACGTTCATGCATACATACATACATACATACATACATACATAGCCATCCGAACCAACGGGAGGAACCTAGGATGACCTTTTTTTATTAAAACTTTGGTAGAAAGATTCCAAGCATGCATGAATTTTTAATGGATTCTTTTGAATGTGATTCCAAGTTCTATCTCCCAGCCCCGAACATTGGTTCAATCAAAATTCTGACGATTCTAAAAGTTCTCTATTGTTTATGTGCGTACCTTTTTTTCTATCAACGAAACAAAGTGAATGATTCAATCTGGTAGAAAAATTTCGGATCTTTTTCTGAATACGCCTGCAAGCCTTCGAATCATCGCTTTGAATGGTGGTTCCAGGCAATACCATTGTTCTAATAATTGGTGATAACGAATGTAAATTTTTCTTTCCAGCAATCTCGATACATCCGACGTACTTGTGTCAACCAAATTATAGAACCAAAATATAGACTTTAAAGCTTTTTTTTTTTTTTTTTGTAAAGAAGTTTTGATGTAATTATTTTTGTTCTGATTGGATGAACACATATGTATATTTGTGTTCAAAAACCCCATGAATATTTGATCAAAATAAAACTATGAATTGTTTATGTCGAATATTCGATGTGAAAAACGGAAATATATGTTTTGTAAGTTATTGAAATGGGGGTCTCAATCCATAAACCTTTGTTAACTCCAGAAAATTCATCAGTTTTCAGAAAAAAATATTACGCAAAAATCCTTTAAATCTCAATAGTTCTTTTATCAGAGTGTCTGTTATTCAGAAATTATATCTTAATTACCTCTGCCAACGGACTTGGGGGAGGTATATGTATTCACTTGTGTCTGTCCGTCTGTCTGTTTGTCTGTTTGTTTGTTCACAAGACCTCTCAAAAAGTCCTCAATTAATATAAATGACATTTTCTGGAAGGTTGAACAGTGACAAGAACTGATTAAATTACGGGGTGCACCCATGGATTTTCTTCCTTTGTTTTCAAATAATATGTCCACACCACACAATATCTCCGAAAGTTCTCGATGTATTTCGATGAAATTTTCTTGAAGGATGGACCATGAGGTATTAAATAAATGGGTAATGTTTGGAGCGGATCAAGGAATTTTAAATGGTTACCTTCCTTGCATCGTTACCATTTGAGGAGAGATTTTCTTTTGGGCTTTATTGATAATAATATTGGAAGAGGTATGTACTTCTTGTGTAATTATTGTCCTCACTCGGCGACAATATCAGTTGTCCCTGCCTGGGCTTCACATATCACGTTAGATATTTGAGGTTTACGAAACAGACTTAGACACAAGGAGCACCCGAACTGGCGTGGCTCATTTCATCATACTGCCTTCTGGATGCTTGTTAGTTATTAGAAGAGCAAAACTGTCATCAAAACTGTAAATATTAGGTTTCTTTAGTTTTCAAGTCGGTTCAGCTGACTGCTTGGCTAGCTATGTATATATGTATGCATGCAAGTATGTACGTATTTTTTTTAAAATTCCTGCAAATTATGTTTTAAGTGGGGTGCCATTTGCAATGTACGTTTATATATATATATATATATATATATATATATATATATATATATATATATATATATATATTATATATATATGTATGTATGTATGTATGTATGTATGTATGTATAAGCCACTTGTTTATGTCTTGTAGTATTCTTGTCTTTTTTTTTTAAATCAAGTTATCATGGCCTAATAAAAACCAAAAGAAGTAAGGTATCCACTGATCACCTCTTTCCGATTCTTTTAATTGATCACTCCCAACTCGACATGCTACCAACGGTCATTCGTCACATGACGGCTTCTATTATCTGACTAACCAAGTCTGTTCTACGTTTCGTTTAGACCTGTATTCTTCTGCTACCAATATTATGGATCCATTTCGGTATTCTTGAGGATTATTATTTGTTTCCTTCTCCCATCTTTCGGGGAGAAGTTGAACCAGCAATTTACACAGTTGACAGGACAAGTACGGAGACGCTTTCGAAGATGAATAGCTGCCGAGAATTCAATAATAAGGGAGAATTCTCTCTGAAGTTCTAAATTCGGATTATTTACGAAAATGTATGATTTACCGCGAAATCATCTTAATTGGATCAGTCGACGCAACTCTATTGCCATCCAGAATGTTCAATTCCAAAGAACTATGTAGGGTATAGAAATCAATTAATCATCTCTAAATATCATATAATATCTACCACTGATACGAAAATTGATCTGAAAACAGTTGCCACTGCTTGTCATCAAGATATGACTGCCATAATGAAAACTCAGGATGGATCGATATCCAATTCTTTAAAAATGTTTTTAGCTATGAGTGTACCAAATTATATGCTTTCTATTACAGAAATTTATAATTAGCATGAATTTTTCAGCTAAGTCCCCCCTCCCCTCCTACAGGAATCAAATCAATAACTTGTTAGAAGAGCAAGTACGGATGCGCATTCTAAGATGAATGGCTACAGGAGATTCAAGAATAAAAGAAGTTTCTTCCCGGTGAATTGAATTAACATTGCAATAGTTTTCACTTGGCGATAAAAGAAGATAATTGTTTGAATACAAACCAGAATTAGAATACCAACAAACGAATTGATCTCTGCAATAGCAACTACTAGAAGATATGTCTGGTTAATCGCTCAATGGAAACGGTCACGTGACAACGTCTTTTGGCAGTATGCTTTGTTGGGCGTGATCAATGAAAAAACATTTGGAAATGAAGGGGTGATCAATGAATGAGTTTCTCCACCCAAAAGAAAAAGGGAGAGTGAAAAAGAGAAGGAAAAGTGTAAATAGAGGAAGAAAGACGGGAAGATGAGGGGGATAGAAAAAGAAGGAAACAAAAAGAAAGAAACTGTCTGGAAACTGTCAATAGAAAACGTCACGTGACCAATGTTTTTGGTGGCATACTGTGTTGAGGGTGATGAAATAAAATATTGGAAAAGGGATGTTCAATGAATTAATTACTTTCCTTGACATTTTTTGGATCATTAAAAAGGCCTGGATTTTCAAAGGACGAGCGTGAACATTGCCCCAAAAAAAACTAAGAGAAAATTTTAGCATTTACTTACCTCTTGATTTAAACCCTCTCTAAAAAAATATTTTTTTAGGGGATTCTTCTGAAGAAAAAAAAACTTTTATCTATGTATAATAATGACTAAATGTTTGAATTTTCATCCTTCTAGCCCCATTGGTACAATATGTACGCATGATAGAGAAGCTACATAGATAGCCAGTGAGAGCCAGCCAGATCAATTTGGAAACTGAAGAAGAACTTCTTGTAACATTTTTGGTGACAGTTCGGTTACCAGTTTCTGAAAGAGTGTAAATGTGAAGAAAAAAAAGATAGAAAATATTAAACTGATAATACAAACATTGGAAAAGAAGTTGAATAATGTTTTGCCCGAATTCCTCTTTTTCGTTTTTTTTCTTTATTTTCCTAGTTTTTTTTTTTCTTTTTTCCTCTTTTTGCCTGAAAGTCAGAAATCTTTATCTTCCAGTTGTTCAGCTACAAAGATTCCCCTTTTATCTTAGAGTGTTTGTATTAACAAACACTAACTCAATATTCAGTCCATTTCCTTTCAAATTTTCTTTTGACTTTATAACAGGAATTTTCAAACATAAGTTTGGAAGAAAGGACGACTGGATCAGACAGTTACTTCTGAGACTAATCCTAACTGTAACCAAGATGACTGACCATAGGCTTAGAAAAAACTCTCTCAACCCAATCGCCCCCTTATTGGAACTTAATACCCAAATTATATTCAACTTTGTGCGGAACTCTATATTTCTTTCATTTTGGAAATCAGGGTTAAATCTTTTCCCCATTATTAGGGGTCAGGGTAATAATGGATGTGGGAACCTTTTTTTTTATTTTCGGGTCAAAATGGGGCGGTTCACTTCCAGGGTCAAAATAGAAATGGAATTTTCTTACCACTTGAAAAAAAATGGAAGGGGGATTTTTTTTCATTTTTAGGGGACAATATTGAGAGTGAATGTTTTTCTTCTTACATGGGTTCAAATGGGGGGATTCTTTCGGGTTTAGGGTACAAAACAGAGGGGGGTTCTTCCCACTCCTCATTTTGAAATGGATGGGTTCTCCCACTGTTAGAGGTCCAAATGGAAGGGGAATTTCTTTTTCTACTTTTAGGAGTCAAAATAGAGTGGGAATTTTTCTTTTTCCACTTTAGACACAGATAACTCTTTTCACTTTTTTGGGTAAAAAAAAAAGAAAAAGAGAAGCATCTCCTGGGAAGGGAAAAATGCTCCCCCATTTTGACCCTTGAAAGTGAAAAAAAAATTCCTGCAACAGTTTGACCCCTGAAGTTAAAGTAAACCTTCAATTAGGGGATCAAAATAGTGATCGAACCTTTTTTTTATTTTTAGGGGTCAAATGGTGATGAATTTATTTCTACTTTTAGGTGTCAAGATGGGAACTGGATTACTTTGTCCAATTTTTTCCTCAGTTCTTGGGTTTATAATCCAGGGGAAATCTTCTTTTCATTTTTAGAGATAAACATTCGCACACATTTCCCGTTCTTAGTGATCGATATGACTTCAGAGTTTAAAGTTGAAGGGGTATTCGGTTTTCCACTTTAAGAGGTGTAAAATGGAAGGACATTTTCTTTTTCCTACTTCTAAGGGTCAAATGTTTTTTATCACATTGAGGGGTCAAAATGAATTTCAGTGAAACATCGTGGAAGTGCTCTCATTTGAGTTCTATCAAGGATCTTTCTATAGCCATCTTCCCTGCATCTTAGCTATGGATGCACAGTGCAATATCTCCAAAGGTTCTAAATGAATTTCACTGAATATTTGTGGAGCAATGGGTAATGGTCTGAGAAAGAAGTGTTCATGTATAAAAACTAAAATTACCAATTTCTTTTTTATTTTGCAAGAAAAATAACTGCATGGTTTTCAATTGCCCCAAATTTAGTGATCTTTTTCAGTTCGGGGAAAAGTGTTCTTATAGAAGTCTTATAGAAGAATTACTTACCAGATTTTTTTAAGAATTTGACCCTAGAGCTGCCAGACTTGTTTATTCAGAAGTCCATTTTATGAAGTATTTTTTAAAAAGCTTTTTGTTATGTGCCTGTTTTGTGCGTAATGAGTAGAAAGCAAATGAATGATATTTTTTAAAATGTTGAACAAATCCTTGAAAAAAAATGTCATTCACCCTTGGTCTTCGGGGAAAGTCTTAGTGAAGGATTGTGTCGAAGACGATAATAATAATAATAATAATAATAATAATAATAATAACAACAACAACAACAAAAGGTGTAAAACTATTTGCAAAAAACAGGGAAGAACTCGAAACGTTGTTCAACAAATTGAAAGAATATAGCGACGACATTGTGTTGGAGTTCAGAATAGAAAAATGCGCATTAATGGTAATGCACAAAAGGAAATTCACAACAGCAGAATGAATCGAATTACCGAATGTGCAAACGAATAGTGAAGAGATTATAAAGAGCGCCCGCAGCAGTGCGACAAACAGCAAAAAAGTAACAAACGAAGGAGCAGCACAGGAAATAAGAAGGAGAGAAATGGAAATTGAAACAGAAAAAAAAAACTACACAGGGAATTCAAAAGACGGATACAAAATGTCGCAGAAGAGATATCATGGACATGGCTACGCATAGGAAACCTGAAAAGAGAAACAGAATCTCTCATCACTGCAGACCCCCGAAATGCATCAAGACAAAATGCCAGGTTGTAATACGACAGAACCCTAAAAATAGCAAGTGCTGCTTATGTAGGGGAGGGGATAAGGCCATGAACCACATAACCAGTGATTATAGTCAACTAACTTAGAAAGAGTACAAAAACAGACTTAATAGTAAGCTTTCTGAGCTCTCCAGCCCTACTCTCATAACATTTTCTCCTGCCACAGCAACCCTGTGATTTGTGCCACCTTCACCATGCTCTTCACTTGGCTGTTCGGAGATCGCTATCCGCTGGGGGTCGTAGGTCTCATATTTTGAGTACTCTTTCGAGTACTCTTTATTGCAGTCCCCAGTAGTGCCGTGGTCTGTGAATTCAACCTTTCCTCTCATCCCCAGTTCTTCAAATCTTGCTTTTAGTATCTTTGTTTCTGTTCCGAGTGTATCTACTATTACTGGTACTACCCTGACTTTCATGTTCCACACCTACTTCAGTTCCCTTCAGGCCCTGGTATTTTTGTAGTTTTTCACTCTATTTCCTTTTTATTCTATGATCTGCAGGCACGGCCTCGTCAATCATTTAGTAGGTTCTCTTTTTTTATCCACGGTCCGGTATTCACGCTCGGATGGGGTGGCCAGTTTGGATGTGAAAGTCTGAGACTGATTTACGGCTTCCGTTTTACAGGCCCGTCTCTAGTTTGTAGCATGGTTTAATCCCATCCGTTTGTCCAGTTCCCAGTGTATAACTTTGGCTACCCTGTCATGTATGTTCTTATACTCTTTCCGGGCTAGTTTACTTCATTTATTTTTATCTTTATGATTGCAATCGTGCGATTTGCTACCCAAACATTCAGAAAACTTGAAGAACTTGATAAATTTGCTCTCAAATTACCCATCGTTTTCTGTGTCTGGGCAGATATTTCATACATCTCTTAAAATCACCAGGGAATAGAACAAACGTCATTTTCTATCAAGTCTATTATTATGAATGAGCCATTTCGTGCCTTAAGTGATCGAACTTCTGTGCAATATATATATATATATATATATATATATATATATATATATATATATATATATGTGTGTGTGTGTATGTATGAGACAGACAGACAGATAGCCAGACAGACAGACAGAGAGTGTAGACACTTATATGATTTTCAAATACATAAATTTATCGATGAAAATATCAACTTCCCAACGTGTTTTTTTTTTCTCTTCTTAAGCAAGACCTTTCAACAAAGGAATAATAAGATAAGAGTTATTCACGCCACAAAAATATGACCAGGAATGACATGTTTGGAATGAAGACTGAAATGACTTATAAGAACAAAAAGACCCGGATGATCACTTCATAGTAACCGTCACGTGACTAACGTTTTTTGATAGCATGCAGTGTCAGGGGTGATGAATTGAAAATTTGAAAAAGTATTGATCAATCAATATGTTACTTCTCTCACCATTTGCTTGACAGTGATCACTAAAACAGTCTGGATTTTCAACATCAAAGTGTAGTATCTGTTCCACGGCATAAACCGAAGAGTCGGTACTGATACTTGCCTGTCGAGTGGGCCGGAGAGGGTGTGTGTGTCAAAGACCGAGTACGCCGGTGCAATGCGTTAGCCAATGCGGTTTTACTGAGGCTACACACTGCTAAGTGCATTGGCGAGCCTTTGGACTCGTCCTTCGGCTCTCCTATTATTATTCGGCCCAGCTGCAGGGGGTCGGTTTCCCCGGAACAGTACTGCTCCATTGCACTTAAAGGAGCAGGTCCCCTGGTGGACGCTTTTGTGACGGAGGTTGCTTTGGTTGCAAAGCAAACCGTAGCCGCGATGGCTGGAGACATTTTTGGAAAGGGTTACCTATTCTTCCCACTTCAAGCCCGACTTAGTGTCAAATTCTGCTATGGTGGGACAGTAAATAAATCGAACCCACTATAGAATCATTGGGGAGGACTTTCCATAAAAAAAAAAGATTTTTCCCTTCATATAAAAAGGACTGAAAATCGATATTTTCAGCTCGTTAACCTCATTATTGCAGCTTTTATGCGGGTTTGGTTTAAGGTTTCTAATAAAACACTTATATGAGTAAGGAAAAAAAAAGAAATGAAAAGATATTTCCGAACTTCACATGAATGAATCACCGTAACCCGTGTGTGCACCAGAACTAATTTACGAAAGAATATCTAAAATTATCTAAAAGATTATGCTGAAAAAAAGCAAAAAACAGATTATTCGTTGCAAACTATCTTCAAGAATAAATTTGCTATTCAAAATCTTCAAAAAATATAGATCTTTACCTAAAGTTACGGAGAAAAATAGATTTTTTATCTTAGATTATGTTGTAGAAACTGATCTTTTATCTAAAATTGTCAAAAAAATACATCTTTTATCAGAAAATATCTTAATAGTACAAGTACAAGAATTGGGTATTGTTGGTTTAATATGACTATCAAGACCAAAAAAGAAAACACATCTAAAAAAAAGAGCAAAAGAAAGATAGTGCTTCATTATTATTCATGTATATTTTTAGGGTTGTACCCCCACGAATATGACCAAGGGCGTTCAGAGACACCCACATAAACACAGGTGAACAATGAGAGAAGAATCCGTAGCACATTTGGGTGGTTGGTCAGGCTAGTCATCCAGTTCCGATAATGTAAGTATGCATCGTAGGTTCTTGGAATTTTGAGTCACAAGTTCCATTAATTAGTTGGAATTGAATTAAAAGCCTTGCCTATTGAGCGATCTCCACAGGCTTCAGACTCAGTGGGCGAAGACGCTCACACAAAGCCAAGGATTATTTGACATTCTTCCAGTCATGAACAACAAAAGAAGTAGAATTAATCAAAGACACAATTGTTACCTTACGTGTTACGCGAAAATGTCATAATCTCGTTATAATTCACGAAATGTCTGTCTGTCTGTCGGTATGTATGTACGTACTTACCTAGATCAAACATTACGCGACGTAAATCCATGAAATCTCTTGTAGGTACGGATTTGAACGTGTCGGAAATAAACGAACAATAATGACAATCGAAAACATTGAGTTTGACAAAGTAGACCACTACATCTATTTGGAGAAAGCATCCCAAAAAGAAGAAGGAATCAAGCAAAGAATCACTCTTGAATATCAAACCTCTGGTAAAGCCTTCAAGGACAAGAAAAAATTGTCCCCAAAAGAAGGGTATATAACCAATGAATCCTCCTGATAACCACCTATGGAACTGAAACATGGAACCTAACCAAGAGATTGACCCGCTAATTGAGAACCCTGCAACATGAACATGAGAGAATCATGATCAACCTTACATGGATATACCACAAGACAGAATGGTGTATTAGGGGGAAAAAACAGGACATCATGGGAACCATTGGAAAACTTTAATGGCAATGGGCTGGTCATGTTGCAAGAATGGCGGACAATTAATGGACATCGCAACTCAAGTCAAGGATCCACAGAGATCAAATGCAGAACCGAGGTCAGTGCAACACAAGATGGAGATGCAAACTGGACAGGTTAAAAAAATATTGGATCCGCGACACCAACGATAAAGTGTTATGACAAATCCTGGGGAAGTTCCACGTCTAACAATGGACAATACAAGAATGATGATGATGATGATGATGATGATGATGATGTTTTTGGCAAATTAGATTTTAAAAACCACTCCAGGGGTGTAGATAGCCCCTATCTAAATGATTATTCATAAATGGTAAAAATGATCTTTTACTTTTTGATAGCATAATTTCCTCAAATCAGCTCTTAGTAATGCTCTCTTCATTCAGAAAGAAGCAAAAACATTTCTAACGTGTCTAGTAATGTCAATTATTTGTTCATGGATACTTTGAATAGCAGTGTTTTGATAAGTGCTTGTTTTGATGTAATACGGCGAAGGTACATTTTTCTCAAATTCAAATTTTGGGGGTCGGTTATTACGTTGATCAGATGGAAGAAACTTTTATTTTTCAATTTTAGGTGTCAAAATTTTGAGTAAATTTCTTTTTCCCTTTTCTCAAGGGGTTGAAAATGGAGAGGGAGACTATCTCTTTTTTTTCCCTCCCTTTCGAAGCGGATTTTCTTCCTCTCTTAGAAGACCAAAACTGGGAAATTTTTTCTACTTACGGATGTCAAAATCGATGAGAAGAATTTTCTCTTTCTTTCAGGGATCAAAATTAAGAGGTAGATTTTTTTCCGTGTTCTAATATAGGTGTTCAAATCGACTTGGAATTTTTTTTCTTTTCACTTTCAAGGGTCAAAATCCAAATGATGTTCTATTTACCTTCACGGGAGGGGTGTTTTCACTTTTAAGGTTTGAAATTAAACAGGATATTTTTTTTACTTTCAGGGGTTGAAATTGCAGGGAAGACTTTTTTTCGATTTTGGAGTAAAAAGAAAATCGAAAGGTGACTATCATTTTATACTTTCAGGGGTCGAAATACAAGGAAATACTTCTTAAATTTTCGTGGTCAAAATTGAAAAATATAATCCTTTTTTATTTTCAGGGGTAGAACTCGAGTGGGGAAAATTTTTCAAAATTTCAATGGGTCGGAATCAAAGGAACTCTTTTTCTTTTAGTGGTCAAAGTCGTGGGTGAAGTTTTGTTTTTTACCTTTGAGGGTCAAAATCAACAGGAATTTTTTCCACTTTTAGGGGTCAAAATCGAAGGGTAATGTCTCTAACTTTCAGAAGTCGGAATCCAAGTGAAATTTTTTCATTTTTATTTGTTTAAATCGAAGGGGAAGATTTTTCTTTTTCAATTTAAAGGGTGGAAGTCTAAGAGATTCTTGCTCTTCACTGATAGGGGCTGAAATTAAAGGGAAATATTTTTTCACTAGCAAACATCAAAATCAAGGGAGAGAATTCTCTCCTGCATTTCTGGAAATCGAAAAGGAGCTTTCATTTTTTTTTTTTAAGTACCAAAATCCAGGGAATCTTTTTTTCTTTTTTTGATTTCGAAATCGAGGATGGAGACTTTTCTCTTGTTAAAAGATTAATTTCTTTTTTCTACCTTACGACCCTTTTTTAACATTCGACCCTTCTTTTTTACATCAGTCCCGCCTTCAACCAACCCTTCATGACACCTTTTTTTTAATATCAACCCTTTTTCAGCTCTCCAACTTTTCGATATTAGCCCCTCTTATTTCTAACAGTGTAATTAGTGGTATTAAAACAATAATAAAAACGGATTAAATTAAACGTCGATTCCTGTCTGTCTATCATTCTATTAATTTGAGAAATATGTTGGTGTCCGGTTGCGTATACACCGAGTTAACTCGGCAATCGGCCATTGCACAAAGTTCATATTTGCCATATATATTAGTCAGCTCACAAAGCAATAAAGTGATGAGTTTAAACTTGTTTTTATCAACTAGTCTCGAGTAAACTATTTAAAAATAGATAGAGAACTACAGGTTATAAAATTTTTATTTAAAATTTTAGATTTTGATTTAGGTATGAAATATCTGAATTGGCCACACGGAAGAAAAGTGACTGAAATAATACGAAGCCATAGTTTTGATCGAGGGCTGGGAATTTATTATACATGACTTTTATGGCAGACTGCCCAACAGGTCTGTTCCTTTCCAAACATGTATTTTTGAAACCGGTACAGCCCTAATAGTGTTGACTACGTGAACACTGCTGTTTCTTACTATATCACAATTATCATCATCATCATTGTCGTCCTCATCATCATCAGTCATGACCACTGATGGACAGAGGCCTTTCTCAGTTTCTTCCATGTCGATTGTGACTGCTCTAACCCCTGCTACGTCCTAACTGCAAACCTTTCTATCTTATCTCTCCATATCATGTTTGATCTTCTACTCCTGTGTTTGCTATCTACAGGGCACCAATCTGATAACCTTTCACACCATCTGTTCTCCTACCTCCTGGTCAGGTATTAAGCCCGTCTTGGTTTGACACAAGGCCAAAGTAATGGGGCGCTTACTGGAACTGAAGAGTGATATAAAAAAAATGCCAAGATTGTGATTAAGAGATGAAAAAAATCAAAATTGGTTGGAGAATAAATCAAAATGAAAGATATCATAAAAATAATGAGGAGACAAAAATGGAGACGCGTTGGACATATAACAAGGAGTAAAGATAACAGATAAAAGATAATCTGTACAAGTTTTGTAATGAACGGAAACAGTACCATGACTCTCAACTTGGTCAACCTCTCATGCGTCAATAATGCAATCTTTTAAGTGAACTCACACACACTTTCGTTGATACTATTTTGGATATTCGGGTTATGTTTAGAAATAAAAAAATCAGCACTTCGCACGCGCTCCCTATTAACCAAAGTGGCATCTTGCCAGAGATTCTAAATATTTGTTTTTGCTGTTTTGACTATGTTATGCGTTGCCGGGGAGACAGGGCACCGATAGACATACTGAACACTTGAAAAATAGACAACCCACTTTTAAGACACGTCATTTGAACCTCTACTTGATAAAACGCTTGATATCCACTTGATATCACTTATATATCAATAACCAAACCCGCCCACCACCAGACATGGATTGTATATAACAGACACTTTTTTTTTTATCTCTATCACCTATCTCTGAATAAGCCAGGAAGAACTGGTGATACGTCAAATGAACAAGTGAATCTCATTTGAACGCAGTCAAAAATGTTCAAATGAGATTTCTGTGAATAGTCAGAATGAATTTGAAAATGTTTTCATTTCACTATAATAATGCAATTTGTAGATTCGAAGCAGGACTGCCTCGAAGTTTTTTTAGAAAACGTGCCATAAGCTCTAAGTGAAACGCATCAGATACGCCATAAGACAGCAAATGTAGGAACACGAGTGTACCGAAAGTGACCATCAAGAAAATAGTGTTACAGTCGCGATCACTTGACCGATTGAAATGCGTAATGAGGCAGGTGGTCTCTTGACCGACATTCTGCATCCAACCACGGCTGGAATTCTCCTACGGGCATGGTTTTGTGTTGCGTTGATGAATCTCAAACTGAGAATGCAATATTTCCGTTGAGATCCATATTCTTGCCTGCAGGAATTAATCGTTGATTTCAAACGAGGGAGAAAAATGATTCTCTTTGATACATCCCCACAGTAGGTCCTGAATGTATGAGACTGGCTGAAAATCTGCCCATAGGGCATGGGTTCAACTAGTTCTTGCGGAAGGCCGAAATGGAGCCAGTGGCACTAATTACAGATCATGGATTCGAATTGTGTATTACGTATTCTCATTGTATTTTTACTTTATCACGTCTAACAACATTTTCTAAAAACCCAGTACATTTTTCTGGCTAATCTTCCTTTGGAAGGTGTCAGTCGAAAAGGCTTTCAGGGTTTATTTTAACAACACGAATAAAAAAGAAATTTGAAACTTTTTCTCTTACTTATTCATGCTTTCAGTATCCATCCAATCTTTATGGCAAGGTTAAAACTTTGCATCAATTATGCATTTATTTTTGACATATGGTTGGAATTTCACCAACAATAATTGAATCATATTAAGATATTTCACAAAGTATCGTTGAAATATAATGAGATATTTCAACGAAGATAGACCAATCATAGTTAAACAAATAAATAGATAGATGGATAAATAGATAGATAGATAGAAAGAAATCAAATTATTATTATTGGTGTGAGCGCAGATGCTGGCGCCACAAAATTATTTATTCATCATTTCAAAAATTCAAATTCTTTTTTATTTAAGATCATTTCCATCGAGTATACACATAAAATTTGGTTGGGCTGTACCCATGTCCTGGTCCTTTCTATAGCGTGACAGAAAGACAGACAAATACACTGACGGACACAACTTGATTATTTGAATAGACTCCAAGTCTGATTCAGACAATTGACGTCCTTCTTTCTTAAGTCGAGGTGTTGCACAAAGTGAACGCAAAATGTACTCAATGCATCTCAGAAAGTTAGTTTCAACATCGTTATACAGTTTCAGAATTGACAAAATTTCAACAGATCAATAAAAACATAAATAAGAAATGATTGAAACAAGATCGAACATTGATAAGTTATGCAAGGAAATTATCAGAAAGCTTTGCGCTAAATTTTATCAATTTTGGAGATGTATAAAGATGTTAAGATAATCTTCTTGAAAAGCATCAGATACTTTTTGCATTCGCTAGAGATAGCGGTGACTGCATATCTAGCGTAGCTGGATGCATTTAACCAATCAGTTTGTTATTTCTTCAATTATTTCCTATCATTATATTTATAAAGGAGAGGAGATCTTTCTCTTTATTTACGTTGTTTATACCCAGAGAATGCTGTAGAATGATTGGTTGGAACGTCGAGGCAGTCCATAATTCTTACGACTGGGGATCTGTACCCTTAACAATACCACACTATTAGAACAAAATGAAAGCTGTAGTGAATGTTTCTGATCAAAGGATAGTAGGGATACATGATAGAAGAGTATAACTGTAAAGCCAAAGATCTGAATTTTTCTTACCAGTGCTGTTTATAGTATTAAAATTATTAGAAGTTTATCCGCAGCAGCAGCTCTGCTGGATATAAACCTTCCCCAAGATTCGTCAGAGCTCTCTATCATGGGCATTGCAGAGCCAGTACTTCATGAATGTATCCAGCTCGTCACGCCTTCTTACTTTTTGTTGGCCAAAATTTCGCATATGATCTCTAGGGATCCATGTTTTAGGTTGTGATGCCTAGTGGTTGTTTGACATTCTCGCAATATGTCCAGTCCATTGTCATTTCCGTTTTCTAACTATTTCTATGATATCTTGGACTCCTTTCTTTTCTCCAATATACTTTGCTGTCTTATGATCTCTCTATGAGTGGTTGAGCATGATTCTCTCAAGTGCACGTTGCATGGTTTTCAGTTTGAAGTTAAATTTTTTGATTGGGTCCCATTTTCCAGCACCTTAGGGGACTCTCAGTAGGAAGCATAAGTTGTATACCCTTCTTTTTAAGCCTACAATGATTTCCCCTTTTGAAAGTCGAGTTTGCTTAAGCGAAAGCTTCTAAACCAAAGTGATTTTCTGCTTGATTTCTTTTTTTGAGGATTTCATTGAGATTTGTTATCTTAGGATGATCTTGTTGTCTCCAGGTCCGGGTTTTCGATTGCGGACGTTGTGTCCTTGTTCTCAAAATGTTTGTTTAACGTTTTTGTTGCTGTGTTCAAATGTTTTTATCAACTTCAATAAAACTTTTATCTTCGGTAATCCACCGAGAAGTTAATTTCCCAGAATTGATTTTGAGGTAATTCTATTTCAATATAATTAATAACGACTACCACAAATTTTGGCGAAAACGTCTGAAGGCGGAACGGGAAACTAATAATCTTATTGGAAAAAGTGGAGAATGACCTCGAAAAGGTTGAAGACCACTACATTGAAAGGTATGGGGTAAGTGTTATATCTTATTGACAGCAGCGATACCCAAAGAAACGGGGCTTAATATCAGCTTCTGCAGGGCAACATGTATTTTCTTTCTGCTTCAATGTATTCATATGTCACCCCTTTATTGTGGGTATTGCAGGGGTAGGTACACAAAGCCATTTGCTAGTAATACCAGTTTGCTAGGTTTGTTGAGGTTTGGCTCAGCGGATGATCGCTGAGGTACTCATCAGCCTTGGCGTTGCCTAATTCCGGTTATCTTACAAGAACTAGTGTACCCTACGAGATTTGACCTTAACCTATTTGCTTCGCGGAGATGTTCATCTATCCAAAACTCTGCGCTCGATGATCAGCGGGATACCATTTTAAAAGACTTTGGTATGACTCTGGTATGAATTGAACCATAGCCTACTGGACCGAGGGCAAGCACTCTACCACTGAACTACAGTGTTCGGTTACATTATTCACTAGAAACTATTGTTAAAATTGCTCAATTCATATTCATATTTGTTCGCAAATGACTTTTTTTATAACTGGTTAGTCACTAAATAGAAACTGTCACAAGACTAACATGTTTTTGCATCATGCCGTATTGTGGCTAATCCACGAGAAATTGTAAAAAAAAGATGAACAATGAAAAAGTTACTTCCCCTTTTTTCATGCATCTTTTTTTCAATAGTAATCACAAACGGAAGGTTGACTCTTCTGAAAACAAGCCTAAATTCTGCTGGAAATTACGCTAAAGGTTCGATTTAGCGAAAAACTTACATTGCAAGTTGAACCCCAACTGAACACCTATCTAAATAAAACAATTTAATTTAAAACAAAAATAATGTCTTTACCCACTGAAAAGTAAATGTTCGAATTTTTCATTCCTCTACTTCCATTGGTGTGACCGGTACACATGATACATATGTACATAGCCAGCCATCTAGACCAACTCGAAAATTGAGGAAACCTATGCTGACAGTTTTTGTTGATGGTTTCTAATGAAGCTCAAAGTCAGGCCATAGATGTTCAAATTTCCTTTTTTGAGTGAAGATACAATAATGACAAATTTGCAAACTCAATTTTCGAGTATACACCGAAGATCAAGTAAAACAACATATCAAAACGTCAAGAAACATCTGAATTCTCACATAATATATTACGTATATTATAAATAGATAAAATGTCACTTTCACTTTCAATATCTATTTCATTGAAATATTACTTGATTCCATGAAACATACTCATTACATATTGAAACGTCAAGAGAGATATGAATTCCCAGATAATATATTACATATATTATGAATAGATAGAAAGTCACTTTCACCTGCAATACTTATTTTAATAAGATATAACTTAATTTTATCAGAAAACACGTTGAATTATTTTGTGTAGTTATTCCTATCAAAATCATCTAGATGGCGATTTCTAACATGTACACGTGAACGGCGACATCTAGATCTAGTTGAAAAAAGATCTAAATGGCAATATTGACCAAGGGACATAACTCAGGAACATCTACATTGGTAACACGGAGACGAGGACGTTACTAACATTCCAGTATGTCAGTCAGTAACAGCAATAGATCCCAGAGATGATAGCGCATCGGAAATGGGGATGGAACGAATGATTTATTTCCTCTCTAATCAGAAGTTACTAGAAACAACATCGGGAAAGGGACGTAACTAACATTTCGGTATGTCAGTCAGTAACGGCAATCAATGCAAGGAATGATAGCGCATCTGAAATGGGAATCGAATGAATGAACTAGTTCCTTTCTAATTAGATGTTACCAGAAGCAAGAGCGGAAAATGAACGTAAGTAACGTTTCAGTATGTCAGTCAGTGGCGGCAATCGATGCTTGAGATGATTGCGAATCTAAAAATGGGCATAGAATAAATGATCTCTGATTAGATCTTACCGGAAGCATCTTTAGAGAATCAGGTAAACTCCCATGAAAACAAAAACTCTTCTGTGCCGTAAACTCTCGGTCTATCGGCATGTGTTCTAACGGCACGTTATTTTTCATATTCTCGCAAGACTGATGATGAGGATTAGTTTGCAACGGATTCTGTGGATTATTTTCAAATTTAAGATAAGAAAACCCTTAAAAAAAGTCGCTTAAATCTATCGCATTGATTAACTTTTATATGAGTCTGCAAGTCTCTATTAGACTCTTTCCGGTTGCTGGGTCGGTCAGTCGGGTGTTCGTTTCGGTTTATGTACACAACAGAGAGAGGAAAGGAGGGTATGTGTAACGTCATTAAAAGGACATCTCCTCTTTTCAATTGGTGACGTCATCAGGCGTTCGATTTTTACGATATTGTCAAGTATTGTTTGTTATTTAAAAAATTCCCTTTAAAATGGTTAAAATCAGCTAAACATTTACATTTCCAGCTAACTTTCTAGCTAAAATATTGTATTAACTCATTTAAAGCCCACATCAAATAAGATACATACATGAAGACTGTAGGACATACTATTGGAAAAATTGTGCAGTTACTTTTATTTAAACTTCATAATTGTCACTCAATAGCCAGATTTTTGGGTGACCCATCCTCGCCGTCATTTTCTTCCTCCTCTTGTTACTACCCCGTCCTTTAGAATCGTTTTGGAATGGGAAATCACAGATATGGACGTTAGGATGGTGTAAGTAATGATTTTTGTTTTATAACACTGTTCCTTTATTTCACATTATACTTCTGCCTGGTCATGGTGTTAGAAAGCATCGTTCAAAATCATAGGTCTCTTCAGTTTTCAAGTTGGTCCGGCTAGCTGCCTGGCTGGCTATGTATGTTAACGATCTAAAAGAATTTCACCAATTTTCCACTTTATCATGTGTTCTACCCTTTCATAAATGGGAGGGAGTTCAATTTGCAATGTAATTTCATGCCAAACTGATCTCTTAGTTTATGTTCATCCAGCATCTTTCACGTTTGTGTTTTTGAAAATTGAGACTTTTTTCAGTGATCACTCTCCAACAAAAGGTGATACGAATAACAACTAATTAAGTACCAGATATGTGCGCCAGTTGCACAAATAGATGCAGTTGACTAATGAGTATCTTCAAAAACCTCGAGTTCGTTGCGCCATTATTCTAAAATGTGTTTCATTTTGTCCAAAGTACGAAACCAACCAATAACTGTGCTTCACTCTAAAATTAAAATGGAAACCTTTGTCCTTTTTGACCTCAATTTTGTGGCCGGCATTGTACTCAATATACTACTAACTGGAGAACTTTGATACTACTCTACCTGTAAGTTTGATACTACTCTACTTATAAGTATCTTTTTGTCTAGTACTTACTTGGGGTCCAATTTACAAGTCATTACTCTCTCTCTCTCTCTCTCTCTCTCTCATTATCTACGTTGCTTTCTTTCTTTCACTTCAATTAGTTTTTCTCTTCTTCCTTTTGCTCAATTCTTCCTATCTGTTTTCCTCCTTGCCTCCTCTCCCGTCTATCATTCATTTCCTTCTTTTTTTTCTCGCAGGGACGCGCACCTAATAAGCATACCCATAACTTCCTTGTTGGAGAAATTTCCACCGACTCCAAACCCTCAATTTTTTTTGTAACTTTCTTGCCGATAGCTTCTCAATATCTGTGACCTATCATCTTCTGGTTGGCCATTTCTGGAGGCCTGACCAGTGGAAATATCAAACACACACACACACACACTGACGCACACACACACACGCACGCACGCACACACGCACACATGCACGCACGCACAGAGCTTAGCGTTGGATCGAACACACATACATGTGAACGCATATATACACTAGCATCGTGTTTTTGTTTTTTTTGTATTTTTTCAAATATTCTTCAAAATTGAAAAAAAGTATGAAAGAATTTAGTCACCAACACCTCTAATATAGTTACGTCCTGTGCATGTTGCATTATTCTTAGTTTGAAAAACAATCATTTGGTCAGGTTGCATGTTCCAGCTTGATAGGTGACTATCGGGGAGACACATTTATTTTTTATCCTTCTTTACTAATTCTTTAATGTTGGGCGTGTCTATACTTTTTGGTTTCTCATTCTTAACACTACTTATAAAATTCACCTGCTGCGATGGCAAATTAGCTGTAAGGGCACCCTTAAATCCCCGGGGGTGCTATAATAACAGGAGTCTTCAGTATTTCATTTTTTTTTACTTTCCGAATGCATCGCCCGTTTTCGTGCATCACTGATATATGAAGGTATCAATTCTTTATCGAATCATTGTCGGAGATAACATGGAATTCCCACAGGGACTAATCTCCTTTCCATTGTAAATAGGGGACCCATCTCTGTGGGCGGTATCGGTTCATCCCCTCAGCAGTCATATACGGCTGTTGATGTATCGACATTCAGATCTTAGGTCAACCTGTTTCTTATTATCTACTTCGAAGCGTTGTTAACTCTAGAATTATAGACAACTTAGATCAGTCCTTTGCAATTGTCAGGCTGAAAAATGATGCAAGACTGCGAAGCATATGTCCTACGGGGCTTTGAGGAAACCATATAATTTGGCAATATTTCTCTGTAAATTAAAATTGCACTTATTCAGATATTAAAGTCGTTAGATAAAATATCCGAGGAACAAAATTGAGTGTATTAACCTCTTATTAGTGACTCAGGGTTGATTTATTATGTATATTCAAGTTGTGATTAAATTAAATTGAGTATTGAGGATGGGGTACATTTAATCAAATTAAATATTGGAGAAAAGATTACGTCATTAAATGCAGAGAGTCATCCATAAATGTGCACACCTCCAATCACCTTTTTATAGGAAGTTGATATTTCTTTTAAACCAAAAATAGCTAGGATCTATTGTTTCCGATTGAACATTACACAATTAAAGCAAAAATATCATCGGGTATTATTTATAACCAGATTTCACGGCATTTGTACTTTACAAAAATAGGATTTTGCCGTCCGAAAATGGGTACGCTATACGGAAAAAAGGTTAATCAATATCGATACCTGGTCCGACAGAATTATTTTTCTATTACCGCTTGTTGTGTTAACGACACTGACTTTACACAAACAACCACTGGAACGTTTCGATATCGAAAGAATACATTAATTCAAATTTTATGAAAAAGTCGTTATTCTTCTACTGTTTGTTTCTGTAAATTCTACTGGTGTTCAATCAGATTTGAATCCGGTCAAAACAACATTGTCTTTTAGAAGAGTATTATACTGAACCATATATCTTCTTTTCAAGTGTTTGAATCGAGGCAATATGTTGTTTTTTGTTTTATTCTATTGACGTAACCTTTAGTGAACATGATTCTATCGATTAAATACACTTGACCAATGTAATTAGACCTCATTCAACGCCTGACCATGACCTTTCAGTAATCATACCCAGCTATTGAGACCAATCAGTTCACCTTTTGAGCCTCACCATGACGACACAACATTTTCTGGATACAGTCAGACCCAGAAGGGTTAATTTTTTTTTTTATCTAACCACAGTATACTGTCTCCAAACGTTGGAATTCTTCTAAATTACTAAAAAAAAAATCGTCTAACATGGCTTATCTATAAGGAATAGTTACTGCAGTGTTTTTTGATCAAATACAAGATGGAGACTCACGTCGGAGCAGCGTATGGGTACACTCTCTTCTTTAAATAAACAATTATTATTAAAAGGTAATTTACTATTGTTTTTTCTATGATTGATACTGTAATCAGAATTGCTAGTATTGACAAATGTCATTCGTTTATGTGAATTTCCATGAGAGAAAGTCCTATGCAAGTAACACATGTTTAAACAGCACTGGCATTCGCGACCCTCTTTCTTTTGGTACCAGCCTTCATCCTGGCTCCTCGTTAAGCTGTCTCGTCTGCTATGTTTCAATCTTGGAGATGACCTTCCGGCAAGTGTGACGTCACGGTATGCGATATGTGCAGCTGCTTTTCAATTTGAAAAGTTGATACTGTATTACTTGGGGTTTTGTTTCAGTGTGTCTTTGCATCTAAGTCTTGGTCTCCCACCTGATATCTTGCCACTCTTTAGCTGACTATAGAACACTGCATTGGATATCCTTGAGCCCATTATTCTAACAAGATGTCCTGCCCGACGAATCTGTGCCTTGATAATCAGACATTCCTCGCTGGAGACACCACAACACTTATATTCATCCACTTGATGCCACTAAGGCGGTGTTTTTGGAACCGTTCCAGAACTTTAATGTGACGACGGTAAGTTTTCCACGCTTCATGATTATATAGGAGTGAAGTGAGATCCACTGCTTTATATACGCTAATTTTTGTACAGAGCCTGGCTCCATGTTCGTTCCAGTCAAGGGGCTCCATGCTCCGAATGAGGAGGTGCCCTGAGCTAAACGCAGGACAATCTCACCATATAAAGCTGTTGAGTTTGACAGAAAGCAAACAAGACAACAGAACTTTTCTATTGTTTATAGTAATTGCAGCGTTAGTGAGACTCTTGGCAATAACTGGTTCAAACATGACTCCTGTTTTCCTAATGCTTATTGTGAAGCGATGTCTATCAGAGCACCGATAAAAATGGTTGTTATTTGCAGAATCTCCTCCAAGGTGTGAACAATCAAAGCACAATCATCTTCAAAAAGCAAATCTTTTACCAGAATTGACAGTTCTTTGGTTGCTGGAAGCATCTCGAGTTCAAAAAGCTACTATTTGTCCGAAATTTGAAGTAGACACCCAAATCATGAAATGCATCCATGAGGATAAAAGAAACAACATTAGAGAAAAAAGGGTCAGGGTAGGATCAAAACCCTGCTTTGTACCGTTGGGGACAAGAAATGCAAAGATATTTCTTATTTATCATACTTCTGTTCATTTACAATTTTTTTCTCCAGTATAATATATACACTTCATCCAGCAATAAGATTAAGATTACCTCGTAGCTGAGATTATCCTTTTCTATAGTTAGGATAAGCCTATGGAAGAGGTGACTTTCAGTCTCTTGGACTACGGTTTGATTTTCGGGACTTATTTCGAGTAAAGCGTATACTGGGGAAAGTGACAATTAAGAAAAGCATGAACGTCAGACCATAGATGTACTAGTTACGTGAAAATCTAACGGAAACAATGTTGCCAACTTTTTTTTTTAAATCTGAGTCAAAAAAACAACTTAAAACACATAGCAATATCCAGATTGTCCATAATCTAAAATTAAGGAATTGATTCAATACATGATTGTAATCCTCAGATTTTATTAAAATATTACCTAATTTATCAATTTTTTAAAATTATACAAATAGTTTTTTGTTTTATCTAGATGAAATCGAAACCAAATTAGATTTGGAATAACTGAACAAAGGACGCCACTTACATTTTGTGTGTAACACTGAGCAAGGGATGTAACTCACATTCAAGTCAGTAGCAGCATTTGCTGTGATAGATGGCACATGCATCGAAGATTTCATCACTTTCTGCGATTCCCCATATAAAGCAATAATGTTCTTCTTCTCATGAAGCACTCAAACTCCTCTCTAATCATGTTAATGTGATCTTGGGAATTCCTTGAATGAATCCACAAGGTTAAAAACAGTGTTTGGCTCAAGGTCGACTTTCATGTATCTATAATAATGCTGTGCAAGGGCATAGCTGAAGATTTGGGGTGAAAAGATTTATTTTTGTAGGTTAGTAGACACGCAGTCAGAGAACTACTACTCATAAAGCTTTCGGAACCCTCTTTCTCAATTGAGATGTGAAATCGCCTAACCGGTCCTAGCTACGCACCTGATACTTTGAATTAATATGACTGAAATATTTTGCATAAACTGGCAAGATCATGTTTTGAATTACCGAGAGTGTTCTTGCCAGCTGTTCCCAATATTCTACTGTTACAGACATACGTGTCCACAGGGTATTTAAAATAACATAACGATTAGCCTGCATAATAATTGATATGGTTGCGTATTACCTACGGGTGCCCGTGGTCTATGTCTGAGTTTCGGTAAAAGCTATGGTTTTAAAAGCCGATTTTCAAGGAAGGCAGATCGTCCTCATCCATGTGGCTTTCCCATTGAGCCTTACGAACTATAGCTTTGGATCCTTGTAAAATACATTGTCAAATATTCGGACAAAACTGAATGGGTGTATGCATTGATACTTCAAAAGTGCCTTGCTTATACGAATTACGTCTTATTTCAATGATATATCCAACCTGCTAATCTGAGAGACACAGAGTCAGGGTATAATTTGGAATTATTCTTACATTGTAAATCGAACCCCTCCCTGGAAGAAAAAAATTTTAAATCGACCTGAAATGTATGTTTTATATAAATTAGGTCGTGCTGATTCCGCATATGCTTTTAGTTTTGCTTTGAGATGTGTAGTCCTTGGGTTTATAAAAATACCAATGCATAAAGCCATAAACAGCAACATGATGTACTTCAAAGCGTTACATAGGCTTGCACAGGACTATAAACTACCTGAAGTAACTGATGTCACTAAACGGTGCTCAAGTTCTTCATTTGCTAATTTTTTTAAATTCTTCTGACACAAAACAACAATTAACTGATAGTACTGGGTTTTTCCAACTGGTCAAACTCAATAGTGATAACATCATTTACTTACTAATTTTGCCAAATCATTCATAAGTTCAGTACCTCGTGCTCCTTAATCAGCGATAACGGGGTTTGGCGATGATATATTAAAAAAGTAAGCCGTTCATTTATAAGTATTGTCTTAAAACCAGAACACATATATTCTTGTAACTACAATGATGGGATTATTCAAAAAATTAAAATTCTAACGCACCAAGGTGAAAGGGTTCGCAATCAGTGCCATCAATGGTTACCGATGCGACTACTGATTAGGTTGAACTTTCGTGATCCGATGCGAAATCGTGCTTTCATCATGACTCGATAGTTAGCTCAATGGCTGTTGAGTTCTCTCTGAGATAAAATTTTTTTCAATCAATACTTCAGCATCTTGGAAACAGCAACCGTTTGCTTGTCTATTGAACAACCATAGAACCTAAGGTGGTGAGAAGGTGTATCATTTTTATGTGTTCCAGCGCTCTTGGTCATACTGTTTTGTCAACTGACTTTACAATAGTCATGAAAACTCTCTAGACCTCTTTTGTTTTTTGAGGGTTTTTTGGGGGGGAAAAATCCGGTTTGATCTTTTTTTGAGGGTTTATAAACTACATTCGGTTGTTCAATCATTGACTCTGAAGGTTAATATTACTTTCATTATCACATTCAATGTGTGGTGGCCATCTCCGAGTACTGAGTGACAGTAATTTCCTTCAAGTCTCCAGCCTCCATTTCAGTATTCCTGCAGTTTACAATATTATCGTGGTTTTGCACTTTCTCACTTGATGTCTAGGGTACTGGGTGACAATTAGTCTCCCAAAGTCTCCATCCCATCCTCTCAAAGCCCATAAAAATCATCGCACGGCTTTAGTTCATGCTCACCCCTTCTCTTCTTGTTGTTCGGTCGTTGTAGGCGACTGGGAGGGAGGTAGTTAGTCTTATATTTCCAGTATTCTCCTCAGCATCAACGCAGACTCAAATAGCTATTTTCTGTATAGTCTCAATCCTTCCTCATCTCTAGCATCCTCCAATATTGACTTCAATGTCTTTGGCAAAGTTCCCAGTGCGTCAACTGTTATTGGCACTACCGTAGCCTCTATTTTCCAGCCCTTTTTCCAGCTCCTGGGCCAAGTCCTGGTATTTTCTAGGGTTTCAATTCTCTTTCATACTCTTACTCTGTGGTCCATAGCAATGACCATGTCCATAATTTGGCAGGTTCTCCTTTTCTTGCCCCAAATTACCAGTTCTTGTCGTCTTGCTTGAATGGAGCGGTCGATTGCCTGTCAAAGTCTCTGAGTAATTTGTGGATTCTATTTTATGTATGATACTCTTGGGTTTTTCTTGGTATATTTTGTCTACTCGGTTGTATCTTAGTTGTTTGGATAGTTCTCGGTGTATAATAGTTGCTACCCTGTCGTGCCTGTTCTTGAACCAGCTTCTCCTTCTTAGCCGGTTTACTTCATTCATTGGTTTTGTGGTTCACAGCCTTATCCATTCCTCTGCCTAGGCAGCATTTGCAGTTTGTTTGGGTTCTGTCAAATTTCAAATCAACATAGCTTATCCCTTTATATTAGGCCAGCATGATGAGGGATTCTGTTTTTCTCTTCATGTGTCCTTTGCGTAGCCGAGTACATGACCGATCGTCTGCAATATTTTCTATTGACTTTTGAATTCCCATGTAGCTTTCACTGTTCCCATTTTCCCTTCGTCGTTATCGTCTTTGATACTACTTTGTTTCTCTGTTGGTTTTGTTTGTTTGTTTATTTTATTTTGTTGTACTTTTTTGTTGTTTGTTGCACTGCTTCGGGTACTTTGCATATTATATTCGTTGCTTGCTTGCACATACTTCTCTGATTAGTTTCGGCTTTTTGGACATATCCTGTCACGCTGATGAGTTCTCTGTCACCTTTTTCCCCTCTCCATATGTATGTGTCATCTATAGGGAATAGAGCCTTGTGCATCGTCATTAGAATCCCAATTGGCCGGTCCATTGATTGGAATTCATCATTTGTCCATCTGAGAATCGTTCATTATCATTATTTGGATTTCCACTCCAGCATTGACTGGTAGCTTTCAATGCAGGAGATCAGGTGAGAGAAAGTCTCCTCAATAGTCAAGGACTCTACACAGTATTCTGGCTATCTTTACTGGTGCTGTTGTCTGAATATTCCCAGCCATTCTGTGGATTGATAGTTCCAGTGACCTCTTTGCTGGATCTTCGGGATTGTTCCCGTGGTTCCAAACACTATTGGCACAATTGGCAACTCCATGGTCATTATCATTATTATTAGTAGTAGTAGTAGTAATAGTAGTGTTATCATTATTATTATTATTATTATTATTATTATTGTTGACAATCGCTGAATGGTCATCGCTAAATAGTCCGAGTCTCCAGCCCTCCTCTCAATACACTCACAGTCCACAGTAGAGCTGCTGTTTCCAGTTTCCTACCAGATACCCGGTGGTTGTCGCTGGAGGCTAAGTGACAGTAAGTCTTCTCACATCTCAAGCCCCTTTCTTGCGTGATTTGTGCAATGTTGGTCACGCCCTTCCCAGTTGTTGCTAAAGACTGGAGGTCACATATCTCATATTTTTAGTACTATCCACTGTATTCCTGCAGTTTTCGGTATTATTATTATTATTATTATCAGAATCATCATTTTTGTTTTAGTATCATCGATCAGAGTCATATTCTGGGGTTTGACCGTTAGGAGCGAGAGAAAGGTGCGTCATTTTGATTCAAGAGATTTTTTTCCAACGTATCTCCTTCAGTTGGATCAATGACCTGAAGCATTACTTGATGAAACTGTGAACGTCAAAGGGTTAAAAACAAAGTCGTGATTCTTTTTCCCACTCAGTCTCAGTTTGACGCTGTCAACCATCATATGTGGGGTGCGACCGATACTTTTCTTTCATGTTGACTAAACTGATAAACAACATCTTTTCGTATCAGATGACACCAGTTTGAAAGCAATGTAATCAGATCTGGTTAGTCAATAGAAGCCATTACGTCGTGAACATCTTTTGGTAGAATACTCAGTTAGGGGTGATCAATAAAAAAAACGGTAAAAAAGGAGTGATAATGGATAAACTACTTCTGTCGCCCTTTGTTGTATCATTAAAGTACAAATTTCTAAAAGTCACCCAGACACAGACTAATAGATCAGTCGAACACGGGTTTGCATGAAAATTAATAGATTAAAACTGTGGATTAAAAAAACAAAAACAGAAATCGCTTTTTCTGAAAATATTAAGAAGTAAATGATTAAATTTTCAGCACTCTGATTTCATCTGTGTGGTCCATAACCAATAAGCCAGCCAGATTAATTTGAAAAAAAACTGAAGAAACCTGTGTTCATGTTGGCTATGTTGCTTTGATATATAACCAAACTTTGACATTGATAGTATGTTATCAGGACAACTGTCCTCAAAACGATTGCCCCCCCCCCCAACGGACAACTGCCCCAGGGTATCTGTCCCCAAGACAAATGATTTGTGACAATTTCCTTTGGACAATAACCCCGTTGTTAGCATCATTTACACGGTACATGATACGCAAGTTCTGTTTCAGGAGTTGAACGCTTTATCAGTTATATACTGACGTTACTACGTTATGCAAATGATGTAATCAGCTAGCCTCTGGGCGGGCATATAGATCTAAACTGATAAGAATAAATATGATAATCCGGTAGTGTGGAGGACTGTATAGATCAGAGGAAGACGGGAGTTGTTTTTTTGTTTTGTTTTTTCTTTTGTTTTGTTTTTTGTTTAGTGGGGGGTTTGTCAGCATAATTTGAGATCCATCTTAATTTCTGGGAAATACGGTACCTAATTCCCACAAACAATAACTTAGGATGCACAGTTGCCATGCTATTGCCAGGGGGCAATCATCCAGGGGGCAATAATCCATGGTGGCATTCGTCTTAGAATCAGGTATCACGAAGAAAAATCAAGTGGAAAGTGTGATTCTCCAATAAAAACTCTTTTTAAAAACTTGCTGTCTTGGGACAAAAACATTAAAAATATGAATATGTTGCTTTCATTTGGTTAATGTAAAGCGCTACTCTATTCGAGTTACTTTGCAAAACTTCAGAGAATTTAAACAGTGTATGCAGACAGGATATCCTATTGATTTTGACGCTATCTTTTGTAGAAAGTACCCTTTGTGAGCCAAAGGATGATTCATTCGAGGGAAGCCGTAGAAACGAAGTTTTAAGGTATCTTTTTCTCATGGCCAAATTCCCAGGATTTCGGGTGGCATCCCATTTTGTCAATCAGGTCTGTGTTGACAGAAGAATTGCCAAGTAAATATCACGTCAAATCAGGTTGTTATATTAACTGATAAGCTTGAATGGATTGCTGTTTTATTTCTGTCATGTCAGATGATGTTTCTCCACTTTAACAACAAGAACATCAGCTGCAGCGACAGCAGCACCCTTTTAGCATCCGTCGTTGGGTATTACCCAAGATTCGCCAGAGCTCTCTATCTTGGCCCTCATGGGGTCATGATTTTCCGCCCTGGTTTTGCATGTGATCTCTGGGAATTCACGTTATGAGTTATGATGTCCAGTCGTTGTCCCACATTCTTGCAACTTGACCAGCCCATTGCCATTTGGGTTTTCTAATGGATTCTATGCTCCAGACTCTTATTTTTTCCTCTACAGTGCTATTTAGCGATCTTTTCAAGTTGAACATGATTCTCACCCGCGTTCGTACTATGAAAGTAAACACTTTATTGTCAATGATGTCACGTTAAACTAGACCAATAAAAATCTAGCATGTCCCTACCGTGATTACGGATCATAACCAAGTGATTGGTAGGCAACCCTTTCTCCTTTTGGAAATTACATTGGGTGTATTTTTTGTTTCTAACGCGATTATACGATTGTATAGTGTGTAAGTCCCAGATTTCTGTCATATTATGTAGATTTCAAAACTGAAAAAGAAAAAAGACAGGTCTGGGTAGTCACTCAATGGAAAGCCCCACGTGATCCACGTCATGACGATGATGATCAATTGAAAAAAAGAAACTTTTGACAGAAATACGTGAGCTAAAAAATAGCTCCGTTCGGGAATTTGTCTAATCCTGTCATTCAACGTGAACTGGTCTCCCCGACGATGAAGCATGATTCAGCGGGAAATCCATAGAACTTTGTAAACCTATTTTGACACGTTCGATCGCTCACTGTACCTTCTCCATAAATTACGAAAAATTTTTCATTTTTGTATAGTCTTTTTTACATCACGTAACCTGGAAAAGCATTATATACCAAAATGTCGCTTATTGCTTTCCATATCCAATGTTATAGTCAATTAACATTTTTAAGTTGCATTCGATCAGACAACTTATACGATACACTCAAAATCAACCTTTGTAAACAAAGTCGGTGGAAACCAAACGCTCCAATGCCTTCTAACGATAAAACTGACCGGAGTTTTCGTGCCAACCACGTATTCCTTTTCACATTAACCTCTTTGTGAAAAAAATACAAATAAAATAAGAAGAACGTTCTGACGGACTCGAAAAAATGAATGTGTACAACGCGTAATGAACACTTTTCACCCGGCAATGACGTCTGAGAAGATTCTGAAAAAGATTCCAATTATAACACTTTAAAAATAGATCCTTTCTGAATGTTATTTGTGTTGTACTGTTAGGGTTGTGGAGTACACATCTTGCTTTTAATATCTTGGAGTTAATCCAATCGTCTCTAATGAACTTTATTAGCATTTCACATGAATTGAATCATTTGAACCATGCTTTCCCCTGCAGGATCGCTTTGAACAGTTATTGTATCTTTCTATTTCTTCTACTTTTTTTTCATTGGTGTTGTTATTGTTGTTGTTTTTTCTTATTTCCTTCATCTTTTTTTCTTTTTCTTTATCTATAATACACCTTTCTTTTTCTTTTTTTTTTTTACTTTTCTTCGCCACATTCAGTTAATTAGTAACTATCAACAAAAACTGTCACCAAAAATGTCAACATTGTTTTTTTTTTTTAAAGTTTCCAAGTTAAACTGACTGGCTCGCTGACCGGCTAACCGTGGGCGTCATGAACAAGCCGCATAGGTGGAGTTAGAGTGATGGAAAAATAAACATTCACTCTTTATTAGGTTTAGAAAAAACGTTTTATTCATTTTTTGTACCCCTTAGGTCTATTGGATTCCAATTTACATCGTGAGTTTGTGTCAAATAGGTCCATTTTTTTTGCGTCTGGTAACATTCATGTTTGCTTTTGGAAATTCAGTTCTTTTACTGATCAACATACAACATAGAGTAAGAGACGTAACTTATTCATTGATCACCTGTTCCCCTAATTTTTTTTATTGATGATCCCGAACACAGTATGCTGCCAAAGCACGTTGTTCGCGCGCCAGTCCCTATCGAGTTACTAACCAGACCTGTTTTATTTGTTTCCTAATCGCAGAGTGTGACGTGGAGTGATGAGTAGTAATAAAGATTATCGACATATTGTCTGAATTCCAGTTGAGCGATTTTATCCCACTGAATACAATAAGCTTCGGTTAGTATGGCACAAGGCCAAATGAGGAGGTCTAAGAGGAATGTGATGCACAGGACAACCAAGTTGTTTGTGCTGCTTACCTAGGGAAATCAGTATATGGAATGATTTTTTAATACTTCGGCTAGACCACCAATCTCTGGCACCATGGGGAAATCGTTCTAACCAAAAAGATCACAAATACACGCACATGCTTTCAAATATAAACATATATATATATATATATATATGTGTGTGTGTGTGTGTGTGTGTGTGTAACATAGTCATATATACACACACATATATATACATACATATATATATATATATATATATAGATATAGATAGATAGATAGATAGATAGATATAGATATAGATATAGATAAATAGGTAGAGAGAAATGCAAAAAGTGAGGTATACATAGATAAATATAGAGAGATAGACCAAGCTATATACATGTGTGTCTGTGTATACACATACATATGCCCGAAGATAGTTGATATTAATAATACTGTTTATTTATGGATATAGATACATGCTAATAATTGTATTGAGAGATCGATATATATATATATATATATATATATATATATATATATGTATATATATATATATATATATATATATATATTATTGTCTCATCCACAGACAGCTGTTTCGATGGATTAAATCTCTTCAGTGTGGCTATAGAACTTCCATAATCCCATCCAGTACCGCGAGGCAAAATCTAAACCTTCACTTCAGACTGATATCCTACCTCTGAGCTACAGAACAGGACAGTCGGTAAGGCAGAATTTGAGTGTTATGTTCATTTACATAGAAATCTCTCATCAACCAGAGTGCACTATTCCTATGGAAGAGCATTGCATAAGCTTACAATGGATGAGTTACCTCACTTAAAGAGTGCTCAATCCTGAATAGAGGAGCACTAATTATTCTGTCATCCAGAGACAGCTGTTTCGATATATTACATCTCTTCAGTGTGGCTATAGACTTTCCATAATCCCATCCAGTACCGCGAAGCAGAATTTAAACCTTCACTTCACACTGATATCATACCTCTGTACTACGGAACTGGACAGTCGGTAAGGCTGAATTTAGAGACTGATACACACACACACACACACACAAACACATATATATAATAATTATAATTATAAATTGCATTATACCATATCAAAACTCTTTATTTAAATGATATCCTGTCATTACATGGCGGATGTACCCAGACAACGTAAATAGAATTAAAGAAAATCAGGTTTATTCAGGAATTGAACCTGCGATTAATAGGGTAGACGCTTCAAGGCAGCGTTGCTCTTACCATTATGCTAAACAGCCGCTTTCAATGCAAAAGTCTAAAATAATTGTCTCAACAACGAATTCCCTTCTTGTTTATTCACGGTGTATGTTTGTTCTATTTATTTATTTCAACGTGATCAACACGTTATTAAGAAATGTATATATATGATCTGACTATGATTATAAATTGCGTTATATTATAGAGAAACTGTCATTTGAAATGATCACCAGTTATAATACTGTGAATGTTCCATTTGGCCTCGACAACGTAAGCAAAAGTAAATTGACTCTCAGAGGATAATAAAGGCAATTATAATTTCGTTTTATCACTGATTCTATCGCTTGTTTTTGCACATTGTAATGCTATAAATAGAATAAACAATTAGAAGAATACGAGCCTGCTGCAGGAATAGAATTTGCAATCAATAGGGTAGCTGCTTAAACGTACTGATGGTTAGTACGACAGTACTTTGAAGCTGCTAACTTATTACTCACAGGTTCGATTCCAGCAGCAGCCCCGTTTTCTCTAATTGTTTATCCTATTTACGTCGTCTAGGTCAAATGGTACATTAACTGTGTAATAACGGGTGATCATTTCAAATAAGAGTCTCTATAAAGCATAACGCAATTCATAATCAGTCCATCGGATCATACATTTCTCAATAACACACACACACACTCACACACACACATATATATATATATATATATATATATATATATATATATATATATATATATATATATATATATATATATTAGTAACGATACTTGAACAATACTTAATGATAACGTAAGAGCATAAACAAGAAGCTGTAGACATGTACGATAAGAAAATAGATTCAGCATGAAACACATGAGGATTTTTTCTCTTTAATGATCTGGAATTAGTAGATAGTCAGTGAATGAGTGAATAAAGATTGGCTTAGTGCATCCCAACATCATATTCAAATCAATGAAATAATTACAATGATAAAATTAATTAAGTCATTAGTCAAATGTGAGGTTCGCGTTTTTAAGGTACATTGTAAAATTTAATATCTTATTATGATATTGATTTTAACTTATGCTGGAATATACAAAAGATGGTTATCTAAAAAGTTTCAATTTATACACAAACATCTCGAAAGGATTAATAAAAGCAATAGATAAAAAATGAACGTCATTTACGGAATGCAATAATGATATATTCAAATAAATGACATTTGACAAGTACATGTATACCTTGATAAGTGCGGTTAATTCATTACCATTCTATTCTTAGTTACATGAACAGGTACAACAATGCCTTAATCATATTACAACAATTAGCAATCATTAAAACTGCACAACACAAGATAGCTTTGTACTTCTTCAGGGATGATCAGTTCACAAATGGTTGACATTGCTTCACATTATGGTATGCAAATTGCTTGTTGTTCGCATAAATGAATATTTAGACGACACTCTGAGGATTTTCGATAGATCTGGAGAAGCACAAGCCATTCTTCAAGTCATTTTCGAAACCTGATTTCGCTAAGTATACGACAGTTGTGATAGCTGTACGAGTTGGGTCATCGTTGTGCATAAAGGCAACTTTTTGCTTGAACGCCTGTCTCTTCTTCTCTAGTCGTGTCTCGAGATTAGTCTTTAAATCGGCTTTCAACAGAGCCAGGGTGAGATAACTCAAGGACCATTAATTAATTTACAAAACTGTCAGCATGGCTCACTTCAGTTTCTAATGAAGTCTGTCAGGCTATGTATGTACGTATACATGTATGTATCACGTATTACAGATCACACCGATAGAGGGCTCATAATATAAAAATTTATACATTATTATTTATATTTTTTTTACCATCCATACCGTACGATTATGCTAAATTGACCCTTTAGTTCGTGTCCGGTAACATTAACGTTTGTTTTTCTGACGATTCGGACTTTTAAGTGATAACAAAAAGGCGAGAGAAGTAAATTATCCATTGATTGCCCATTGATTTAATTGATCATCCCCAACGTAGAATGCAGTTTATGATATTATCGTTTTATTAATTTATACGCATGGATCGCACTGAATCTTCTAAGCCTTGATAAGTACATCACGAGGCAAAATTGTGTAGGAAGATTTTGCCTAGAAAACCAGTATTCATAATCTTAGTTCATACTGAGGCTTGAACACTGGTAAGTATGTCACAATTTCAGCCACGAGACATTAATGACATTTTCAAAAAGTATTCATTAAATTCTCTGGGCCTTTTGTCCTATCGCTGGTCATATCAACAAAAGGCATGTTGCTGGCACAATGTTATGGTATACTGTATACTTTTTAGTTCACGATTTTTACTGCTAATGGAATGATTTAAACAGAGTATGAACCGGCGTCATTTCGATGCTATAAGGATGTAGTCTTTTCTAAGGTACGGAATCGATATTTTTTTTACTAATTACTAATCAGAAAGTGCATGCATGCACCCATCAGATTTTTCAATTTTAAAAACTTATCGTCTATTTCATGTTAAACTATTTTTGTTCAGTGTTTTTTTGTTTTTTTTAAGTTTTGGCAATTATGTTAACACATTGTGCAGGTGAATATTTCCAGTACTAATTCTGTTTTCTACGAGATTTTATCATTTTGTACGCACAGAGTCCTCAACTGGAGCAATAATTATATTTTTTTAAAGTTGTTTCGTGGTTGATTCCAAGTATCAATCTCTCAACCACAAAATGAACACAATAGCAAATTGCATCACGAAGGCATGAGCATTAAAGATATTTAATTTTTTGTGTATGAATCTCAAATGCCTGACTTTCGAAATCTTTTTCATTTCCATAATTAAAACTCTTGTTATTCACCTTACAAAAAAAGTTGTGAGATACTATACACAACGTATATCAAGCAACATTTATCCTTTATAACCACTTCCCTGTAAAATAATGTGAATTTGAAGGGTCTGAAAATAATCTTTGATTAATGAAAAAATGCAAAACAATTTATTAAGCTCCAGAATCAGAATACTGTATGAGCATTACTTCTCCCAAACTGAAAAAAAAATCATTTCAACATAAGAGAAAATAGGAGAAAAGGTATAACGTTAAAGATGAAACCTTGTACAAGTGAAACTCACTAGTAGAATAGGATCCAACTATATGAGAAACAAAAACAGTAAGTAATTCAAAGAGTAAATACGACAATTGCAAAGCACATGACAAAATAAAAACCTTTGGAGAAAACAACTTGAATAGAGACGAGACACAAGCGCAAAAATTCGTGTCTGTTCTACTCACAAAAGATAACATTTCAGATGGTTTTCATATTCATTATTACAGTCTATTCTTTATTCAAAATTCGACATTTATTTATTTATATTTCTATCATACACCTACACAAATTCATATATATATATATATATATATATATATATATATATATATATGCGACCATATCTATAGAGGCCTGAATCTAATTCGAGTTCTGGAGATATTTATCTAGTCTTATATGACAGTTTGTAGATATCAACATATGACGACAGTTTGACAACCAATGGGAAGCAAGGTCGTTTAGAAGCATAAACATTTGTTCTTCTTCTCTCAAGAATAGAGATGGCGGGAAATCGGTTACATCGTGATCTTGGATTTCACTTGTGAAAAGAATGACTAAGCAGTTACGTCACGAGAAAGAAAAACAATTCTCAAAAAGGAATTTTTTAGCATTCATAATGAAAAAGACGATAACCAGATAGATAGAAATATCACCAATAAAACATTGAACGTAGTACATATGCCTAAGAGAAAAACTGATACATGTGCTGATCTTTTATTTAAAATCTGACAAGCAACAAAAACCGATGTTATTTAGAAGCTCAAAAAAAAGCGAGCGTTTTTATCGGGCGTAATCGAAATTTCAGAATTAGGTCAAGGTCCACTAGCTACTGGGATCTTGTTAACGAGTCAGAACGTCGGCGATTAAATCGCCTCTTTTATCCAAGCTAGGTGTAAATGAGAGAGGTTAGAAACCCAATAGGATTTTTTTTTTAAATAAGCCCTTTCAAAATGTGGATGATCTTAAAGCGTCGGCTATACCATCAGTCAAATTCATCAACAATAACTACCTCTTCATGTCTGTTGTTGGGAATCATCATCATCATCATCATCATCATCATCATCATCATCATCATCAGTCTTTTAACGTCCTTCGTTGGACATAGACATTCACCAGAATCTGCCACAATTCTCTGTCACGGGCGTCGCAGAGCCAGTATTTTCTAAATTTGTCCAGTTTATCTCTCCATCTTGTGTTCTGTCAGCCTCGGTTTTGCATGTGATCTCTGGGGATCCATGTAGTGAGTCGTGGTGTCCATCGATTGTCTCTCATTCTTGAAACATGGCCTGCCCATTGCCATTTGATTTTTCTAATAGATTCTATGATGTTTCTGACTCCCATTCTCTTTCTTATATACTGTGCTGTCTTGTGATCTCTCCATGTGAAGTTGAGCATGATTCTCTCATGTGCTTGTTGCATGCTTCTCAGTTTGCAGGTTCATCTTTTGGTTAGGTTCCATTTTTCAGCTCCATAAGTGACTATAAGGAGGATGCATTGGTTGTATACTCTTCTTTTTATTATTATTGGTATCAACTTGTTTTTGAAGGTTGAGCTTGCTCGGCCAAAGGCTTGCCGTCCTGGGATAATTCTTTGCTAGATCTCTTCCTCTTCCGTGGGTTTCATGGATATTCGTTGTCCTAGGTAGATGTAGTGGTCTCCTTTCCCAAGTTTTGCATCTTTTATCTTGACAGTAATGTCCTTACTCTCAATGTGATCGTTGCACTTGATTTTTGTTTTCCTAAAGATTTACTTGCTTTCTTCATTTAGTTCATCTAGCCTTAGTTGGGGGTCATGTAGGTTCTCCGCTAAAAGGACAATGTCATCTGCAAATCTTAGGTGGCTATATATATCTATATATATATATGTATACACTAACATATATATATATATATATATATATATATATATATATATATATATAGAGAGAGAGAGAGAGAGAGAGAGAGAGAGAGATAAAGAGAGAGAGAGAGAGAGATAGATAGAGACATATGGAAAAACCGAAGTATACATAGATAAATATAGAGAGATAGACAAAGTAATATATATGTGTGAATGTGTATACACATACATATGCCCAAACATAGTTGATGTTAATAATATTGTTTATTTATGGATATACATACATGCTAAAAATTATATATATATATATATATATATATATATATATATATATATATATATATATATATATATATATATATATATATATATATATATATATATATATATATAGGGAGAGAGATTGATACACACACAGATATATATTATATTTATAATTATAAATTGCATTATACCATATCGAAAATCTTTATTGAAATGATATCCTGTCATTACATGGTGGGTGTACCTAGACAACGTGAATAGAATTAAAGAAAATCGGGCTTTTTTAGAAATTGAACCTGCAATCTATAGAGTAGATGCTTCAAGGCTATTTTGTCTATTTTGATTCCTCTATTTTCCCAGTCCAGGTTTCGGATGGGAATAGACTATCCCAAAGATCTCTTGATTGCAGGCATCGTGGCACCAATATATCCCGAATCGGTCTAGATCGTCATTCTATCTCATGTACTGCCAGCTGCAATTTTGGTTATGATCTCTAGGGATCCATGTTGTGAGTCGTGATGTCTTGCGCTTGCCTTACATTCTTGCAGCATAGTGCACCCAGGCCATTCAGGTTTTCTTATGTATTTCATGATATCTCAAATTCCTGTCTCCCGGTAATATACCGTATTGTCTTGTGATCTCTCTTTGTGAGACTGAGCGTTGTTTTCTCCTGTGCACGGTTCACAGTTGGAGGATCAGTCCTCTGATCAGGTTCAATGTTACAACTTTATAGGTGACTATCTGAAGGACGTATTGTTTGCAGTCCCTTGAAGAGAACGAGTCACAAAAAGCGTAAAGGAGTAAGAAATACTCAAAGCGAGAGAAAAAATGAAACGGCAGGGGAGGGGGGGTTAATCACCCAGGTCCTGGAGCAAGAAGGTACATAAAGACAGACAGACAGACAGACAGAGAGTAACAGAGTAGGGGATAGAGAGAGAGAGAGAGAGAGAGAGTTGAGATAGAGTGAGAGAGTATCATGTACATTATGTGTGAAGAAGAGGTTGCTGGTGCCAAGTTGTGAAAATTGTTTGTTGAAATGTCTCAAAGGATGAGAATACAAGTTCTATTACTGTTAAAAACCGTCAACCAGAACTGTCAACAAAGTTTTCTCAAGTTTACAAGTAGGTCTGACTGGCTGGTTGACTGGCTATACATGTATGTATCATGCATACAGGCCACGCAAATAGACCTGTAGGACTGAAAATATCATGTCTAGATAAAGCATTTTTAGTTTTGGGTTCAAATCACAATGTAAATTCATGTTAAATTGATCACCTTTATCGTACCCAGCAGCATTTATATTCATTTTTTTTAATACAGACTTTTTTGTAGTGATCATTGTCCGAGAAAAGTTTAGAGAAATAGTAATTCATTCATTGATCACCCCTTCTTCAAAATTCTTCGATTGCTGACCTAAATACGGCGTACAGCCAAGAAACTTCGGTCAAGTGACGTTTTCTTTTCAGTGAGTAACCAGACCTTTTGTGTTACTTTTTGGGGGTTTCGCTTTGTTTTGCTTTTCTAATATTCTCCTTTTTTTTTTTTTACTTTCATCGTCTTTATCTTCAACCTTATCGTTCCTGAAATACTTCCATCACAATTATCGGTGCCATCATTACTTTCTATGACATGTGTCTTATCTACCCGGGTTAGGATTCTTTCTACTTCTGCCAACCAAGTTGAAAGGGATATATGTATTCAACCCTGTCTGTCCATCCACACATTATTCCTAAAAGTCGTATTGTTCGGAATAAGTTTATCAAAAAATTATGTGTGATATTTTGCAAGGGAGATAACTAGGATAGATGTTGTTCGTGATGAAAGGTGGATAGACGCTACACTGAAAAAAATATTTCTTTGGACAGACTTGAAAGAATCTCTTTGTTGTGTAAGAAATGTTAATTTGAATTTATTAGTTTTTCATGGAGAGAATTTAGGATTAAATGTGGTAAATATATTTTTAGGTTAGGGTAATAGATGTATATGAAACAAATCAGAGCCATTTTTTTGCAAGAAGGTCTATGTAGCACCTTTTCCACTGTATCAGAATAATTTTGCGATTGAAACCCGAACACTGACTTAAAACACTGAACCTGTACTCTCAACCTAACATTGATCCTAAATCATATCCTCTGTAGTTTTATTTAATGAAATCCAGCTGCAAATGTTTCTGGTTTCATTCGTTCCGCAATAGTTAGGAGCAGCAGCTGAGAAGTTATCTCTCTTACTAACATTGAAATATTTTTTTGGTGAACCTGTTCCGACGATTATCCTCCAAAACTTCTCAATGAATTACAACGATATTTTGTTGTCGGATGGACAATAGGCCGATTGAAAAATTGACTGAATTTGGGGACGTTTCTAGGAATTTTTCACGGTTATCCCATTGTCTGCATTGTAACCATATATGGACTGATTTTCATTCAGTTTCCAAAGAAAGCGGCATTGGGAGAATTATGCTCTCTCCGAGTGCTTTCTTTCTGTCAGTTTCCCCCAGCCCTTCTCCATTTTTTTTACTCTTTCTCTCTCTTCTTTGTTTCTTTCTCTCACCCATTCCTACCCGTTTTCCTTTCCTCTTCCTCTATCCCCCTTTTCTCTTCAATTTGTGCTTCTATTTACCTTTTTCTTTCTCCCCCCCCCTCTCTCTCTCTCTCTCTCTCTCTCTCTCTCTCTCTGATGTTCAGTAAAGGTTTGTAACTGGTTTGCGAACTGTAATATCAAAGGGAGGTAACAAATAATGTTGACTTGGGCAGCTGCTGATATTAAAGTATCAAGGAATGAAAGGAAGCTGTAAACTTGACCATTTAAAACTATTTCATTGAATTGAATTGAAGTTAGGGTTAGTTTTAGGGTTGGTGTATCAAGTAAGAAAATAAAAGAATATGCCATAGTAACAAATGATAGAAATTCGTAGTACAACACTAAAACTAACCCTATCTCATAAAACTAACCTTAAAATTGGATTATACCCATTATGAATAAATCTAATAAGATAGAGTTTCAAATGGTCATGTTTTCTGCTTCCATTTGTACCTTATACGTCAGTGACAGCAACAGTTGCGTTTTTTGTTATCTCCCTTTGATATTCTATTTTGCAAACCGGTCACAAACCCTCACCGCATTTTCTCCCTTTTCATTCCTCTTTCTCTCTCTTTTTTGATCATTCTTCTTTTTACCCTCTTTTTTTCGCCCCCTCTTTTTCTTTTTAGGCCTTTCTCATTACTTCTCCCCTTTTTGATTTTTCTTTTTTTCTTTTCTTTTCTCTTTCTTCTTTCATGTCCCTGGGTGTCCAGTGCCACTTCTCCAGAAGTTGGGAAGGGAATTGTGCATTCTGGAAAAAGGAATAAAAAATATCGGTACGTGAGTTGTCAAGTGAGGGACTAGGGATTGCTTGTCCTAAGCCTGTGATGGCGATCTTATGGTACTCGTGTTAGCTGTTACACATCCTCATGAAATTTATTAGAAAACGACTATCACAACTTACCATGTGGATCCAGAGAGATCATATGGGAAACTGTTGCTTGCTGAAAATATGATATCTTGATGAACTAGACGAGTTCAGAAAGTACTGGCTCTGTGACAGCCATGACAAAAGAGATCTGGCTAATCTCGGAGACTGTCAAACAATGGATGCTAAAAAGCTGTTGCTGCTGCTGCTGCTGATAATATATATATATATATATATATATATATATATATATATATATATATATATATATAGTCATGACAATATTTTCAGTCAACCGCTGGAAGTCAGGATTCACAACATGGATCCCAAGAGATCATATTCGAAACTGTGAGCAACAGAAAATAAGCTGCTGCTGCTGCTGCTGCTGCTGCTGCTGATGATGATGATGATGATGATGATGGTTTTGTCCACTTTGTTGTTGCTTTTTATAACAGCCCTCAAGTCGAATTCTAATTAAAACTGGTCTGGTTAGTCACTGAGTAAAGACCGTCATGCGATCAACGGCTTTTGGTAGAGTGCTGTGTCGAAGGTCATTCTTTAAAAAACGCAGAAACGGGTGATCAATGAATGGATAACCTTTCTCGCCTTTTGTATGGCAGTAATCACTAAAATATCTGGATTTAAAAAACCTACATGTACGCACCAACTTGAAACCGAATTAGTATAAACTAATTTGGAGAATTAAAAAACACAAAAAAAAACAAGTCTCTCGTTGACATAATAATAAGTAAATGTTGAACTTTTTAGTCTACTAGTGATATTGGTGCTACCAGTACGCGTGATACATACATAGTAAGCTAGAAAACCGATCTTGAAAACTGTATTGACAGTTTTGTAGACACTTGTGGTCGACAATTGATCTTCGAGGTACTTGACTAGATCAACTGATTATGAATAATAGGTCAGATTCTTGCTGGTGTGGTATTTGAATTAAAAGCTTCCAAAGCCTATTTGAATGATTTACGACTATCACACGATTGTACTCAGCTGAACTTTGTAAATAACAGTCATTGCTAGAATCGAATCTGTATCCAAGAGGCAGTCGTCTTAACGTGACTCTGTTCTTACTATCCAAACGCCACACACGCACAAACAGACATATATATATATATATATATATATATATATATATATATATATATATATATATATATGTATATATATATATGTGTGTGTATATATATATATATATATATATATATGTGTGTGTGTGTGTATCAATCTATCCGTCTCTTTCAGATGATTTGATTTCTATTGTTTTCTTTCTCTCTCCACTTGTCTGTACTTGGATATTTATCGAATTATAATCTTCTCTCTCGTATAATTCTTTACGTATTTTATCTTTGTTGGGTAAGAAAAATCCCATCACTTCATCTCTGAAATGACACCTGCACAATATCTTCCATCTTGCAAACTGATATATTTCAAGATATACGGATTAATTATCAACAGAAATGTACACCAGATGTTAAGATATGTGCGGGAAATGTTATTTAAAAAAAAGCTTTTGTCCGATCGCAAGTTGAAACACTTGGCAAATAAAAAAAAATCGTAGGTCTGATCAATCAGTGAATAGAAACCATCATGCAATGAACGTCAGTTGACAGCATTCCGTGTTAGGCATGATCAATTAAGAATGGAAGAAAGAGTGATCAGTGAATTAATTACATCACTGCCATTTAATTAGGATCAGGGTTCGGGTCAGAATGTTCAAAACGACAAATGTGAATACTGGCAGCTGCAAATGAAAGGACCAATTTAGCATAAATCTGCATTGTAAATGGAAGCCATCCCACTTGAAATCTTTCGGGTTTCAAAAATTCTTATGAAATAAATGTTTAAAATTTCGTCCCTCTAGCTCAATTGATGCTGCCTGTACGCATGATATGAACATAACTATTTAGTCAGCCAGATCTACTTAAAAAAAATAAATTGATAGCTTTTTTGACAGTTTCGTTAGACGGTTTCTAATAGTTTTGAATCTACATTAACACCTAATCATCAAATAGATATGAGGTGTGACAAAGAAGAAAAAAAAACAACTCTATTTAGCTTAGCAGTTCAGAGAATATGTGACAAAAGCATAAAATTTGGAAGTAGACCATTTTAAGATATGACAATAAGAGAAGGGAACAAATGATCAGATGAATTACTCGTCGTCAAATCCACGGTTCAAAATATCACTTTATCTTTTATCATAACTTTGCATTCTCATCATAGTTTAACCGACCTCTTCACATACTTGCAAGCTCATTGGCAAAGTAAACTCCAGGGCTCTGTAACTGAGTATTTATGCGCTTGCAGAAGGTCTTTGAATGCACTTTGCAACAACATCAGATAAATTTCGATACTTTATGATGATGGATCCAGTGTTCTCGCCATACTGTCACTGTACGCCCAGTCCAATTGGATGGGTTAGTCGGTGAGACTTTGGTGCCTCACGTACTCAGCCTGATACACCACACGTTTGATGTGCTGCACAAATGCTATTTGAGTTGGTGGGATATTTTCACTGACATGCGATCCATTGCCAAAAAGCGTTTTACTTGCTCCATCCACCGTTTTTGAGATTTCACTGTACACAGCAACGACTACAAATCTTTCAGTCACTTGTAGCACAGCGTAACTTACATCATTTGGCATTTAAATGAGTGCTAAGAATGCAACTTCAGCTGGGGCATATATATCCAAAACTTCCCAAGCGGTTTTTTTTTCTTTTTCATGGAAACTGACACAAAATCACACCCTGAGAGTGCATGAAACATCAGAAAGGCCACCTGTAAGACTACCAAGTGTAGTACAGTTATTATGGACGGATATATATATTTGTGGTTCTTCTTAACTTCTAAAGCCATCCATAACCCCTCAACGTTAAATATTTCAAAAAAAGGCATGAAAAAAATATCAATATTGACTGTCCTTACTGGACTGTCTGGTATCTTTCCTTTCAATAAATGATTTATGTAAAAGATCAGCTTGGTGTTGGCTTCTTTTATTTCACATGGGAGCTATCCATCATGTGCTCTTTCAACATTTGAGGAGACAACTCCATCGCTGAATTTACTGATCGTGGTTGTTTTTTGTCCAATGTTCTCATATCAGTAGCTCGAGGAGATCTTTCTCATTTGCATTTGTTCTGAGTAGGTTTTCCCCAAACACTTGTAGGATATATGTGATACAACTGATCTCTTCATAGGTGCCACGCCCTGGTCATGAAGATCATGCATACTCTGTTTGAAGCTGTTCACAAAGTATCCACTCGATGCCACATAAAGTTTGTGAACAGAATTCGAGCTGAGTTACAATGTACGGATAGAAATATTGTCATCATAATCCTTGAAGCTTTCCTGGCCTTTAGGAGACATAATGTTGTCTGATGTAGCATTGTCCTATAGCTTAACCTGACTGTCTTGAGCAGTCTGTATTTGCTCCAAATCCCTCTCAAGGGTTTCTACAGGGCTAGATTTTCCCCTTGTCTCAACTGTCTCATATCTGAGATTGAAGGTGCACAACGATGATTTTCACGATAGAAGAATGTTTCAAGATCTCATATACGGGTCTGTACAGTTTTGAGGAAAAAAAATCAGAGACGAATGTTTTGTTTGAGATTTTGTCTTGAATGGTAACTGGAGTATTTCCTAAAAAATTTTTTATATGATTTCATCTTTCAGTCTCCCATCGATGAGTGCTTTGTACTGCTTTTTTCTGTTTCCTGAATAGTGTAAAACTCCTGTGTGCTTGAATCTATCATAGCACTGGTCAAACATTAATTGCTTCACAGCCTTGTCTTTTGAAGTGCCATTCATACAATTCAACAAAAGAAACGTTTTTTTTTTTCAACCAAATACTCAAAACATCTTTTTTATAATCAAAACCAATCAGAGGGAGACAACTCTTTTAAACCTTCCTTTAGACAAACATTTTTCTTGATTCAACTTTTGAAAGCATGGATAAAAATGATTTTTAAAATGGTATATAGAAATGTAAATATTATTATAAATTCTATATAAGAATTCGAATTAAGATTTCAATGACATTTTCTCGGGTATTTCAAGAAAAATAGATACTGAAACATCAAATTGGTCAAAGTTGCCTTTTCTTTCTTTTTTTTCTGCTGATATTTCGCACCGACTCTGAGGTGGGGCTTCATCAAATTGTTTTTGCCACACCTTCTATACAAGAGAGAAACAAAAAACGAAGGAAGTAATAGACTGACAGTAATCAAATAAAAATCGTTTTGATGTAATTTTCAAATGTGCACTCAGATGACTGCATCATCATTAGATTTTCAATGCGAGTACTTATTGACTCTATAACTCAGACGGATTTGACGTGGTTTTAATTTATTCTTCTCCACAGAACTTCTATTTTAATCCTTCGCGTATGATAAACGCACTTACCATATTTCCCAGATAATAAGGTGCACTTTTTCCCCTGAAAAATATTTGATAACAGATCCAAAATGTAATAATTAGCTGCAAAAAAAAAAAAAGAAAAATTATAATGTGCTACTTGAACTTGCAAATCCGGGAAGTTTTTTTATCCTCAATTTTTTTTCCCGAAAACTCCTTGGATAATTATAAGGGGAGCCTCACCTTTTATAAGAACCTACCTGCTGGGAAATAGGATAATTGTTATGGCGTTATAAGCAGTCTCCTGTTTTGTTTTGTTTTTGTTTTTGTTTTTTTCTGTTTTGTTTTTTGTTTTTTGTCACACCTGGTGTACACGGGAGAAACAAAAGCAAAGAAAATAATCAACTCTATAGAATCAAATGAAATCAATTAGATTTAATTTTGAAATGTGCACTTGGATGACTCTATCAACATCAGATTTTGAATGACTGCTCTTGTTGACTGCACAATTTAATGGATTAAACGTGGCCTTAATTCAACCCTCCTCACTGCATTTGCATCCTAATAACATGCATATGATTACTGTGCCCAATGTTTTGAGATTACAAACTAGTAACCTTGTCACCTCCATACGTGTGTATCTCCTTTCCAGACCGTACTTTAAAATTGCAGGGGTTGACTCTTTGATGGGACTAACTGGAAAGGTTTATAGATTTTATCAAGTGAAGAATTTGAATTAATTAATCACTTCAATTTGTTTGCTGGATTTATTTATTTTCTCACTATCTACTTTTTAATTTGCTTGCTTAATTTATAAAATTTCTCTCGGTCGATTGTCTAATTTCCTCATTCTCTTTTAATTTGCAAACTATTCTTGAAATTTTTTTTCAATTTTTTAAAATTCACTCAATGTATTTTTTTAATATGCTCGCTCCATTTTTCTTCCAATTTGTTCGCTCTGTTTTTCAATACGTTAGTTTTATATTCTAATTTCAGGTATCGTTATTATGATTACGCATGCGCAAGGACACTTCTGCTTTTAGTATGAATTATTGCCATTCATCTTTATTCTTATTCTGTTCATGTTTGGCATTGATTTTCCCGTTGCAATTTTCGGGATATCACAGTCATTCCCGCGCTAATTGGTGAATCGTAACCTAACCAAGAAACTGACCCTTAAACTCAGAACCATGCAATGTGCACAAGAGAGAACCTTGCTCAGCATAACATGGAGGGGTAACAAAACAGTACAATATATAACTGGAAAAACAGGAATCCGTGATAGCATAGGATCAATTAGAAAACTTAACAATAGGTTGGTCATATTGCAAGAATGGCAGACTACCACTGGACATCACGACTCACAGCGTGGATCCTCAGAGATAACATGCAGATCCAGGATTTACAAAATACAACTAACTAACTAGATGTTCAGAAAGTACGGGCTCCATGATGCCCAGGATAGATAGGTCTGGCCACCTTATAGCCTCTTTTGTTGAACAGTCTCCAAGATAAGCCAGACTTTTCAAAAGTGGGCATTACAGAGCTTGTACTTTCTGACGTTGTCTATTTCATCAGGAGATCATATATTCAGCCAGCAACAGTTTCACATATGATCTCTGGAGAACCATACGGTGAATTGTGATTGGTGTTTTTTAATAGATTCCATGATATCTCTGACTCCTTCTTTTTCATGATATCTCTAACTCTTTTTCCTTCTCCTGTGCTGTCTTCTGATATCTCCACGTGATGTTCAGCTCGAATCTTCCCTGTACAGGCTGTAGGGTTCCCAGTTTAAGGACCAACCTTTCATAGAGAGGACTGGCAAATCTTGGAGAAGGTATTTGTCCAACAATCGACGCTAGAATGATGATGGTGATGATGATGAATTCCATGCAGTGCACCCACGGACAGATTTAGAAGGGGTAATCAATTTTCGATTTAACTAAGATGCTAACTGGACTCTTACTATCATCAATTTGTACAGTTTTCGAAGTATTCAGTTGCTTCCCCCGAGAAGGTTATAAATTTTTTTTCGTTCTTTTTTGCTGTGATTCTTGGGGAGGGGTGCTTCGCCTGCATTTTTCTTCAGGGAATGCAAGCCATAGTTTTTAATGAAGCTAATACGACGATAGTCAACGCTGACCGTAGAAGGGTTTCTCAAACTGGATCCCTGGAATCCTTGGATCCCACATCAAACATTCTTTGTTCCGATCCTGAGAAATCACACTTTTGAATGAAATATTATGAGGCATTGATGTAAAAAAAATCAAAATGTATCCATTGTACCAGACTTTAGTTGTTCGTTTTCATCAGGAAAATCATGCTTAATGTCGACTTGAGACTCATTTTACGGAAACAAATAACCATAGTCATGTAATCCTTCATTTCTTATCAAAAAAGTATTTTATGTAGTGATATGGCCAATCTCCCTTTTCTCTATTGTTTTGAATATTTAAATCCAGCAAATTGCTTGGTTCTCTTTTGGTTCTCTATTCTCTTTGGTTCTCTATTGCATTATTTTCGTTTTTTCAAAACCTGGCGCCGACGGTTCTGGGAGTTGTCGTTCTTGAAACTTTGGTAACTTTCAAATTACTTTTATGTATTGCATAATTCTGTGTCGAATAAAACCAGAGAAAAAAACACTCGGGTCTTGCCACAATTTATTCAATAAAGAAGTACTAATAACCATGGACAGATTCATGCGACCAGAGAGATTTGGAACTAGCCCCAACACGAGCTCAGCGACGAAAGACTTGAATCATTGGTGTGCTACGTTGTGCAATTTCCTTCAGGCCAACGAACAGCATTCCCTTGATAATAGGGAGCATACTCGTTAACTGTATTGCTAGCTCTGCTTATGAATACATTTGTAAGCGTTTAACACTCAATCGATACTTTGCAAAATAAATGTATGTTAGACCTTAAAATACGGAGTGTATGCAAAACATCTATTAGTCATACGCTGGCCAAAAAAGAGAAAATTCTGAGCATCGTCTACAGGAACTTGGACATCTGAGCGGAGGTAGCAACTATGAGGTGGCCAAAGTAGATGCGTGTGAAGAGCCGGTGATACAGGATGCTCACATAAGTGGATTCTTGTCTTACTCTATCCGTCATCGGCTGCTTGGAATTAAGACTCGATCTTTCCACGGCCTTTGGCCAAGAAAGTGTTTCTCTAAGTGGCATTGATTAGTACTTTGCACCTCGGACTATCTAGTAACGTCATGGGTCAAAGAGAAGACCTTCTATCAGCTGCTGGTTTTGAGAGCCAGAAGTATTACTTCTGTACAAACAAAAAGTATCTTTACCAGAACTGCCCCTGCACAAGAAATCACGGGTAATAGAGGTGGAACAAAGGACCATTTTAGAGAAGTGTGTTGTTCAATGAGACTGAGAACATCTGAAACACTTCAAACTTCTACTCTTTCTGTGTCAGCACGTACATTTGGAGATTTGGCCAGTTTTACCTGATTCCATAAGATCAAAAGCAGAGAAAGTCGGGCTCTTACGGACACTGGTACTAACCGGGAGCTTCCTATGCTAGTCGCTAGTTCGGACGTTCTACTTGCGCACACCCCTAAGAATCAATCCCATGTATCCATAGCAAGTATTTCTTTGGGCTCTCAGACTTTCTGTTATTGTTTTGTGAATGTTTAACTGGGGGCGTAAATACCGAATATAAGAAAATCTATGCCGCTTAATGTATGTGTCAATATCATCATTGGACGGGGCTTTGTGGGGCTGCACCAGTATCTATATGGCGGAGAGGGGCCTCTTTCAAGTTTGCAGGCTTGTGACTTACTCTGTTACCCAATATCGTCTCTCTGCCAATTTTGACGAAAACTGTGGGCCAGTAGCTGTTAACTCTAGAAACACCGGACACACATTTAATAGCTGCTGAAGTGAAGGAGCTGTTCGGAAAAGGGATTGTCAAGCCCAGCTTTTCTTCTTGGTGAGCACTGTTTTTTCTGACCAATAATGAGCAACTTAATAAGAGAATAGCAGCGGACTACAACTCGACTGTGAATAAGAACACACAGTTGGATGCATAACCTTTGCAATGATCAACCAACTGGTAAACACGGTGGCCCAGTATAAATTCTTCTGTAACTTGGGCCTGAAGTCCGCCTAGCATCATGTCCCTATACTATATAATGTCCAACTTAATACTAACCGTAAGACATGTGGCCAGCTGTACTAATTCCACGGGACCCCGTTCGGGTTGACCAATGGGGTCACTTGTTTTCAGGGTATAGTAAATGTGTTCATTGTTGACAATTCACTGTCAGATACGTTTGCCTGCGTAGACATCATTACAATTTGGAGGAGGACTAACGAAAAGGACAACAGTAACCCCAGGGGATTTACCCAGGCTGCCAAGGAATTCAATTTGTCCTTTTATAGTGACAAATGATCTCTCTTGGATACGTCTGTGGCCTTTTTGTGTTATACAATATCCAAGGGGAAAATCAAATCTGAGCCAGAGAGACTTCGGCCTTTGAGGGTGGGGGACTTCTTCTTCTTCAGGATATGAATTCTCTTCGACGGACAATAGCTATGTGGTTATACTATCCACGATATATTGGAAATTATTCCGAGAAAATTGCTCCTCGTGTGCAAACCAAGAACTACCCATTGATCAAGATGGGTGAAAAAGTGCTGAATGATTGATAACTGAAATAGAAATGTTGTAGTGCATTCTGGTGACAAGACCATAGTTTTTTGGTAATGAATTTTTCTCTTTTGTATATATTCATGGACTTTAATTTTGTACTCTAATTTTGTGTATGTTCTCTGATACACATTTCCCAAATTTTTTCCACTGAAGGAACCAATGAGACTAAGCAATACGTTTCTGGAACTCAAGTGTCTAATATATATATATATATATATATATATATATATATACATAATAATTGTGTCATCCACAGATACCTGTTTCGTTGTATTACAACTCTTCAGTGTGGCTATAGACTATCCAATATCCCGTCAAGTTCGACGAGGTAGGATCAAAACGTTCGCTTCAGACTCAAAGGCTGGCATTTTACCCCTGCCCTATGCAGAACTGGATACATTTGATCACACATAATTCGTCATCCACCAGAGTTATCTATTCCAGAGTTGTAACAGTACTGCTCATATATATATATATATATATATATATATATATATATATATATATATGGCACATTAAATCAAGCTGCTGGACCAGTGGCTTTATTTTCAAGAACATTGAATGCAAGTGAACAGAAAAAAATGAGCAACAGAAAAGTTGTGATTTCGGCAGTTGAAGTGTTCATAGAAGCACTACGTAACTGGACACTTCTTTACCCTTCCTACAAATGTTTTCAATCATGTTCGATGCCAGGCAGTCTGGTAAAATTTAAAACAGCAGAAATTAGAGCTGAACAATCAAACTGGTCTGCTACAGTTTCTATATATAAACTACCACTCAGGGAAAGATGATATTACTATGGACACACTTCCTAATGGACACTATTTGGCTGTTAGTTCGTATTTAGTATAGTCAGACGGATGTTACAACATGTTGCTAATTGTCAGAACGAGGAATCTACCATTAAGGACGTGAAAAGAGTTCCAGCCTCGAGATCGATTTTGGTTTCGCCGACCCGACGTATCATATTTGGTCAAGGCAACTGCGTCATTTGGGAGACTGTTGTTAACTATAAAAGGTCTTCTGCTATGTCACTTTCCGAATAAATATCTACTAACTGTAATTAACAAATCATCTTTATTTCCATCCAATTTTTTTTTTGTCTGGATATATCTTCTCCAACAATGATCCGATGCTTTCCTAGGCTATTTGCTATCTTTGGTATGCCTGGGAACACAATGCCCGTTGTAACCTCTAAGGCAATGGCTAGAGTACATGGTACAATGGAATAATATGTCGGGTAGTAACCCTTGCACTCAAATCTCATTGCTTGTCAATAACCCAGTTGGACTGCGTCTTACTAGATTCAAGGCATTCTACTCTCAACTGCTACTAATGCCATGCTACATGAACAATAATTCAATTTCCAATGTTTACCCATGAGTGGATGCTCTATTCCAACGTGGTTGTCCTCATCTGGAACAGTTGTCATAAAAGGCTATTGTAGTACTACCCAATTGTTGGAGAGGCAAAAGTCATCCTCTCTACGCCCACATTTGTCTTCGACATGGCCATGATACAATGGGGTCGCCCCTAGATCTACCTCTACCCCGAAAGAGATCATCTATAGACCCAGTCACCTGATAACGTCAAAGAATTCAGACCGGAGCACAGCACATGACGAAACTAAATCTATCACTCCAGTTGACAAAGCGCCGATTTCTTGCTCGAAGGATATACGTTGCCCTGATAATCAGACACTATTACATCGATCAGATCAAACACGCAAGTCGTGTAACCATTCGAACTTTTGATTCAAGTAATGTGCTGTTAACGTCATTAAAAACATCCAAGCTCCTACACATTTAGTCCTACTGCTTTCGAAAGCTAAAATAAGTGTTAGGCTTCCTATTCAAAAAAATCAGAAAACGATAATTATTCGTAAATTTGATGTCATATTGTTTTCCTAATTTTGGTGCCAATTACTTTCTTTTTATCACAATAGCAATCAGGCTCAAGTCCATGTTTGCCATTGTTTCGTATGCATAACTATGGTAAATGGCTTGATTCCTCTCCCTTGCATTAATTTCGTATTTTCAAAATACGAGTAACTGCTTTTCAAACTAA
>OY735226.1:6245459-6257959 GCA_963457665.1 Thysanoteuthis rhombus | reverse complement strand
TCAACGATATCATCGTTTCTTTCAATACTGTAAGTGTTCACTTCCCATGGGCCCATCGCACCCCTAGTATGAATCTTTCTTTAAAGACTTTGTTTTTGTTTAGATCATATTTGATTGTGTCGTAATAGTGTAAATAGCTTTTTCCCTCATCCACACCTTGAATTGTGACAAATTTTCCAACTACCCTGCTAATTCCAACACAAAGGTAATGAAACACTTAGAAGACTCCATCCTTCTGCACTTGTGTGGTGCTAAATCGAGCTTATCAAGGGGGTTTACTGCAGTACGTTGGGTAGGAAGCTAGTCTCACAGATCATTTGTACTGTGATTAGTTGATTCCTGAGGGTTGACAAAAACTTATGACCTTGTGCCATACTTGGTGGAGCTTACTAGATTTCACGATGTGCTATCCAAAACTTTTGGAAATTTCACCATTAAAAATGTCTACTTTTCACCATCTCTTACAAGGTTTCCACCTTAAATGAAATGATATAAACTCGGTGTTAAATTACTTTTGTTGTATCAGGTATACATTTTAGCAGCTAAGAAATCTTTTCCACAAAAAAGAATTGTAATTTCTTCTTCGTTTTTCTTCATTTCGGGTCGATGGCGCAACGTGTCCTAACACAAGTGTTTCGTAAAAGCAACTTGGCGTAAAGCGGACTTTTGCAAATAGGGATACCTGCATTTTATGAGAACCCATTAACTGAGATTGGTGGGAATTCCAACCATTGCTCTTCTAAGGCTAACGGAATAAATTCCTGTTTTATCGTGATTGATGACAACTCTGTTTTTACTTTGGACCGGGGCTTTTACCTTGCAATGAATATTTCTCTTGCTCTTCATCACCTTCCGCAGTTAATGGGTTGAAAGCTTTTATTTTCATGCCAGCGTTATTTTTATGATTACGATTAATGGGCCAATTATCTTGGACTCAGCTACAAATTGCGGTAATCGTTCTTGTCTGGAGTATTCAAAGAAGCCCAAAGTGCTGATATTATTGCCATTAAAACCTGTCTGGTTTGTTACTGAAGAGGAATCAGCACGTAACCATCGTGTTCAGTCAGTGATGGGAGATGATCATTTAAACAGTTGGAAAAAAGGAATGATACAAGAATTTACTCCTGACACATTTTTTGTTGTTTTTTTTTTCTTATCACTAAAAAGACTGGAATTTAGAAAAAACAAGATCGATAAGTTCAACAATGCGTCCACCGTCCGTGGTAATAATACTAAGTGGAGGGGAGATGAAGAACAGCAATAAGTCCTTTGAGTCAATTGATTTTCATTTCATCCATCTATCCGTCTGTCTTATGAAATATGGAACTATTCTGCAAGTATTGTTTTCAATGAAAATTCTGAATGGCGATTTTGTCTTCTTTTAAATACAAAAATGCAGACCTCGTACAGTCATGTTCATGTAAACATACCAAAGATTGGAGAAGATATTTTTCAATGACGTCAGATCTTTTGATGGCATCACACCTCTTCCTTCCTTCCTTTCTTTTTCTATAACTCGATATGACCGACATACCGACCCACTGACAAACCAAAAAGCTTTTCATCAAGATGTGCGGAAACATCTTGAAAAACAATCATGAATACCACCAGACACAAACTGATGAATCAATTAAGCATAAACTTTCATTAGAAATTGTCTGCCACATAAAACGAACGAACAAACAGTGATATATTTTGGGGATGGAGTGGAGGGTTTCTAAAAGAAATGTTGAAAGTTTCAGCCCTCTATCTCTATTGGTGTGGCATGTACGATTGACACATACACACCTACATATACATATACATAGTTAGCCACCGAGGCAGAATCACTTCAGAACTATTTTAAAAACGAATTTCCGAATAGCAGAAATGCCCGTATTGTTATATATAAGGACCTTGTTCAAATGCAATACTTATATTCCAACGGTATCTATATGATTTGAATCAATGGACCAATCAACTTTGATTCAATTGAAATTTGCTGTAATGGTAATTTCTGATAGCGAGGGAAAGTCTTTCGTAAAAGTGAGGTGGCCTTAGGCGAATTTTTGAAAAGTGAGAATCCTTGTATTTTTATATTAAGAGGTGGGTGTGCTTTAGACATAGCCGAAATCAGTGCAGACAAAGGAATCGGCAACACAACCTCAAACTCCGGTCGTAGCAGTCTATATTCACTTTGCACACGCCCTTGTGAAAGACATGAATCTATCTTCCCTCTTTCTCCCATGGTTCAGGTTGAATACTAGGCAACCAGTGTAGAAAAGAGAGAGCTCAGATTCCATACAAGAAAGAGGACCCCATTGAAAGTGTTTTAACGCCAAATTTAACGTTCTTCCGGCAGGTCCTATGGCCGAGCTCATGTCAGACGTTGACCTTCCTCAGGCCTATATCGGCGAAGTCTAAAGGGGTAATTCCGACAACTGGAGATCCCAAGATCTCCATGCACTTCGACTAGATATGAATCTTTGGTGGATATTCCATGATCTGTCGAGACAGAACAGAAACTGTTCTATACTAAAGAAATAAGCCCTGAGTAAGTACTTTAATTCAAGCAGTAACTATTATCTAGATTAAAGAACCAATCTTAGTTTGACTCAACTGTAATTTTCTGTAATTTTCCTTGCCCGGAATAATCAAAGGAGTCTAATGTGCCAAAATGATTGACATTAAAATTCTCAACTCACAGTATTCAAAAGAAGAAAAAAAAAGAAGTGAGATGCGTATCTGCTAAATTTCTAACAGATCAATGGAACAGCTGCTTCATTCATTCGATTTGCTAACCTCGAGTCCGTCTCTGTTGACATGTCCCGGACTCTCGATGCGAGAAGTCTACGTTTGGACAGCATCCGCCGGTCTATACAGATCCTTCTTTTGTTGATCAGAAAGAGATTTCAATGCAGTAAAATGAGGGAAATGTGTGACCGGCTGTCATCTACGCGAATTTTTTCATCTATTCGGAACAAAACTAAACTGACCCGTCATTCACCTATAGAATCAGTCTGACTTTACGAACTTTGGCTTGGAGAATTGTATTTGATTGGAATCACACATGTATTTAGCGATTTGATCAGCCTAATTTTTATTCCTCGTTTTAGATCTTTTATACTCTCTCAAATCTATATAACTGCATCTGGCGTATTGTAGTTTGTGAATTCGCTATGTATAGAAATATCAGAGGTGCAATTGGCCTAGCGGTAATGGCGCGGACAATGGAATCAGCGACACTAGTTCAAACACTGGTCGGGACTGTTTATGTTTACTTTGCACTAATATCCTTGGAAAGGCATGAAATCTTCTATTGTCAAAGGGGCAGTTTGGTCTCTCTATTCTTAATGCCGCCAGTGTAGGAGAAGGACAACTCTGATTCCAGACCGTGGCTGTTTGACGCATATTTTAAGTTCAATCCGTCCATTCGGTTGCAGATACTTAACTGTCACTTTTTGTTTCCCCCCAGTGGCCGAGTGAATGATTCTGACGACTGGGCATCCCAATATCTCCATACGCTTTGTCTAGGCATGCCCCCCTGGGGGAATACTCCACATAAGCTTTGGGAAACTCTGTAGAGGCAGAACAGGAGCCATTCAATGAAAGCTTTAAACCAATCATGGTGACCCAGTGGTGAAGTGCTTTCGCCTAGTTCGGTAATCTGTGGTCCAATCCACTGCTGAGTCACACCGAAGATTAAAAAAAAATGGTATCCAAAGTCTCTCCGTTAACTATTCAGCACTGACACTAGGATTGAAGAACTCCTCCCTCATACAAAGGAGTTACAACCAAACCACATGGGATACACCGGTTCTCGTAAGTTCACCGGAGGTAAGCTAATCTACGTCAGTACCTAGATGGATGATCAAAATGCTGAAAGCTTTGATAGACCTGGAAGGCTGGAAGTTGGTCTTAATAACGATAGCCTGCGTACGCCTAATCTATGATACCCACGGTGTTTATACAAGTGGAGAACGATGATACATATTCATTCATCTTCCACTCTTTCTGTTTAACTGTTTTTAGTCCCTGCATTTTACTGTAAAATGACGGTCAACCTCAAATAAATCACAACAAATAAATAGAATAGACTGACCAAATCATTAACCCTCGAATGGCAGATAACGGCCATTTTGAATTTTAGGATGTTCCCATCATAGAGTTTTGTAGACTTTTTTTCTCCTATACAGAACGTACTGAGGATTGTATATTTTCTTTTTGTTTCAATTTCGTGTGAAGATACATGATCTGTTTTCAGTCTGTTCGAAATCTGACAGCATTTGTAGATATTTACACATGGAATTGCAGATGGATAGACATCCAAGTCCTAAATCAAGTCAATGTAGGCAGCGACCACAGAATGGTACGATGTAAAGTACAAATAAACACCAATAAAGAACGCAGGAAAATATTCCATTCAAACTGCAGCCTCTAAACATACCAAAAGAGCACGCTCAATCTTTCAAGCTCAAATTGAAAAACACATTCAGAATTCTTACTGATCAAGACAACACCAAAATCAACGAACTAAGCAAACAAATGACAGCGTCAATAATTGAAGTAGCCTCTACATTCAAGCCAATGAGCAAACAACCCATTAGCAAAATCTCAGATGAAACTAGAAATCTCATGGAAGAACGTAAAAAACCTCAAGCCACCGACAACAACGAGAGAGAAAATTGAAGAGGCTGAACTAAACAAATTGATCAAGAAGAAACGAAGGGAAGACAGAAGGAGATACACGACGGTAGTCATTGAATCAACTCTTGAAATAGGTCGGGGCTTCAAATCTATAAACAAACTCCTCAACTTGGGACGAAGGCAAATAACTACCATACTCGAGGAAAATGGAAACCTAACAACAGACAGAGACAGGATTGTCGAACGTGCCAAAGACTTCTACCAAAAACTTTATTCGTCCAAACAAGGACTACAAAACAATGAGCAAGATACACAAGACATGAGCAATAAACTCGAGGACTTCCCAAAAGTAACCCCGTGGGAGGTGAACGAAGCAATTAAACAGAGGAAGAAAGGAACTGCCCCTGGACCAGACAACATTACCATCGACCTACTCCGAAAAGCAGGTAAAATCATCAAGGAAACTGGCCGTCCTCTTCAACTTGTGTCTAAAACACAGTAAAGTCCCAGACGATTGGAACACTGTTATCATAATACTTTTATATAAAAAAGGAAACCCGAAAGACCTCAACAACTGTAGGCCTATAAGCCTACTCAACTGTGTATACAAACTTTTCACAAAGATCATCACCAACCGAATCACAAAAACACGTAAACAGGCTGGCTTTAGAAGAAGCTACTCGACCATGGACCACCTGCACTCGATAAATCAACTAAAAGAAAAAGCAGCAGAGTATAAACTACCACTTGCCGTAGCATTTAACGACTTCAAAAAGGCGTTCGACTCAATGGAAATCCCTAAGGTCATGGAGGCCATCAGTCGGCAAGGTGTAGATCCAGTATATGTTGAAGTGTTGAAACATACATACGATCACGGCAGCTCATTTATCAGGCTACGTAAAGACTCAGACACCTTCCAGCTCCAAAAAGGAGTAAGACGAGGTGATACTAGCTCACCTAAACTCTTCACAGCCTGCCTCAAGATGATCTTCAGAAGGCTAGACTAGGAGAGTAAAGGAATTAAAATAGACGGCGAGTATCTGAGCAACCTCAGATTTGCAGACGACATAGCCCTTTTCGCAGAGAACCTACACGACCTCCAACTAATGATAGATGAACTAAATGAAGAGAGCAAGAAAGTCGGCCTACACATGAACTTCAGCAAGACGATCATGTGCAACAACCACATTGGAGATAAAAACACTAAGATCGAAATTGAGGACACAGAACTCGAGAAAGTAGACCACTACATCTACCTAGGGCAACGAATCTCCATGAGACCCTCAAAAGAAGAAGAAATCGAGCAAAGAATCACACTAGGATGGCAAGCCTTTGGCAGAGCTAGCTCAAACTTCAAAAATAATAAGATCCCATTAATCCTAAAGAGAAGGGTGTATAACCAATGCATCCTCCCAATAGTCACTTATGGAGCTGAAACATGGAACTTAACCAAGAGACAGACCCGTAGGCTGAGAACCATGCAACGTGCACATGAAAGAATAATGCTGGGCCTCACATGGAGAGACCACAAAACAGCACAGTACACCCGGGAAAAGACAAGAGTTAGAGACATCATAGAATCCATAAAAAATCTCAAATGGCAGTGGGCTGGCCATGTTGCAGACAATCGATGGACATCACGACTCACAACATGGATTCCCCAAGACCACATGCGTAACCGAGGCCGACAAAATGTTAGATGGAGAGACGAGCAAGACAAGTTCAGGAAGTACTGGCTCCGTGACGTCCAGGATAGAGATGTGTGGCAAATCCTGGGGAAAGTCTATGTCCAACGACGGACGCCAAAAGAATGATGATGATGATGATGATGATGATGATGATGATGATGATATAAAAGGATAGTGTAACACCAATGATGCAAGTGAAGAGGGCATTCCAACCTTGATCATGGCGGGCGTTAATGATACGATCAGCTTGTTTTGAAATCAGTCAAACTCCAGACAAAGTCAGAAGTTTACTTCGTTTTTTTACCATGAAAAGAACACTAACAATCCTCATCAAATTTAGGGGAGTTAGAATTAGCATTCATATTACGTGATTTGAAATCACGACAAACTGAGCGATAGGCCTGTCTCTTACCGACTGAGCTTATCTCACATATATGCAAGGGCTTATTACATTCTGAAAAATAAGTACATTATACGGAAAAAATCTATATTTGTAATTTATGATATATACAACATAAAAATTGCTGCAATCATCTTCATTCAGTTTTACCCGGCAGGGATCAGGTTTGCTCAATCACTTCATCACTTAATATCTGAGCCCTTCTATACGCTTGGTCACTTTGGTTATTCATCATTAAATTGATCGTTTTGGGGTATTTGAAAATGATGCTATATATATATTCAACTAATTAATTATACGACATGAGTTACCTTCCGAGTGTTCAACTCACGATTCATCTTATCTGTTTTGATGAGATAACCCTTCACTTTTGCAGATCTTATCCTCAAAATGATTTGTTCTGTATGAGTTTGATTACGGTAGGAATGCTGTTCAAGCTTTCAAGAAATCAGTTTCGCATTTGGAATGGAAATTTACTCAAAAAGTACAATCAGGCTTTGGATCCAAGGATCTTGCTCCAGAGATCTGAGCCTGAATAATGACGCCCCAGTCAGTTGTCCATGTTGGGAATTTAAGGGATGTAATTGAAACTGACACAAGGACAACTATCTTAGCTCAAAATAAACAGTTTTCAAAAAACCACTCCAGCATATTTCCTCTCATAAACGGACATTTCATGTTGGACCAAGTATTACGTGTATTGGATGAGATAGCTGCGTATTTACCCAGGCAGATATCATAAACAAGTAGTGTCCTTACACTGGCTAATCCTTCAGTCGTCCCTGCTTGGGTACTACGTACCACATGGCTACTTTCTCTGCCCCTTTGCCATATTTGAAATTGACTTTGAGGTGACAAGTACGTAAAGTGGCCTACTCATTTTATCCTTTGCTATTTTATCCATAGCTAAGGGTTATATCGATTCATGCCTTCTCCAATGGCATTACTGCAAAGTGGACATAAACTGATTTCCCCTTCTTGTTGGAAATTTCATGGTCTACTTTCTTCAGTTCAGCATTTTCGATTTTGATCATTGGGTTTGTTGTACATGACATTTGTCTTACTGATGTTCACGTTGGGGTCAACTTCTCTGCTTCTTTCATTCAGTTTGTCAAGCATTATCAGATCATGAAGTTCTTTCGTCAAAAAACAACGAAAATTTGAGGTTCCTTAGATATTTGTTGTTAGATGCCCAAAATTGCCCATAGGCAGAGATTCATTCCATGATGGCAATCTTTTGGGAAAGCCAGCTCAACTTTCGAAGTCAATCCCATTCGTCTTGAAAAGAAGGGTCTATAACCAATGCATCCTGCCCATCATCACCCTTGAAGCTGAAACATAAACTGGCGAAAATCTTGCTCAGTATTACAGGGAAGATCTCAAGAGAGCACAGAATATCATAGAAAAAAAAAGGATTTATATTCTTTATGACAGAATCCATTAGAACACTCAATGGGCTAGTCATGTTGCGAGAATTTCAGATGACCGCTGGACATCACAACTCATAACATGGAGATCACAAGTGAAACTTTATCCGGTAAAATCCAAGATGGGAATTCGGGAAGGTCTATGTACAATGTTGGACGCTAAAAGGCTGTTACTGAAAATGATGATGTTGAAGTAATTGACAAGTATGTGCAGTGTTTTCCCTCATTTCACCCTGTGATATTTCATCAATAACTAGGAGACGGATGGATTCATGCCTTTCCTAATGGCATAATTGTGGAGTGAACATAAAGCATTCTCAGCACGTCGAGTCCGTTCTCCGAGCATTTGTTCGCTTGGCCACACTGCTTTTCTTTTAGGGTAGTATTGTGACTTTTTGATGGTCCATTTCATTTGCCACTTTCTTTCTTCGACCTCTTCTTCTACTTTCCTCCTTGCAGCACCCCCCGTCCGCAAATACATAATCCCCTTACCCCCCCCCCGTTCCAGATGTACCCGGCACATGAAATGATTTATGGTCTAAAAGCAGCGAGTGGCACTACAGACGACGCCATACTAATTCATCTCAGGCCATTTTACTCCGAACATGGCCGCCATCACGGCTGAAGGGAATTTAATAAAATTCCAATGGCTGCTAAATGTGATAGCTCCTTAAATGATTCATCGTGCAAATACGCACAAATGCACCTAGACATTCGCAAACAGGCAAAACACAGACACACACACACGCACGCACGCACTTGTGTCATGTACACCGTTGCCTACAAGCATATATATAGAGATAGATAGATAGATAGATAGATAGATATATGTGCATACAATTTCATTGAACTTATGAAACTCAGAAGTTATTCGGACGGATCTAAAACAAAGGCACAACCAATATATGTGTATATAAATATATATATACAAATATGGTTCGTCATTCAATGGAAACCGTCACCTGACCAACTTCTTTTGGCAGTATTCTGTGTTGGGGATGATCAATCAGACTTTGGAGCGAAAAAAAAGGGCCAACCAATCGACAAGTTGCTTCACTCGTATTTAGGACCTACAAATTGTGAACCATGCAACATGCACAGGAGATAATCATGCTCAAACTCACATGGAAAGATCATGAGACGGCACAGGATATCTGTGAAGAGCCAGGAGTCAGAGACATCATAGGAAATGTAAGAAAAACCCAAATGGCAAAGGACTGGCCATGTTGCAAGGATGGCAGACAACTGCTGGACATCAACACTCACCACGTGGATCCCCAGAGATCAAGTGCAAGACTGAAGCTGAGGCCCACAAAAAATGAGATGGTGTGACGAGGTAGATTAATTTAGAGAGTCCTGGCTCTTCGATGCCCATGATAGGAAGATCTAGCAAATCTTGGGGAAGGTCTGAGTCAATCCTCGGACGCTTACAGTCTAATTATGATGGTGATGATGATGAATCACTACCAAGTCTGAATTTTCGAAAAACGTACGTTGCAAATTGAAACCCCAAATAAAAACCTGTTATGGGGACTTTTTTGTTGACACAATGTGCTGTAAGCGTCTCAGCCCTCCAGCTTCTCTGGTGTGACCAATATATGTAATATATGCATACACTAAAACAAGAGTTTTGTGGTCAAACTTGGAAAGATTACACTAATTTGTTACACGTGCATTTATTAGTTAATTTCGAGATTATATTCGACATATTTAACCATTCACCTCAAAACAAAGTAAAAGATTTGCATAACTATTTTTCAAACAAGTAATTTGGTCCAATATATATATATATATATATATATATATATATATATATATATATATATATATATATGTATATATATTTATATATATGTATATATACTTTGGTAGCAAATTTCTCTTTAATATTTTTTCTAATAAAGAATGACTTACCAGGGCGATCATTTTAATCTTTTATCAGCCTCTTCTTTTTTTTTTTCCTTTTTTTTTTTTTTGGCACAAGTGACCGGATTTTTGGTTGCAATGGATGTAGATATTGTTACACAATACAAAACTCTCTCGGCAGAAATATCGGCAATTTTCGCTATCGGTACAACTCTATCCTGATATTGAAAATGGTGGATAGTGCTGCCGAAAGCGCTTTATCTTTTTGACTATATTTATCTTCATTGAATGCGAACATCCTTTCACTTGTTCGAAAACAATAAACAGATTACTTGAATATCAAAAAGACGATCCTTGTCAGTCATCTGTAATGAAAGGCACATACACACACATGAGTACGCACTTATATATATATATATATATATATATATATATGTGTGTGTGTGTGTGTGTGTGTGTGTGTGTTCCTGAAAACTTCGCTACCAAGTTTGCGATCGTAGTAAATAATTTCCCTGGACACCTACGACGAAATGTAGTGTCTCCACCAACGGAAACTTCAATGTCCAAACCTCCCGACTTGACCAGATTTGCACTCACACATCCATCCCCGCCACAGAATTATTCTAAGGCAGATCAGAATAATTGCTGTGCGACACCCGTGGCAGCTGAAGACACGTCTGAAGAGATGCGAGAGACATCAATAGATAACAAAATGGTGTTTGGTCATCCCTCTGAAGACTTTTGGTTTTCTAAGACTTTTGATTGCTGAGTCGTGATGTCTGAAGCTTTGTAGACTTTAGTGTTTCGATACGACCAAGTTGCGTTGGATACACAGGTTCTCGTGAGATCACCGATCTTAAGCAACGTCGAGCCTCGTCATCACACGCATGGGTGACCATTGGAGAATATAAGATGCTGTAAGCAGAATTAAGATATTCTTGTATCGATACGGGCTATTCTCTCAGGATACGCCAGTTATCGCTAGCTATTAAGTATGTATTTATCTATCATGCGTTGCTGCATCCATGGAGCTAGATGGATGAAGTTTTCAATATTAAATCCTTATTATGACTTTGAAAAAATTATTTTTTTGCCTTTTTTCAAATCTTCCTCCTATATAGCTTTTTTAGTAAGGGGTTCAATTCATGACGTTTTGTCTGCCAAATTGATCCCTTATCTTTTACCCAGCAGCATTCAGTGTTTCTTTGGGGTTTGAGTTTTTTTGGGGGGGGGTTTCGGAAATTTTGACTTCTTTGGAGACTACTGCCTGAGAAAATGCAGGAGAAGTAACCTATCCATCAATCATTCTTTCCTTTCCATTTTTTGATTGATCAACCCAACATGGTTTTCAGCCAAAAGATGGTTTCTATTGAATGACTAACCATTTCTTTTCTTTGTTTCATTCATCGTCTCTTTTCACAGACGGCTGCTCGAAAGAAAGGCTTCACTTTTATGAGCTGTCAAATAAAGCTGCCCTGCTTCGCGTGAGATTTGCAGAAAAGTTGAGGCCTGAGAAGAGGGACGTGATTTTGAGATGTGATCAACAAATCTCAATAAGACGCTTTCCAATCAATCAGTTCCAGCTACGTAAAACAACAGAAAGAGGAAGGAAGATAATGTGTGAGGTCATTAAGAGAACATCTATTCTGATCAATAGATGTCGTATCAAGCGATTTCTTACAGTGTTCCCGAGTAGCATTCGTTGTTAATAGCTAAAACTGACTTCAAAAATGGCAAAAAAGGCCACATTTCTAAATTTCAAGCTAATTCTATAGCTAAAAATATTATACGTGCTCATTTAAAGCCAACTCATCGAATGAAATAGCCATAAGCTTAGACGAAAGAGCAAATTATTCGTGAAATTGTACGTTCTTCCAAAAATAAAGTAATAACGAAAAGGGGTGTACGGGAGTCCTGTTGACAATTTTCAAATGTATTGACAAATAGTGTAGCCAAGAGCTATGGAACACAAGAACAAAATTATATAAACACATTCACGTATTAAAAAGTATGGAAGCATTTGCCATATTTTATGACTATGGTTTTTCAGTAGATAGATAGATAGATAGATAGATAGATAGATAGATAGATAGATATGGATTGACTGAGATAGATTGAGAGTTCCATACATACACGACTACATCGATAGATAGATATGGACGGACAGAAATATGTATAAATTGATGATAAGTATACGTGTGTGCGTGTGTGAGTAACGGTGTAATTCGAGGTGCTACCCCAAAATTCAAAGAATTTTAACAGCAGTGGGCATTAGAATGTATAGATTTGGAATCCCTGCAGTGCATAAGATCTTGTAAAAACCATTTTGATTGCAGTATACAAAACTGCAATTGAGTTTTCTCTGTATTTCTCTACTTCTTCGTCTTTCTCTGCGGACGCTCAAATGACTCAACTCTTCCAATCATTTTAGGAAGGATCCATATCATATTTTCCAAATACCGTTACAATTGAAACAAAAAAAATACAGAGAGC
>OY735226.1:6192959-6240459 GCA_963457665.1 Thysanoteuthis rhombus | reverse complement strand
GAGTTTTAAAGAAATGAAAAAAAGGTTTCCTGTTGACTCAATAAAAAGTAAATATTGAACATTTCAACCCTCTAGCTACATTCGTACGGCTTGTATGCGTCATGCATATATACATAGATAGCCAGCAAGCCAGCCAGCCAGACGGACGTGAAAACTGATGAAACCTATGTTGACAGTTTTGGCTAACAATTTTGTTATAGTTGCACGGTATTATCATAGTGTAGTATATGTGTAGTTTGTGTGTGCAAATTGAACATGCATATGTGTATGTCTGTATGCTTATATACATGTATGTACGGATATACATACACTCAAAAACACATACGACTTATTGTGATGGAGTTTGTGTAAATTTGTATGGGGGGTATCCCCTGGGGGAACCCTACTTGGTGAAATTTGCATGGTGAGAACTTTGGGTTGGGGGATTTACCTACATTAAGATTGATATAAAGAGAGATATGAACATTTGAACAGATTTTGATGGATAGATATGTAGATAGATAGATATGTAGATAGATTATATAGTAAGAGAGAAACAGAAATAAATAAATTGACTGGTACATATGTAGGTAGATATATAGGAACATACGCACGCACACACCCACATATAAAGGGGTATATGGATGGATAGATGATAGATAAATGTGAATATATTTAGATAGATACATTCATAAACAGATGCAGATTGTCAAGGAGCAATTGATAGTCGGTTAGAAAAATATTTACAAAAGGCAAGGATTACGTGTGAAGAATTGAATCTCTGATTTTGTTGGGAAAAAGAACACAGAAGCTGTATAAGTGACTGTCCCTACACTGTCCCTCAGGTATTCCACATATGTATATACACTATAAGTCGTTATATATATATATATATATATATATATATATATATATATATATTGAGAGAGAGAGAGAGAGAGAGTGAGAGAGAGAGATAGATAGATAGATAGATACATGATGTATAATGTATGCGTCCTACTATATATATATATATATATATATGTATATATATATATATATAGTTCTTTTTTAAATGCCGAGACGAGGGAGAATCGGAAGTGACTTATCAATAAACCGAGAAAGAAAAAGAGGCGTATTTGCACAGTTACCAACTAAATATTCTTCTTATATTTGAGCAAATATTGTACGCCTGTACCATCATCTTCAACCTGCGTTACCAGTGTTCGGCCATGGACGTAGATAGCACATACAAAAGGAAATTGAAAGCAAACATTTGGTTCCTCCACTGAAGTGGAGGGGATGAACAAAAGCCACTATCTGGGAAAGTGACTCATATCTTCATGACTTTGTAGCGATGATACATAGAAGAAATGTATATCAATTGCAAATCGATTACGACATGTATACGTCTGTCCGTTGACCAATAGGACACACCGGGTTCTGGGAAAACTGGAATCTCTTCAAGAGCCATTTCCATCTACTTCTGATCGGTTTCCGGTTCCGGAAATGGATGTTCGTCATTCTATACCGTTTCTGCAAACGCTTTTTGGGGCCTGCTCATAAAGAGAGACAGAGACTGACAGACACAGAGAGAGAGAGAGAGAGAGAGAGAGAGAGAGTAAAAGAGAGAAAGAGGTTCATTATAGCGTTTCACTTTTCCATTTTGTAATTTATTTGGATATAGTTTTACTGGGAATCCGCTCAGATAATGACATCTGCCTCTCATGCAGAGCATCCGGGTTCGATTCCCGGTATTGGCGAAGAGTGAGGAGAATCTTCATTTGGTTAGATATCTTTGTAAACTTGATTGTATATTGAATACCCCTTCTGTGAGATTATGGTGGAAATATCCAATCGGGATCTCGAATCCTACCAAGGGCGTTGTCATAAAAAAAGTAAAGTCGACTTCCTTTGAGTCAATTGATTCTCATACTTGCAAAATTCTGCTAAATGGAAATACTCCGTCTCTAATTCTTATTTTCTTATAGAAAATCGTGAATCGTGAACTCTGGCGTTTGGGGCTGTTTTCAGTGTTTTTATCTATCTATTATCTAGATAGAATTCCTTGCCGTACCTGTTCGCATCTGATATTCCCCATGTTAGATAAACGTTTGTTCTCATCTTTCCATCGAGTGTCCCATTCTCAGAAATAGTTATGTTATTCCATAAGAGTGTTTCATTGTTCGCAAACAATTTTTCATCCAAAAGACTGTCGAAAAGACCCTAAAAGTGTAAAGTTTAGTTATTATGATCCACGAATTTCGAAGAGGGATATATATATATATATATATATATATATATATATATATATATATATATATATATAAATATATATATGTATTTCCCCATGTTTATCTGTCTGTCCGTCTGTCCTCCAATCTGTTCATAATCATCTATCTGTTTCCATCTATCTATCAATCTATCTATCTATGAGGGTTGGGGTAGAGTATCTGCTTATGGATCCTGAGCAAAGGTTTCGACACTACTTACCGCTACTTGAAGGGATATCCAGTCTATAATCATATTGAAGAGTTGCAATACAATGAAACAGCTGTCTGTGGATGAAGAAATTACATCTGAGTTAGATATCAATCCATCTATCTATCTATCTATCTATTTATCGAAATCTGCTTAAATCTATTTCTCTTTGTAAATTCGTCAACGATAAATTAAATAAAATACAGGTGTGTGGAAAATATTACAAATGTCTATATATTCATACATGTATATATATATATATATATATATATATATATATATATATATATATATAAGGCATATGTATGTTTCCATGTATATATAAACGTGTATATGAGTGATGCACTAACCAAAAGGAAAAGAAATACAATAACATTTTATATGCATGTATCCGTGTATATGATACTAAAACACTGGGTGTGTATTTGTCTATATGTGTGTTTGTGCGTTCGAGTGCATTAAGTGTGGGTATATTTGTACGCGCGTCGTAAAGGTTCATGGGTCAAAGATGGCGGATGAAGGTCAAAAGACGACCTGCGTTCGCCATTACAATTTTTTGTAGACCTCGTGACTAAGGAAAGCAGATAAATGCATTTAATGGCAAGGGACACTGGTGTCATGTTTTAACTTTCAAATTACCAGGTTTACAATGGTTGCTTGCGTGGTAATTAAACAAAGGGAACATGGTTGGAAGTAAGAAAGACAAAGAGACTCAAAGCCGATAGAAAAACAGAAAGAAATGAGTAATTAGCAATAAAATAAGGGTTGCAATGAGAAGCTAGGTAGATAATCGGGAGCAAATTGAAGAGGTTGCCCGTTAGGGATACGTCTTTGGCTTGTGCCCTCGCACATGCGTGGTGGACTTGGCCGATGAGATACAGAAGAGGTAATAATGGGGGTGAATCGAAGAAGCCTGCATTGGTAATTATTCGTCAAGCAATTGCCACTTATCTTCCACTGACAATGGCGTTGGCAGTGATTTTTCCAATCTCTCCGACGGATTTTTTTATGGTTCTCATGATTCTTTCTGTAGAATAAAAAATCGAAAACATTTTTATTGCTCAGCGTAAATCTTCGTTATTTGGAAACGTAAAGCAAAACCGTCATCAAAACTGCCAATATACGTTTCTACAGTTTTGAAGTTAGTCAGGTTGGCTAGCTGACTGACTGGATATATATATATATATATATATATATATATATATATATATATATATATATATATATATCGTTGACAAGCTGCAACAATTGAGCTGGAGGGGTTGGAATTTTGAACGTATAATCCTGATTATATCTAGTTTTTTGGGGTTTTTTTTAACCTTACCCTTCAAACTGAGGGATGATCAGTTTATACTGTATGTGTATACTTAATTAATACTATTGATTGTGCCTGCCAATTTTTTTTTCCTGTCCGACTCTTTTTACTGGTTACTGCCCAACAAAAGGTGAGGAATATAACTTATTCACTGATAGTCTTTCTTCCAATCTTATAGTTCATCACTCAAAACATAGCATGCTACCAAAAAAACGTTGTTGCCTGACAGTTTCTATTGAATGACTAACCAGAACTGTTATTATTTGTTTTGTTACAGTCCGTTTAAACCATGTGTCTTTTCAGCAAAATTGTCTTAGAAACAGCCAACAAATTCTCTCATCAAACTTGATAGAAGGGGTACCTTCAGTTTTCTAGTGAATCTGGCTGGATGGCTATTTGTACGTGCATCGCGCGTACAAGCTGCATGAATGGAGCTAGAGGGCTGGAAATTCAATTTTGAATATAAGTTAATGTTATGGATATCACATGGCACATAAAAAAACTGAAAATCATTTAAAGAATAACTTTAGATATCAGTGAACAGTCGAAAAACAAGCTCAAATAAGTGCACCTATCTTTATGCAGTTACATGTGGTTCATACAGACTTTAATGATAGTTAATAATCATTACTGAGACAATTTGAACTTTGAACTTTGACGCGACTACTCCACCATTAGTGCATTTATTTGACTTCAATTTGTTAATAATTTGTTATTCAACCGGTGATAGCCAATCGAGTGTCTCCGGGTAACCACGTGACCTTTCAAGTTGCTGTCTGCTCTCCAATAGTGATTTGCTACCTGGGTGCCACTAACACTTGGGGGCTCTAGAAGACATAAGTGGACGCTGGAAGGCAACTGGGTACTAGAGGAGATGATGAAATGGGTGGGGCAAATAATGCAAATCGATGCTTCCAACACATTAAGATGGATGCCCGGAAAGCTGATTTCACAGCAAAACAGGAATTTTATATCAATTGTTGAAACGCTTTTAGAAACTCTCCAACAATTTCATATTCGGTTTTTGAAATTTACTAAAAGTTGAAGTCAGAAAAAATCTATAAAGAAATAAATATGGTCATAATAAATTCTATCCATGACATCACAGGAAAACATTCAAAATAGAGTAACAAAAAATAAACATCTACACACATCAAGATTCTGGGGAATCTAGATGTTATCCTTAAACCCACCAGGATAGGCCCTCCCCAATTTTTTTTCAAAAAAAGGGAAAAAAATTTAGAAAGGGTCTAGTGGAGTACTGATGCCATTTTTTAAGTCTGTGGCAAGGAGCACTGGAACGCAAGAACAGAAAAACATACATGCATATATATATATATATATATATATATATATATATATATATATATACATATATATATATATACATATGTATATATACATATATATATATATATATATATATATATATATATATATATATATATATATATATATAAAGGATAGTACTCTTTGCCATCTTTGATTGCTACGGCAGATCGATATAAGAGCTGAATCCGTCACAGATAGTATCTGATCACATCTAGATTCTGGAAAGGAAAAACCTGATTCTTCTCTCTTTTTCCCTTTCTCTCTTTGTTTCTTTCTTTTCTCACACGCATTCTTCATCTCTCTCAATCTCTCTCTCTCTCTCTCTCTCTCTCTCACACACACACACACACACAGACACACACACACACATACACACAATTCTATTCCGAAATTATTAGGAAAGCACATTACGTCATAGAAATGCTCAGTTATTACTGTCATAAAAAGTGTTCGTTTCAGTATAGATTTTCATTGCGAATCGGAAACCCGCCTCATATCGAGAATTCCTGACCCAAACGACCTAAAACTTCACACTGCAATATCAGGTGAATCGACAAACATATATGGCAAACAACTTCTCCGTACAATGGCCAGTTGTCGAACTATCTCGATGCACACATACACAGACACAGAAAGGGAGATTTTTTTTAAACCTATTGGTGAGGATGCATTGAATCGGGGTTTGAAAATATTCCACTGTGAAGAGTTGAGAAAACCCATTAATTCTCTCCTTCTCCATCCATAATGATTGGATATTCTGACATCTCTGGCCATCACAATGGCTAAACGTCGCTGAACATTATAACCGCCGAGATTTCAAACAACATGTTTGACAGGCACAAGCAATCAAATTTAGAATTCTTCCAGGGACAATCCAATATAAAAAATGCTTCACTGAGGTTTGCAAAGACTCATCTCCTTTTTGGGACCGAGTGGTTGGTTTCTGGTGACAGAACACCATTCAAGAAAGCATTCGCATAAAATATTGCGCAGAGAGAGAATTTTGTTGAAGTTTGTTAGATTTGATTTTTTTTAACGATCAAAAAAAAATTAAAACGATGGATAACTCTTTTCCTTTTCTCTCATGACCCTCTCTACTCCCAGATGCCTGCATAAAACTGTCACATGATAGGTCGTCTTCAAAGCTGTCACAAAGTGAGAACTTGGTAAACCAAACTTTACCACAAGACTTCGCTTTAGGATGATTGTATTGGGTTCAGGTGGTTTGAATCCAGATACGTTTCCTGTTACGCCCCCATCTGAACCTGTGAGTTCTACATTTCTTAATCCTGTTGAACGTTTCAAAGCTTTTTTTGATGCAACTAATTTTTATACTAAATCATCCATATGAAATAAGTCATAACCAGTGAATTTTGACACATAGAAATCGGAATTATCATATAATGTCAAGTACCATTCAGTTCATAAAATATCTCTGATAGATCCAAAAACGATTTGGTTGATCGGTGTATTTCGTTGGACTTGAATCTGTTTCAAATACATTTTGATTTGAATTGATATTCCCTGGCCCCTACCTTATAAGCTAGGTTGTCAAAGTCATGTTGGTCTAATCGACGGTACGCACTGGGGTCATCATGTCTCAATTTGTTTCGTAAAAATCTTAAAAAGCTCCAACGCGGCTCTAGTACGTAGTACATAGGTATACAAGTAGAGAATAAGCTCCACACTGATTTACAGTCTGTTCTCAATACTGATGGTCGTAGACTAATGGCCTGAGTAGTTGCAATGAAAAGCAGCTAAGATTAAGATGAAGAGTACTAGCCACAGTTAATATCTTATTTCTAAACCTTGCACAAATAGATCATTGTCACCCGCACGTGTGCCAGAAATAATTAACTTTTAAAAAAAAAAGATTATCAAAGAGAACAGATTTTTTTGGTCACCGTTCTCAGTTTTTAATTGAGTTTAACTGTCTAGATAGTTGTCTACGTGCGTATCACTAGTGCAGGCCACACTACCTGAACGTGAGTGATGGAAATTGTAACATTTACTCCTTTGTAACTTTTTGTGCTTCTAAAATTCCTCCCGCTAAATATTTTCTCAGCTGGGGCTCAGTTTTCTATGCAAGTTTACGTTGAATTGATCACTAGTTTGTGCCTGCTTATTTATTTATTCATTTAGTTAGTTAGTTAGTTAGTTAGTTAGTTATGTGTTTATTTATTTATTAATATTTTTCATTTTTTATTAAGAAAATTCAGACTTTTTAGTGATTACTGCCTAACAAAAGGCTGGAGTAGCAACTCATCTATCGATCAGCTCTATTTTTAGATTTATAATTGATCGACCTCCCCCCCAAGACAGCATGCTACTAATAGACATTGGTCACCTGACGCTTACTATTAAGTAACTAGCGAGACTCGTTATTATTGTATTTTATCACAATACTCCGGGTAAATATTCACTTCAAACGCTTTGCTAACATCTTGAAATCAGAAATATTGAACGTAAATTGCAAAAAGTCTTTACCTCACATGCTATACCTTTGCAGATAAGCTTCTGTCATGGACGTCGGCTTCCTTCATCTGTGTTGTTCATTATAGGCCGACGATTCATCAACATACTTATTGGAAACTGTGAACCAAAAACACCATGTAATATATTTTCTAGATTTTGTATATATATATATATATATATATATATAGAGAGAGAGAGAGAGAATGATCATTAATACCGCTAAAATTGAAAAATTGATACAAACACAGCTACGTTAAAAAAATTGGAAAAGACTGTGGATGGTCATAAGCACCCGAGATCAAATTAATACAACATGAATTTCAGATCATTCTTGCACTGATCTTAACTGATTATAGGAAACAACATTGGAAAACTCGTTAAGAAATATCTCTGATTTTCAATCGTAATTGTTTAAAAGGGATATTGCTCAAATACACTATCTCTCTCTCTCTCTCTCTCTCTCTCTCTATATATATATATATATATATATATATATATATATATAATATACATTCACAAAATAAATTACCTGATGAATGTCAACGTTTCGTATTTTGCGTACTCTCCAGCAACCGGCAATATTTTTTTTGCAACTATGTAAACAAAAGCCCATCCTCATTTGAATAACGTACTTCTGTTCGTATTTGGAGAATCTAAATGCTCGTTGGTGTTCAAGATGTTTTTGACTAATTTTTAGACGAACGAAAATTCGAAAAAAGATTTGGCATCACTGCTCTCGTTAAAACTCCACAAAAGAAAGGAGAAGTGCATTTTTGCTCTGGTTTTCAGGGTTGTTTTATCTCCTCCAACAGTTTTATATTTTTAATGTAATTCTTTTTCCCTACATTTTTTTTATTTGAATCAGTCAATCAAAACTGTTTTTAAGGTGGTTAGTTTGGCTTGCAGGCTATAATTGTACTTAGGTATATGTGGATCGCATGTGCAGGTTGTGCTTATGCGAGTAGAATGCTAAAACTTTTAACATTCACTCCTTATTATGTCCGGAAAAGTGTTTAGCAGGAGTTCAATTTGCAATTAGGTTTCTGCTAGATTGGTCCATTACTTGCCCGACAGTATTACGGCTTCTTTTTCGAAAGATAAGACTTTTTGTGATCAGTACCCAACAAAAGACGAAAGGTGTATGCTTCTAACCTTTGTTCCAATTTTTTAATTGATCACCCTAAACACAGTATGCTACAAAAAGTCAGTAACGGTTTCTATTGAGTGTCCAAAGAGACCTTTGTCTATGTGTGGCTGAATCAGCAGAATCGCCCAAATGCTGAAATTTATGCCTCTTTGACCTTGAAATTTGTTTTTTGTTTTTTTAATGCTGTTTTGGTTAAATAAACCTTCAATTAAATCAGAAGTACGTTTCCATTATTTTTCTTGCGATAAAAAATCAAACTTTGCTTATTCGACAATTTCAACATAGTTACACACAGTAATAACTTCCCTAAAAAAAGAAACATGTTTCTAAAAATGCATTTCTAAACGTAAGGGAGCTAAACATAGTAGTTTTGACATAGCACAAATAGACATTGTGCCAGCAATTATTCCAAATATACAAAACTGAAATTTCAACTGTTGAAACAACAGGGGTACGGAAACTTTTGAGTTCTCAACGCTTCAGTTTCGGGAAAATTTCCAGACGATAATGTAATGACTGGGGGTAATGATCTGTCAGACAATGGAAGTGTGGTGAATAAGTCAGCGGTCGAATCAGATTCGGGAAAATGAATGCCACATGCTGATACATTATCACAGTATGATAAATTATTGTGCATGAGTTCATGTATTTACTGATGAGTTGAGTACACTTAATAAACTGTACATGTTACTGTATCTCATTGTCTAATTCTTTCTATTAGGTCCTGGCTTTATTTTCGGATTATGGATGGCAATGACAAATAAAAGATCAAAAAACAGTGATGTCATGCCCGGATATCAGTGACACAGTGACATACGCAAAAACTGATTACAAATTCACTCCCATTTGTAAAGCCTAACTCAGGTCAATATATATATATATATATATATATATATGGGAACTTTCAACACATACTCACACAGCACACACCACTGAAGATGGGAAGAATCCCGAAACATGTCTTGACAATTTACATCTAAGGATTAATAAACCTTACCTTTAAACACTTTACTCCCGTGTCTGTCTCACTCTTTACTGTACACATTATATATATATATATATATATATATATATATATATATATATATATATATATATATAATACATTTGGTATAAATTAGGTTAGCAATATAGCATGATATAAAGCAACGTCTAACATGTGATGGATTTATTTCATAGAGTGCTCGATACATTCAACTTCATACGATGAAGGTCAAATTGTTTAAAAGTAGATATAGAAATGAATAAAAGAATGTGTATTTGCTATATGAACTAGTTTGTGTAGCGGGTCCACATTTCATTATATATATATATATATATACATATATATATATATATATATATATAGCACTACATGATAAATTATTGTGTAGGCCGTTATTCAAAAATACTAAAATCAAAATATAAAGTATACACTTACTCTTGAGACTGTCTGTGATGTTGTCTTCAATTATCATTTAACAAATTTCAAACGAAGCGTGGAATCAAAGTAAGGGAAATGAACAAAGAAACTAGCATATACAAAGGGAAATTATGTTTGTCTGTGTGTATTTTGTTTGCTATCTCCCCCAAGATGGCTGGATTGATTTCAATTAAACTTTGAGAATACTCAGCAGGATGGAGAAAGTAACATGAAGTGGATGGCGTTATATCAAAGAATTGTACAGGGTATTAAAATCGATGAATCAGTCATACGTACATAAGTGGAGAGAAGTAGAGAGAGAATAAAGAGAGAGAGGTGAATGAAAGTAAAGAGAGGGGTCAGAAGAGAAAGAGGATGAGCAAAAGTTAAGTCAAGGTAGCAGGCTGGAGAAGTTGAAAGAGACAGCTAGGTACGAGCAAGGCACAGTACCTGGTAGGCGAGACAGGCCTACCCACTCCGAGACAAACACACACTAGATGCAAGAAAAAAGAAAAAAAAAGGAAATACTGAAAGAAAGACAGAAGAAAAGAAGCGAAGAAGAGAAGGGAAGAAAGATCATGACATACACTGTAGCGTTGCCAAGTTGGATATTATATACACATTTCTAAATTTACATAGTTGTTCCGTTTAGATATAAGAAATCGTTTTTAGATATTAGATATCGATTTAGATATTTTCAACTGGACCGAGATATTTTGAGATTTTTTTGGCAGAATCTTTTTAGTTATTTTTGGCAAGATCTTGATATTTTTTTTAGGTAAAGTTCAGGCCCTAAATTTCCACCAACCATCCAAAATATAAAATTTTTAAATCTCTTGAAATTTTCGGGGAATTTCGAACCTCGCAGTTCTCCAGAATAAATCATTTTCATCGAATTTCAGATCATTTCGTCCTTCAGACACAAAAACCTTCCGGAAGTCTTCAACGACGGAATGAAAATGTTCTCAGCTAAAGACTCCTGCATGGGCTCGGAACCCAGAGGGTGGTTGGGACAGGAGGATCAACAATCGAGAGATAAAAAGTTGGAGGACATTTTACAATCACGATTTAACCCCTTTCTTAGATACAACTAATTCAAAATATCTGGCCTGAGTCGGTGGGTGAAGAAAGCCCCACGCTGCTTGAATCACTTGCGATATCGTGAGGAATCGGTATGCAGCTTTATTAATGATGGTGGTAAGCTAAGAGTTGGACGTACAGATTGTTTTAGTTCATGAACAGACAAAGCTGCTCGTCTAATTCATTTCGAAAATATAACTCTAATAGATCTATTGCTGAGATTATTCGAAAGCACGTTCTAAACGAAGTTATGCTAAGCAAACGTATGTATGTGTGTACAAGAGGGCAATGCTAATATGATCCAATTTAGGCTTGCTGCACCTGTCCAAGTTTCGTTCTACTCATGGCACTTGGTATTCTCCAATGGTCACCCATCTAGATACTGACCAGGCTTCACGTTGCTTAACTTGATCTTAAAAGAACCAGTGTATCCAGCATGATACCTTACGGAAGAGTTTTCTCAATCCTAGTCCTTGTGTTAAGCGGAGAGGTATTGAGAACAATTTTTTAAAATATGAACTGCTTCCAGATTGGACCACAGTGCGCAGAGAACCTACACGACCTCAAATTAATGCTAGACGATCTAAACAAAGAAGGCAAAAAAGTCGGCCAACACATGAACGTCAGTGAAAGGAAATCATGTACAATAATCATGTTGAGAATAACAACATAACTGTCGAGATAGAAAATGTAAAACTTGGTAAGGTAGACCACTACATCTACCAAGGACAACGAATCTCCATGAGACCCACAAAAGAGGAGGAAATCAAGAGAAGAATCACTTTAGAATGGCAAGCCTTCGGCAGAGCAAGCTCATCTTTCAAGAACCAGATGATCCCAATAATCTTAAAAAGAAGAGTATACAACCAATGAATTTTCCCGATAGTCACTTATGGAGCTGAAACGTGGAACCTAACCAAGAGACAGGCCTGCAAACTGAGAAGTATGCAACGTGCGCATGGGAGAATCATGCTCAACCTTACATGGAAGGATCACAAGACAGCACAATATATAAGGAAGAAAACAGGTGTTCGTGACATCATAGAAACTATTAAGAAACTCAAATGGAAGTGGGCAAGCCGTGTTTCAAGAATGAGAGACGGCCGATGGACATCGCGTCTCACATGGATCCCCAGAGATCACATGCGAAACGGAGTCCGACAGAACACAAGATGGAGAGATGAACTTGACAGATTCAGGAAATACTGGCTCTGCGATGTCCATGATAGGGAATTATGGCGAATCCTGGGGAAGGTCTATGTCCAACGACGGACGTTAAAAGACTGATGATGATGATGATGATCACCCAATCCCTGGGCCACGGCAATCAATGCTCACAGAGGTGTATGGCCTTCGTTTGATCTTAACATCCCCAGTCGTTAGAATCCCCTTCTCGGACTTCCTGATGTGATTGAGAGAGCAATACATCTTGGCTTCAGGAAGGATGTCAAACAGGTTTTGTCTAAGTGTTGTCCTTCTCACAGGCTATTTACCTTTCCAAGGCTAGATACCTTCTATTTCACCTTAGATCAACGGGATCCATACCTTTAATCAAGAGAATTAGTGCAGAGCAACTTTAAATATAAACAGCCTAAACCGGAGTTCGATCTCGGATTGCCGATACCATTGTCTGAGCCAGAACTGCAGTAAAACTAGATATATATCCTTTGTTATATTGCATATTGTTAACAGACAACTGAATGGATGAAAGAGTTAATAAAAGATCTGAATCGAGAAGAATGAATACATTAGTTAGAAATCAAATAATAATCCCACATAAACCAAATCTGTAAGCCTTCCGTGAGCGAAGCGTAATATATTTTGCACCATCTCAGTTTATTAAATCCTGGCTTTTTGTTACGTCATTTTCGAAAGAAAAAGCGAAGTAATCCCACACACGACTTTCGACGAGCCTTACTTTGAAGATGCTGTTTTCTTAATAAATCCATCGCTGTTGTGTATTCAAGAATTACCGTAGTCAGTGATATTACTGGTGGCTATTCGGTATTCTTGAGGAATGTTATTGTGTCCCTCTGTGCTGATATGAGGTACTTCATCTTTATGTATATGTGTGTAGGCTCTTTATCTATTATTTCTAAATGGAAAAGAGAAAAATCTACCTCGTCATGAGAATTTTCTTCTAACATCTCTGTTAGAAATTTTTTTAGTAATACTTGAAACCGTCGAACAAAACTATCACCAAACGTGGGTTTCTTTCGCTTTTTAGTAGGCGTGACCGGCTACCTACGCATGGGTTGTAAATGAGCTAGAGGGATGAAATTTCACACATTTACTTCTTATTATATCTAAAAAAAAAATAGTCCGTTTTTTTTTTTGTTTTGTCAAAATACCCCGAAAAATAAGTTTTCAGTCGCAGGTTCAGTCTATAATGAGAGAATATACCTACCTGGTCCGCGAGTTTGTGTCAAAGCTACATGAACATTTGCATTCTGAAAATTCAGACCTTTTTAGGGATCACCGCCCAATAGAAGGCGACAGAACTTATTTATTCGTTGATCTAGCCTTTCCTCAATTATTCCATTGATCACCCCTCAAGACAGAATGCTGCTATAAGACATCAATAATGTGATCGTTTCTAGTGTGTGACTAACCAGATCTGTTGTTATTGCTGCTTTCATTTTTGTTATTATTGTTGTGCTTTAGTCGTTGTTGTTGTTGTTGTTGTTGTTGTTGTTGCTGTTGTTAATACAGTCATTGTTGCTTTTGTTGGTTTTATTGATACGAGTTAATTCCTGCGAAGGAATTCAAAATATATTTGAATTTCCACAAGATTGATTTTAATAGGAAGGAAACATCAACCACTGATCAGTGGATGATTCCCCATTCCAAATGATTGGTAGAGAGTATTCATATTGACAAACGTGTTACCTTTAAGTGGAAGAGTACAGTGTTACAGACAGAGAAACAGGAAGAGGTTTCGACCGTCAATTTTGTGAGTAACAAGTATGCATGATGTACGCATCATGTATACGTGCATAGATAGCAAACCAGGTCCACCTAAAAACTGAAGAAACCTATGTTGACAGCTTTTAGTGACAGTTTTTGTTGACGGTTTTCAATTAGGATGAAAGGAATACGATTCAAGTTTTAGTTTCAAACAAATATGATTGAGTTTTCGTTTGAGCAAGTTATTTTCTATCGTATGGAATACATCTTAAAGGACAAACCTAATTGTCCTTGCTTTAATGTAATCAACGAGGGAGTTGGATCAAATACGACTTGGGGTGGGGTCTGTCAGAAAATATTTCGTAGCTAATCATTATTATTATAAGGTGTAGTAGTAGTAGTAGTAGTAGTAGTAGTAGTAGTAGTAGGAACTGTCAACATAAACTGTCAACAAAACTATCATCATAAGATTCTATCAGTGTTTAAGTTGGTCCGGCTGGCTTATTGGAAATGTAGGTATTACGCATACCATTGTAGCTAGAAGGGTAAGAATTTGAATACTCACTCCCTATTTTCAAAAAATTATTCCGCCAAAATTGTTTTTTAGTAAGATGTTCAATTTGCAGTATGTGTTAATGCAAAATTAATCTGTCTGTTTGTGTCCGCTGGTCATTTGAAAATTAGGACTTTCTTAGTGAACACTGTCCAAAAAGAGACAAAAAAAGTAACTTATTCATTTATAACCCCTTGTCCCAATACTACCAGAAGAGTTTTGTCATGTGATCGTTTCTATTGAGTGACTAAGCGTACCTGTTTTTGCTAATTTCCTACGAGTATTATCATTTTTTATTATGAGGACTTGCTTCATAAGAAATGTTATTACTATTTGAAACCGTCAACGACCGAAAAAGTGTTGCACCGGACGATACAGGTTACCAGTTTTTAAGTGCTTCTGCCTGCCTGTCTATCTATCTATGCACAGTTCATGTGTACTGATAGAATCAATTCCTCCTAATTATGCTGAACATTTCCTCTCTATTATGTCGAGAAAAACCTCACCGCACTATGATTGATCATCCCTAGCACGGCATGCTACCAAAAGACATCAGTCACGTAACAGTTCCTATTGAGTGACTTACGAGACCTGTCAATATTATCATTATCTTTATTATTATTCTTATTGGTGGTGGTTCAGATGATAATCAAAGCTTGTAACAAGAAAGACGTGAAAGAATATTTTGGTATTTTTGAAAAAGCCTTCCATTAAACCTAGAAACCACCTTTCAAAGAATCGAACTACTTACAACTTTCATTCCTATGATTAAAAACAGAGTAGGACCCCCAACCCTTCTTCACTTACCAACTTGATGTGCACCAAATGCAATTTCAATTAAATTCATAAAAGGCAATCCACTCAGAATCGATGTAATGCATTTTTTTCGGTGTTGTTTGCGAGAACAATAATTATAGCTTATAAAAGGCTCCGTGTAAGCACCGTAGACTGTCATGTCGCATAAAAAAGATAACACGTTACCCCAGAAACTGAAAGCTGCTTAGAACCCATTAATTGTGGTGGGAGTTTCTCAGTCGCCATGTTTTAAATGCAACCGTAGTTTTGATTATGCTGGTTGGCGCTACGTTAACTAAACAATTTGGTCTCTCTGTAAACAATCGACCATAGAGATCGTATAATTTATAAAACTAATGCTAGTTTCTTTTTTTTTTCTTATTTTTACTCAAGTAACTGTTGAATCTTTCTAGGTTGGCAAGCTTTGCAAAAAGCTCTGGTTCCCAGACCAGAGTGAAGACTATTTGAGATCAGATAGACGTAAATGTGGTGTTATAGTTGATTGAGTTTTGCCCCATCAGGGACGATACTGCTCTTTGAAGTCAAGTTCAAGAGATTCAGGGTTTGAAAGAAAGGTCCACAACAATTACATCCTCTCGATAGTCACCCAGGGAGCTGAAGTATGAAACTTAACCAAAGGATTTTATTCCAAGCTCAGGACCATATAACGTACACAGGAGGATATATTACATAATTAAATATTTTAAAAAAATAAATTTAATTAGAATTGGACGAGGCGTTGGAAATCATTTGGTATAAATAGAGACATGTTGAAGTGTATCCTATCAATGTGCTTCAGACATGAAGTAGATAATTAATGCATAATACCAGCTACGACTTACAGATGCGAAGCATAGAAATTAACAGAACAAACTAAGAACTTAGAATCGCACAGAGATCCATGGAAAGAGCAATACTAGAGATGAATCTATGAAATAGATAAGATCAACCAGGATCTATGGATGGAAAAGGGTGAAAGATATACAAATAATTAAACGACAAAAATAGAGATAGGATTAACACTAAGCCAGAGAAAATTGCCACGGATGGAGCAGAAGGTTGACCGATTGGTGCCCAGGAAACGTAGTAGGAAAAGACCAGACACGAAATAGAGGGATGGAATAGAATAAGTTTGCTGGTAAGACATAGCCGAGGTCAGTGCAGTCGTGGTTGTCATGGAAGAAGATAGGGAAGGTCTTTGTCAAACAGTAGACTTATAGAAGCTTTTGACGACTGCTTTTATTGATGATGATGATTTTTAGAGACTATGGCAGTATGACAAATGGTTATTAATGGGAAAACGCCTTGTGATTTTCGGCTTAATATCTATGTTTCCTCTCTCAGAGGTCCTCCCGCCTCTCAGCTGAGGGAAGAAGCAGGAGCATCTTCAAAGTAGAATTCTCTTTGCAAGATTATTTATTCTTGTGATGTTTCTCAGAGAATTTCACCCGAGAATGCTACATAAATACTTTTGCTCTTCACCTCAAAATGATTCCAGTTCCCGTTTTCTTTTGAACTGAGAAGAAGGTATTTACCATTTAGCCAAACACAACCAAGCCTTACATTAAGTGTATCTACGCATATATGTACGTCTGTATTTGTAAATACACGCAAGTCTGTACATGAATATTTATTTATGTAGGTAAATCTACTGATATCTACTTGATATTTACTAAGCGTAGCTTAGAACATCATAAATCCATGTACACTTATATGTACTATTTATATATCACTATTCAATAATATTTGTACTCATCCTCGGATCATGTACTCTCTCTCTCTCTCTCTCTCTCTCTCTCTCTCTCTATATATATATATATATATATATATATATATATATATATATATCACAATCTTTATCCCTTGTAATGTTAGTTTGTTTTATCAACCATGTCCTTATCTTTTATTATGTGCAAGTCAATGCCTGCACTCTATCTCTTTCTTTCTCTTTTGCTCTCTATCTATCTATTTATCTTTATATCTATATATCTACCTATCAACCTATAACTCTCTCTCTCTCTTTCTATATATATATATATATATATATATATATATATATATATTCTTTGCTTGATTTCTTTTGGCAGAGCTAGCACAACTCTCAAAAATAAGAAGATCCCATTAATCTTAAAGAGAAAGGTGTATAACCAATGCATCCTCACGATAGTCACTTATGGAGTCGAAACATGGAACCTAACCAAGTGACAGATCCGTAAATTGAGAACCATGCAACGTGCACATGAAAGAATAATGCTGCACCTCACATGGAGAAACCACAAGACAGCACAGTACATCTGAAAAAAGACAAGAGTCCAGGACATCATATAAACCATTAAAAATCTCAAATGGTGGTGGGCTGGCCATGTTGCAAGAATGGCAGACAACCAACGGACATCACGACTCACGACATGGATCCCCCGATATCACACGTGCAACGGAGGCTGGCAGAATATTAGATGGCGAGACGAGCTAGACAAGTTTAGGAAGTATTGGCTCCACGATGCCCATGATAAAGAAGTGTGGCAAATCCTGGGGAAGGTCTATGTCCAACGACGGACGTTAAAAGACTGATGATGATGATGATATGTATACATATATATATATATATATATATATATATATATATATATATATATATATATATATATATATTATTATATATATATATATATATATATATATATATATATATATATATATATATATATATATACTCCTTGTAATGTAAGTGTATTTTATCTACTGTGTACTCATCTGTTATTATGTAGAAGCCAATTTCTCTCTCTCTCTCTCTCTTCTTCTTTCTTTCCCCCTCTCTCAGCTTTGTCCATGTTATAATTTCAAATGAAACGATATTGAACAGTAGAAAGGCGAAAAATGTTTGTATGATTAACTCAATTTGAAAACTACTATTTCACGTATTTTTCACTTGATAATATCGTCGGGTATCGTATCCGTGTATTCATCATATATATATATATATATATATATATATATATATATATATGTGTGTGTGTGTGTGTGTGTATGTTTGCCTATACTTGAGTTTCCATACACAATCTTATTACTTGAAGAAATAGATACTTCAACGTTGAACAAGCACTAAATGCAAATTACATACGATGATAACGACATATGCATTTAATTGATAGAAAAATAACAACAATAGAGTAAGTAGGAAAATACCAAGATCTAGCAAAGGAACAGAAAAAAGTGTGGAGTATAAGAATCAAAGTGCTACCAGTATTAGCAGGTGCACTCGGAACCGTATTGAAAACCCTGAAAATGAGATTAGAGGAATGGGGATAAGAGGATGGATTGAGACTCTACACACCACAGCACAACTGGGATCTGCATGAACACTGGGTAAAATACTAGAAATATGAGACTTAAGACCCCCAACTGGTTGTAGCAAAGGCCTAAAAGCCAAGAAAAAAGACATGGTGGAGACGGTACAAGTACTGTTGTGTTAGGTGTAGACGATGTGAAAGGAAGGTTGGAGACCTGAGAAGACTTTCTGTCACAGCCTTTAGTGATAACCACCGGGCAACTGGCGTGAAACTTCAAACCAGAATACTGCCGTGGACTTCGAGAGTGTGAAGAGGAGGGCTGGAGACCTGGGGAGACTTGCTGTCACTCAGTCTCCAGCTGTGACGCCAGTCAACTTTGATGGAAATGAATAAATGAATAAATAAATTCTTGAAAGAAAATCAATAATAATGATGGAGTAGTAGTAGTAGTAGTAGTAGTAGTAGAAAACATATAATCAACTTATATGCAATTTTTTGTGTATTAGATTGTGTATATTTATCTGTGTGTCAGAGCTCAAATGAGATGCACTGATTAGTTAATTTTCCAGACTGCTTTTCTCTTTTGAATCTGTGTGCCAGATTGGTTCGACCAGGTATGAATGACGGATGTTCGAACTAATTATCCCAACATGAATGATCTGACTCCCCCACCCCATTTATATTTTAGTAATTTTTATTGATTTTTTGCTCCTTGCTTACAATCCAGATTTTTATCGGCTAAACTGGGAACAAAATTGGCTAGATCTAGCCTCAAAATCCCTGTGTTCAGTACTCTGCCCTGAAATGATTATGTCAACCTTTTACATAAACCGACGGCTTCTGTTCTATAAGTTGCATGATGCACAATCAATTTTAATACAAATTTATGTTATCTTGTAGAGACCTTCATTGTGAATAACTTTCACACCTAAGCACGAAGATTGCTTGGAAATTCGATTTATTGAGATTTAGTAATTTTTTCCCTCAAATTTGGTAAAATGCAAAGCACTTTGAACCACCGAACCTAATTACTCTCCAATTAATAAACCTTAAGAAAGGTTCTACAGTTGGTAATGGAAAAGATTTTCAAACATAGATACATTGAGTTTATATTTGCAAATTAACATGTATGTCTTGTTGGCTGGGGTGATCAATATGGTCGTTTAGTAACTGATAGTGTGGTTGTTCGGAGCGATTTATTTCTTATACAAACTATATAGCAGGAGGAAAGTTTTGAAAAGCATTTAATTAACAGGTCATAACACATATACTAATTGATATACGTAATGCATTTTTGTAAATGTGCACTACTGAACAATAAGTCCTACCGCTTAGAAATATATCCTAAAATTTCGCGAATAATTTTTCTGCTCCCAATCAATACATAATGACCTTCTATTTCCTACAAATAATTTATCAGTTGTGAAAAAGTTGATTTATTAGAGTCTTGGGGTGGACACTAGACATGAAATATAGCGGCATTGGATACTTTTTCCCGTCATTTGTGGGGTAATAGATAACATGAATTGATTAGGAATTTATTTTAACCTTATGAATTCTTTATATATATATATATATATATATATATATATATATATATATATATAAATTAATAATTGTATCATCCACAGGCAAGCGTTTCGTTCTACTACAACTCTTCAGTGTGGCTATAGTCAATCCAGTATCCTTTTCAACAAGGTAGGGTCGAAAAATTCGCTTCGGAGCCAGAGGCAAAGGCTCCACCCCTGCTCTACGCACAATTGGATGGTCAGTGGGACCGAGTTGAGCGATAATTTACACATGCATTATTCCCCATTCACCAGAGTACTCTATCCAAGAGTTGGAAGAGCATTGCATAGTATCTTATTGTAGACGAGTGCCCTACCTAAGAGTGTTCAAACCTAAAGAAAGGAGCATTAATTATGATAACAATTGATAATTGTGTCATCCACAGAGAGGCTGTTTCGTTGTATTATAATTCTTTGGTGTCGCTATAGAAAATTCAGTATCGCTAGGTATATATATATATATATATATATATATATATATATGTGTGTGTGTGTGTGTGTGTGTATTGCAGCATTGTATTACAATAAAAACATTATGGGCTTGGATTTCTCAAAACGTTGTTTGAAAAAACAGTGGTTACTCACAGCGAAAAAAAATCTTTACTGTGGAAGAAAGAACAATATTTGTTTTTCAGAGTTACGTGTATGGACAAGCCTCTAATAATTTTTTACATCTATCTTCAAAAGATGGTAATATAAAAAAGACAAGAAAAAGAATCAATGCAAAGGTAGAATTCAACAATATCATTTTACAAAGTGTGATTTTGCTCCTGCATTGATATATTTCAACCTTTGTTTTGTTAAAATATTCTGAAAATCATTAATCCAGTGACACATATATAACTATTCATAGTGTCAATCTCTCTCTCTATGTATATATATAATGACAATTCCGAAAATCTTTGAATATTGTCATTAAAATAATATCTTATTGGATATCATTTCACATACGCACATGCACGTACAGTTGTAGAGACAATTCATTTGAAAACATATTTTGTCTGGCTCTGTAATTAACCAAGGAGAAAATTGAAAAGCCAACTACGAAAATGAATGAATAAAATTTGGCATCGTGCTGAACTCGACTCAGTGACCACCCAAAAACACTCTTATCGTGACTCTGCTCTACCAACTGAGCTAACAACGCACTTGGTAAGCAGAAGTTAGGATATCAATACATAAAAATGTGCGTCGTGCCAGACAAAATATGTTTCAATATAAATTGTCTCCACGATTATCATTTTTTGTCAGACATACACTGTCCTATCAAATAGCACTCACACACACACACGTATACATATATATACTTATGAAAGTGTACACATAGTACCATAATAGCAGTATATGTAAACCTTAAAGAAATGCTACATCATTGAAACTAGTTGAGAAAGTGCTGCAAGTTTTATAATATATATATATATATATATATATATATATATATATATGTATATACATATATATATATGTGTGTGACATTAAAAGACTTCTAATTATTTTTTCAAAAGAGTTCAGTGGGTTGAAGCCATTTAGCTTTTTAGACTATACATATATATATATGTATATATATATATATATATGTATATAGGTTAACAGCTTCAAACATTTAACATTAGATACACATTATTTGTGTCACTTCAGTTACACATTTCTCAATTCTATCAACACACGCACACACACACACATACACACACACACACATATATATATATATATATATATATATATATATATATATATATATTATAAAACTTGTGACAATTTTTCAACTTTCTTCATAGCAGTAGCATTCTTCCATGCAAGTGATCACCGTCTTCCACTGAACATCTATTCAAGAATTACTCTTTCATCATACAAGAATCCAACAATCATCGACTGATGATCTGCCATCTTTGTACAATTCTTTGGGATCAATCGTCACAAATTCAGTAAAATCATCAATTATGGTTTCCTTATGTTTGAATCATTCACTACGAATATGAAGTTCTGAATCCCCGAAAAGATGATAATCTGTAAAAGAAATGTCAGATGAATTAGGAGGACGGCGTAAGAATTTGTATCCCAATTTTCCAAGCTTAGAAACACTCAGCTGAAAAGTATTGAGATATAGCATTGTCCAAGTGCGTTTCTTTCAATTCATGTGGGACTCATTGTTCTAACTTGGTGGCCTTTTACCTTGCCTTCGGATGAAATTATACGTGTGATTGAAGTCCTAAAGGCCCCGGAAAGCGATCCAACCGTTTCTCATTGATGGTTAGCCATTTGTTCATTATTAAGAATAGATGTGGGTCTCCCTCGGGGTTTGATATTGGTATCCATATTCCCGGAACTAAATCAATTGAATTGACGCTGAAGATTCCTCACTGTAGTAATGGTTTCTCCTATGCTTTGTAGGCGTTATGAACTGCTTGACCAGTCATGGCCTAATTTGAATTCGTATTTGGAATGATTCTTAGGTAGGCAGTCATTGTATTTAAGGGGTCAAAAACCTCCAATAATAACAAATTTTATAGTTATTATATTTGCTTATATTCGCTATTCAGCCACACTGGTAAAACGTTTAACATTATTTTCTGTTATGTAAAAACGTTTAGATTTAACCAAGCCAGTATTTATATACGCACACACAGTGGGGATGAACCTCCAAAGAATTGCATCCGGGATTCCCCAACTAAACACTGCTTAAACCGTGAGTATTTGACAAGAGTTTCGAAAATTACTTGGAATACCCGTACTTCGTATAAATGAATCACCAATTTTGTACGAGAACTAATTATCACAACCTTTATCAAAAAGTATCTAAAAAAATAGGTCTTTTATCTGAAATTACTTTTTAAAGTTACCAGCACACGTGCAAAGTACTGGTGGTCCAAAATAACCATAGACACCCCCCCCCACACACACACACAAAAATCACTTGGTCTCTAGAGGTGTACTCATGCAAATTTTCGAGGTTTTTGCCCCTAAATGTGACCAGAAGCACCCGGGGACACACACTATTACGGGTAAAGTGTGAAGAATCTGAAGTCCACTTGGCTGATTGGCCCGACTGGTCATTTGTGGAGCTACAGTGATTCAATTTTGGAAAGCACTTTACCAATATGCTTAAAAGGTAAAATTTATAGCAACTGTATAATACCAGCTAATGACGTACAGTTATGAAACATGTAAAGTGATAAGATCAACCCCAATATGTGACCAGGAGGGCCCGAACCCACACAAACACAAGAGCACGTGTGCGCAGACGGGTGAAAAGAGAAGAATCTGCAGTCCACTTGGCTGGTTGGTCAAGCATTTTTGTGGGATCATGGTGATTTGATAACGGGGATATGATATAAGGATTATCATGATCCGATCAGCACGTCACGTGAGCAACGTCTTTTGGCAGCATGCCATGTTGGGATGATCAATGAAAAGTGAATTGGAATAAAGGTGGTTAAGTAACTCCTTTCGCCTTTTGTCGAATCACTAAAAAGTTTGAAATTTCATAAAACATCTGGGGACAATCTAGTGACTAATTCATCATAAACTTACATTGTAAGTTTACCCCTGCATACTTATTTTGAGTGGGGGGAGAACAAAGAAAACTTTTTTTCAAGATATGATAAAGAGCAAATGCTTAAAATTTCAGCCCTTTCGCTCCATTGGTGCAGTCTGTACCCGTCATACATAGCTAGCCGATCAGCCAGCTAGTCAGCGAGATTAGCTTAGAGACTGAAGAGTCTTATTTTGACTGTCTCGATGACAGTTTCTACCATCACATCATCCCTCCTCGCTTTTTTCTCTACTATTTATCTATTACTTTGACGAGGGACTTTATCAGAGTGAATCTTGCCGTGTTTTTCATAGCTATATATAATGTTTTGCGCTTGATAATATAATCAATCGGTAAATATCGGCTTATCGGCCGGAAGAAGTCGCCCGAGAGCTTGGTGGCGATATGAATACTTTGATCTAGCTATGCTCCTGAAAATTGGACTGCAATCAATTTGATTAATCAAGCAAGCAAACGTAATTACGATTCTAATCTAGGTTAAGCTTCCTCCAAGTAAGAGTTCCTCCATTCGAATATGAGAGACATTTGGCACAATTTTCTGTTTAGCTTATACGTAGATATATCAATAGGTTCGTGAAAAAAAGGCCTTATTTCACAAAGCAAATATTGGGGTGTCCGGAAATTAATAACGTACTTCTATGTTAAATACAATTTATCAATGATTTAATCACCATCATTATCTATGATTATGCATGTTACGTCCAGTCAGACAGACCCACTTAAAAACTGAAGAGACCTATTTTGATTGCTTTCAATGAATTAGTAATGAGAATAACATCTTCAGACTCTTTCTTTAATCAGATATTTGTGCGTTTTTCCACTATATTAAAAGTGCACAATCCATGTTTACCCAGTGATCAGATAAAAAGTAAGAGTCTCAGAAAATGTTTTCATGCTGATATCAAACAACCAAAGACTTACAAGGGATTAATGGGAAGTGGTTCATAAATCATGATTAGGAAAGGCTCTTATCTTCCTCTGCGCGTATTTTTCATTCGTCATCATTTATTATTTATTTTCGAACGGTTGATAGAAACCATGAACCAAAACTGTCACCAAACTGTTAAAATTGGTTTCTTGAGTTTTTAAGTGGGTTTCGTTGGCTAGTTTGGCTATGTATCACACGTACAGGTCACACCGATTGATCTAAACGGCTTAAATTTGAACTGGCTGGTTCGCTGTGTATGCACGTACAACACTTACAGGTTGCACCGATGGAGCTACAGAGCTGAAAATTTAAGCATTTGCTCTCTATTATGTCTCCAAAGAGGTTTGAAATTTCCCTTCCCAATAAATAAGCTTTTAGCGAAGGGCTCACGCTAGATTGGTCTCTCAGTTAGAATCCGGCAACGTTCACGCTCGTTCTTTGAAAATTCAGACTTTTTTTAGTGATCACCGCTCAACAGAAAGCGAGAGGAGTGACTCATCCACTGATCATACGCTTCTCATTTTTTGATTGCTCACCTCCAATAAAGCATGCTGCCCAAAAATTGTGGGTCACATGATGGTTTTTATTGAGTGACTAACCACAACAGTTCTGGTATTTTTTTTCAATTTTAGTCGGAAGTGAAATTGAGTTGGTTGCAGTAATCCATATTCTTTGAAGATTGGGTATCAAATGAGGACATGGTAGATAGTAGAAAAATTGCCAGCCTATCATAAATGAGTTTGTTACGAATATATCCAGCCATATATATATATATATATATATATATATATATATATATATATATATATATATATATATATATATATATATATATATATATAGTAGAATGTGGATCGCTACACAAAGTACCTGATGTTTCTGCCCTCTCAGGGCCTCATCTGGCTATTATTCATTTCCAGCTCTACTCTAAAACAACTTAATTTCAATAGTAAAAAGTTGTATGTATGGAGCACTCTATGGAATAAATCCATAACATTTCAGAAGTTGCTTTATATTATTAATATATTTTTATATTATGTTATACCGCTTGCCTGATCTGTACCATATATATTATGTATATATATATATATATATATATATATATATATATATATATATATATATATATATATATTACATATATACACACACACACACACACACACACACACATATATATATATATATATATATATATATATATATATATATATATATATATATATATATATATATCCAAAGAATCGGTTGCGCAGTCTTGGCGAAACGCAGCAACCAATCAGGAGGGGCCTATCGCACATACATGAACAAACACTCTCCTGTGAGGTCCATCAATGGACAGTGAGATGCTACTGAGTGAGCTTGTGTACCGTGTGACTGTTGCATTCACATTGAACTGAGGGAGTCTTTGTTCCTGTCTCATGCATAAGTTCAGTCCACCAGCCTCCCAGCGACTGCCTGTTTTTTTTTAATCAAAGTAATGGTGGGAAGTAATGATGTAACGATCAGGAAGAAAGCAACAATACATTCGATGGTGACCCCGGAAGAAAACTTTATAAACTGTTTTCAAAAGTAAGGGGGTGTTTTTATTAGTGCAGGGGTACCAAGGAAAGTACACCATTAGTAGTAGGCTTTTTTCTGTCGAAAATTAAATGGTTGCGTGAATATCAGATTGTTTAGCAAGAAAGTAATAACCTTCTTTCCTACTTGAATAAACTAAGTAAAGCTGCCAAAATGAGCAGATCTTGAACGTTGTGGGCGAGGCCACGAGCTTAAGCAGTGATAGATGAAGGTGTGGTTGCATTGTTTTCTTTATATATAGATGCACTTAGCGACGTCAGAAAACTTTTGCATAATTTTCGCTCGAATTCACCCAAATAAAATTTTGCTATTTTGTTCACAATTTTTTATTAATAGAGGAATTTGACGTTTGATCAAGGAGATTCATAAGGGAATATAATGTTGCATTTCAATTTAGCAACCAACCTAAATGGCCTCACAAGCAATTATTTCCACAGTGAGACTATAACCTTTTTCTTTTCCAAAACCGAAAGATCTCTGAGATAAAATGCTATTTCTTCCCAAGATTGATGCCAAATTTATAGTCGAGTTTACATTCGAAATAAAGTCGAAAAATACAAATAAAGATATCATGTCATTGAATCATGTAAATAACAATTTCTGATATCTAAACGCACTCTAAAACTTCTAATTCCTCTAAAACATCTTAACATTGGATTTCAATTACTTCCTGTTCTGTCATCAGCATTTTTTTTTATCACAGATTTTGATGCAGTCAGTGTTCTGTAATAAAACAGTGACTCTTTGCCTCTCCCTAGTGATAAATGATACTAGTTCTTGATTTGACTTGTCATTCTATGGTGTTGTATTTTTGCAAATTTATCGATTGTCTTTTTTGTGACCAGAATCTTAAAAGTAGAAGAACGAACGGAAAAAAAGAATTCCTATATTTATTTTCTTTTTTTTTTATTGCCGTTGTAAGGTTTTTATTTTACAAGGATTCTTCTTCTTTCGTAATTGTTTTGTCGCTAAAAGCAACGCATTATGTTGCCATAAAAACGACTTTCGATAGAAAAAAAAATGACGATGAAGAAAAAAAAAATGACGATGAAGAAAAAAAAATGCTCTTTTGATCGAAGGATATTTCTTTTGCTTTTAATATTTATGCAGAATTTTTTTTCCCTCCAAATCTGATTTTTGAAATACAGTTCCTATTTTCTTTCGGTTTTTTTTTCTTCATTCTCATTTATTCATTTCCAATCGAAACCTTATGTTAATGGAGACTTTTTAAGCCTGGGTTATTTGTTTGAAATGAACGTTACTTCACTGCCACTGCAAGAGCTTTTTTACATTTAAAAAATCCGTGACATTCGTACAGATTTTAATTATTTGGCATCTCAGGGTCTTATCAGATGTAAAAAGAAGAAAAATAGTCTCTTTAAATATCTTCAACCCAACTTGCACTATTCTTTTGCTTTTTTCTATATTCAGAAACAATGGCAGACATTTTATCATCTTTCTACAGCCATTTTGGCCCTTCTCTTTAACGAATAAATGAAATTAAATACACTTCTTTGAACGTAAAAAAAACGAACCCAAGCAACAGTTAAAAGCAAAAACAGTTATTTGTAATGTGAATAAACACAACTTAGTTAAAGTAACTCTATAATATATAAAAATTGAGGGCTCAATTACATTATCTGATGGGCTGGAAATAGCTGAACCAGGGTAAACCATTTTATAGTCCAAATTTCCACATTCATTTAATATTTATATATATATATATATATATATATATATATATATACATATATATATATATATATATATATATTCATACATTTGCGTTATATTTTATAGAAAGTTTATTTAAATGACCTCCTATCGTTATACACTTGATATATCACTCAATTTTGACAACATAAATAGAATAACCAATTAAAGAAAATGGGGCTGCAGCTGGAATAGAACCTGCCGCTGATAGGGTAGCCACTTCAACGTAGTGATGCTCTTACCATCGAGCTGAACAGCCACCGATAATGCAAAGGTCAAATAACTGCTTTCAACCCAAAAACTTATCAGTTTATTCTCGGTTTATTCTCCTTCAATGTGACAATGAATTTAAGAAATGGACATATTTGGTCGGACAGAATTAATTATAAATACATCTCAATGAATATATATATATATATATATATATATATATATATATATATATATATATATATATATATTCATCGAGATGTATTTATAATCAATGAATATATATATATATATATATATATATATATATATTGAGATGTATTTATAATTAATATATATATATATATATATATATATATATATATATATATATATATATATACATCTTTATATCCATTTATCTGTACACGTGTGGGTGTGTCTTGGTCTTACTATGAACAGGAAACATAAGATTGTGTCAGTGTCGAAATAATTTTGAATAGAATAAATGTAACCTATTATGGATAACGCTCTCTCGTGGGAACATACCATGGATTTAACATAAATAGAAAATGGGTTACATCTCTGATAAATCGATACTTGTTTTCTTAAATGGTCTTCATACCTTCTCCATTAATGATAAGCATTCAGTCCTTTAAGGTATTCCAGACACAGTTCCATAAGATAATGAACAGATCTTCGGCCCTGCAAGCATAACATTAAAAAGCAATAAAAATCCCATTAGGTTTGACTGGAAGGTTCTACAACCAATGCATCTTACCGATAGTTACCTAATCAGAAGATTGGCTCCCAAATAGGGAACTATGCAACGTGAACAAGCTTAACATCACATGAAAAGATCACAAAAACAAGAAACTGAGATATTATATCATACATTGGAAAACTCAATTGTCAAAAGACGGGACATGTTGCAAGAATCGAAGGCAGTCGCTGGAGATCATGACTCAAAATGTGGATCCTAAGTGAAATAGTTGTGGGCAGAAAAAAAAATTGCCTGACGATTTAGGAGATTCGGAAGATATTGGTGCCAAAACCTCCGCAATAGAGAAATCTGGTGTATCTTGGGGAAGGGACATTAAAAGGCCGATGGCGATGTGAAAATCCTCTTGCAGACCTTCAAAATAGGGCTCTTGCAAGAACATTCATAATTCGAGTTCAATCTTCTGAGTCTCTGTTAAAGCATTTGATTCTTCCTCAATCTTCAAATTATATCATTATGTTCCAAAGTAGTGGAATGTTTGGACCTTAAGACGTGGTTCAATTTACCACTTAACCGCATCAAGAACTTTTAAAATGATACTCAATGCATTACTTCTAAGTACTCAGCAAGAGTACTAGGATCGGATAACATCACCTTGAGGTTAGGGAGTTACGGCCAAATCACGTCCTCGTAAGATCATCGAAGTTAAGCAACATAAGTACGTACATGAGGGAGGCTATTTGGTAATAACAGGTGCCATAAGTAGAACGAAGTTTTGACAGGTATTGAAAGCTGGGAGTTGATATTTTGTTCTGGAGTTTATTTTGTTCTTGGAAGATAATTATTGAGATTTTTTCTTCTAAACGAATTGTGCAGCAATTTTAAATGAGATAATAGATGTTTAAAAACTTAGGTAAAAAAGTCCCGTAAAAAACGAAATAATATGCATCAAAAAAACATTTAAAAAAATATGCATAACTTTACAGCAACATTTCCAAACAATGTTACGTTTGCCTAGAAGAAAAGATTGCAACCATCACCTTACCTGAACAAAATACACTCCGAAAAACTCATATCCAAATTCAGACACGAAAACAAACTTCTGCTACGCTCTTAATCTCTACACATGAATTTTAATATCAAATACTGGCTGAAAATAGAAATCTTCTTCGTTTGCTATAAATATGCAACCATCTTCAAAATCGTTAAAACTGTAAGAAAATTAACAAATTCAAAACATTAGCACTCAAACCCAATTAAACTGATTGAACTTTCATAGGCCTTAAATCTAATTTAACCTATATTTACATCGTGCATAATGGCACTTGGTCAGAAGATTGCGACATTGTGAAAACCAAAGTTTCTATAAAGTGTTGATTTCTATATCTACACACATCGGACATAAGAATAAACAATTGAGGAAAAATGATGCTGCTGCAGGAATCGAATCTGCGACCGATAGGTAGCCTCTTTAATGTAGCGTTGCTGTTTTATGCCGTCTAGACCAAATGATACATTCACCATGTGATAACAGTAGACCATTTCAAATAGAATATCAAAGTAATATAACTTATAAATATTTTTTTTTGTCGGTTTATGTATCCATTATTTAGTAATGATAATATATATATATATATATATTCAATTCACGGAATCATCTTTTTAGTTTTATGTGTTCAATTTAGTTGGTTTTTACTTACAAAATATATTTCCCATTTTGCACATAATATAATGAGTAAGCCGTGATAACCTGCGCAGATTTCTGTTTACGCATTGAATGTATGTAGTTATTTTTTTCCAGAGGTTATGTTGTCATTTTTTCCGTAATGAATATATATTTCACTTATAATGTAATACTGCACTGAATAATCGAAGCAGCAAGAGATAACAAAATGTGAACAAAACCATGGGGTGATTGAGTCCTATTAACGAGAACTCCGGTATATAATTTTCTGAACGCATGTATTTGACAGTTGATGTCCACATAAATAGAATAAATGCTTTCAAATAAAATGTATGACATCGAATTAGCACAGTAAACATCTCATCTGTATGAATAGTGAAATAAAGACAGTGAAATGGTTCACATAAACTAAATATATTCGCACAATTTAACTCAGAATATCGAATTCATTTATCGAATAACATTTAGAATCGGATTAAATAAAAAATGAAATACAATGAAATAGAATAATCTGAATAACTATAGACAAGTCAAAGCGAAACAAAAGAAAATCTAAGTATCTTCATTTGAATATTTATGAAGTTAGATACTCATGGGAAAGTCATGACCGATCAATACAGTTTGGAGATGACATGGTAAAAATGCCTGTACTGTTTGAAATCTCCAAAACAGGTCCATGACAAAAATCAAATGATCTATAGGATAAAAAATCATCCATATACAATACAGTATTGTTATACCTTATATTAACAAGCTGCATGTACGATACTGTCCTAAAAATAAATAAAAAAGCTATAAATTGAAATCATTAGAAGGTAGAGTTTGATTATACTGCTGGGGAGTTATGTTGATGTAACTGTTTTGTTTCTAAATCCTCTGAAACTGTTTATTAGTAAATAACTGGTGATCACACGAGAATGATCTACACATGGTACCATATCCAATTCTTTATGAAATATTTTTTTAAAAACACTGAGAAGACTTACGTAAATTAGATTAACGGATATTTGGGGATTATTGACTGGGAAGACATACTTGGGAAGAAAATTTTTTTCTATGTATTTAAGGTTTGGAGCTCCCATCTCTTTTCCTCTCACTTTCTCTCTGTCTCTCTGTCTCTGTCTGTCTCTGTCTCTCTCTCTTTCTCTCTATCTCTCTCTCTCTCTCTCTCTCTCTCTCTGTATATATATATATATATGGATTCTTCAAGAAAATATTGAGTATTTCTACTGTAAACGCAACTACACTTCATTATTAGAACATATATATATATATATATATATATATATATTGTCTAGAAAGTTTTACCACTCTAAACACGAATCATTGAACACTTTTTCCTAGAATATCTTTGTGTCACTTCAGTCTCTTATTCCCCTATATCTGTCAATGTAATTCATGTGATCTTCTTCCATGTTTTTACCCAGTTTTACATATATTTTGTTATTATGGTACAATGTGTGAATTTTCTCATGATGATGGAACTGACGATTGGAAGGTGAAGAGGGAAAGAAATCAAGAGATAGATGTTACATCTTATTTTCTTCTCTTCAAACCAATTGTTACTCTCAGCAACATAGACACCAATATCCCACGCTCTTACTAAACAACTAAACAACACACTATTCTCTCTTCAGCATCGAACATGTAAACAGCAATTTTTTTTCTGTGAAGCGCTGTAAATATTTTTCTCAGATAAAAGATGGCAGGCCCCAGTCGAAATGCATCGGAATACGTAGAAAGAAATAATAGAAAATAACACATATATAAGACCTATCTCCCAAGTTTTTCTCTTCACCTCCCAATAGTCATCTTCATCAACATTCTGTCTGATCACTTCACATCCACAATGTAAACACACACACATATATATATATATATATATATATATATATATATATATATATATCAGTTCCTTCATATCTAGCTAGATAGCTTTTTATCTACACAGCCATCAGCGCTCCCCCTCCTCACTCTCCCCACCTTCCTCTCTTTCCCTGTTTCTATCTGACTTACGAAATCATTAACAATTATTCACATTTTTTCATGAGCACGTTGTTTTGAACAGCGCGTGCACTTAGACAAAGGAGATACAGGTTTGTTTTCTCTAATATAATTACCCGTTGCAATCAACACACTCGGAATTCAGATAACACGTGGATTATATTTTCTTGCACCCCTTGGCGTATTTATCAGACTTGTTTGAAACTAATTTCCCTTTTCTTACCGTTTCATGAGGCGTCGTTTGTGATTCTGTCGGGACATTCGATTTCAAAGAATGTCTCATGAGACACATTTTTTTTTGTTGTTGTTGCACAAATGAAATTGTTCGCGGTTTTTCATTCCAACGTATCAAATCAAATATCCTCCGGCTAAATTATACAAACGAGATATCTAAAATTTCTTTGGAAGTCTGCGGGGAAAAAAACTGTCTGTTTTATAAATGGACTGGAACAAACAGATTACCCGAATCACTGTGAGTTCAAGAAGTATCTTTACCATTTCAAAAGTTTATGCAGCTTCAAAATTAACTGAACTTGAACCAAAGATATCTGATCATTGTACAAAACTTTACAAAATTTAATATTGTTTCAACATTGAAAGGTAGCTAAGGGTTTTATCCCTTTTTATATGTGCTTGTGTCCATGTATTGGTTCGTTCCAGCACTCCTGGCCGTACCGTTTTATCAACAGACTTATAAATTGACATCAGTACTCCACTAGAATCTTTATATTTTTTTTCTTTTTATGGGAAAAAAGCTTTTTTTTTTTCTATCCAGGGTTTAATTCAAATTTGATGCCTCTCGAAACGATAAGAAAGGGGGATTAGTTTTGGAGAGATGTTCAAATGATTATAACATCTGGATTCTTCATAATCTTGATGATTCTAGATGTTTTTTTTACTCTATTATAGATGTTTTCCAGTAGAAAATGCTAGTAATGTCATAATTAAACAACTGTAGCCATAAGGGATGGCAAAGCGATCCATCTTTTTTATATCTGCGAGTGCTTGTGTTCCAGCGCTTCTGGCCATACATTTTTGTCAACAGACCTAAAAATTGTCATCAGTACCCCTCGGATGAGTCACGGCTAGATCATTCCCTAGTCCCTAGCCTGAGTACTGATACCCGGATATATCTTTTTTACACTGCCTGGAATATATTCTCTTGTGTGTCCTATGCGGTAAAGTGGTCGCAAACGTTCATCTTTGCACAAATTCAGAATTTGGAGCGAAGATCTTTGATTTTTGTACATGACTTTTATTGTACAATCACCCTCAATATTTTTTTTACTCCTGTAATTTTTCAATCATTGGTCCAAATCGTCAGCCTTGAAGCTGCACAACGATATCAATATAAACACTTTTTGAAATTCATCAGATACATTTCGCCATCTCTGTATTTAGCTCTGCCAACAGAAATGGAAGAGGTATATGTATAATTCGTCTTTGTTCACCTATTTCACTCAGTCGTTCAGTCAAACTGTCCGTCTCTCTGTCCACTGGATATATCCAAGATTTGATTTTGAAAGAAAAAAAAAACAGCTAAAAAGGATATAATTAAATCTCATGGGGAGTAACTAAAAAATTGCACATTTCTCTCCCTTTGTTTTTTTGTTAGTTTTTTTTTCTCCAATATTTTGTCTTGGTTTAGTTCTTAGTTCATACACAGAAGAATCATACAAATATGGTGGCGTTCTTGTTGGATCATCGTCCATCAAAGATCCCAACTTATTGCTTCATGTGCCTCCTGGCAATCTGTCACCGAGAGCGAGCAGACGCCGTCTAAAAGAGACTTGTGCAATAATAACTTGAATGATGTAAAGATCCACACGTATTTGGCACATCGTGGGCGTTATGAAAACCCACAGAGAAGGAGAAATTTACCGCTGCTAAAGGATAAGTAGACATCTATTCTATCACAAAGGGAAAGGAGAACAGCAACTTTATTGGTGCGAAATTTTTAGTCAATAAAACCATTGCAAGCAACGTAGAAAGTTTAGGCAGCATGATAGACAGGGCAGGTATGATAGTAGTCAGATTGAACAAAAGGTGCTGTATAAAGGTAATCCAAATATATGCACCTACTTTGAAAAGTTGCAAACAGGATATTAAAGAGTTTTACTACGATATCAATACAGTAATGGGCAGGGAATCGAAAATAAAACTATCATCATGGACACTGCAAAGGTAAAAGTAGAAGGGTCGGGGATCATTTGTGGAAAAATTGGGAGCGTGACAAAGAAACGAGAGAGAGGACGCAATAGTCAACCCTGCAGAGATATATAGAGAAAAGATAACTAACACATCCTTCTAAAAAATGAGAACGTCATGCATGGGCTGGGAGAAGTCCAAATGGATCAACAAAAATGAAATCGACTTCATAATAACTGGTAAGATCAATAAAGTTAAAGAAGTTACTGTAGTGAACAAAGTAAATATGGGAAGTGTTTAGAGTTGAATTTAACTTTAAAACAGAAAGAAACAAATTGGTTTCTAAGTGAACACACCCTAATAAAAGAGAGATAGAGAGCATTATCGTTTTCCAGGTTTGGATAGAGAACCGATTTCAGGCCTCGTGGAATAGTGAAAGTAAAATTTGAAAAAATAAACGAATATAATTAGGAAAACAGCTGAGATAGCAGGGTAAACAAATGAAAAGAATAAGTCTAAGGGATTACTGGAAGGAAAAAATAGGTCTGGTTAGTCCTTCAATATAAACCCTCATGCGACTGGTGTCTTTTAACAGCATGCTGTTTCGGGATGATCAATGTGTAAATTGTTTCTATCAACTTTATTTAGACTGTGATGACTAAAACAGTACAAACTTTCGAAAAACAGGTGTAAACACTACCATATACAAACGAAGCTTTAACGAACATTGTAAACTGAACCCCCACTTAAAACTTATTTGGGCAATTTGAAAAATTTCCTTACGGACTCAATATGGAGTAGATTATGAAATTTTTACTCCTCTAACAAAATTGGTGTTGCCTGCATTCTTCATACAAAGCCAGACAGCCAGACCAATCTAGAAACTGAAGAAATCAATAAGGCCAGTTTTGGTCACAGTTTTTGTTGGCTGTTTCAAGCTTGGAAATAGAAACTAAATAGGGAAAATCAAAAACACAGAACTGAACAAACTTGAAATGTAATGAACAAGAGACGAAAATTGGAAGACATACATTGAGAGAAGAGTAAAGACTACAAGAAAGAGCCTGGAACATGCTCGATTCGCGGAACACACTGGCAGAGAACTGATGCTTGCATTTAAGGACTAAAAAAACGAAGCTAGCGCAAGTAGGGACAAGAAAGATAATTGGAATGTATTATGAGAACTTGTACGCATCAAAAACAAAAGTACAATCAACCGATATTCCGATAGACAGTAGTGATGTCCCAGACATAACTGCAAACGGAATAGTGTTTGCACGACGGGATATGAATCGCAAAAAAAATTCTCAAACGAAAATGGCATAACGACAGTCCTTTTGGAAGATGCAGGAAAGGTCACTAACAAAGGACTAGCACATCTATTCAAGTAATGCCCATGAGTAAAAATGGTACCACGAGAAATAGCGATACGGCATCACAAGAAAGGAGAAGCATATATAAATCATTCTCAGATTTCATTACATACAGACTGTCGACCACACTAGATGGAAATAAATCACATGGATAGACAGGCTCCATAAAACACACGACGGGTTTCAGCTCAGAAAACTAGGTATTAACAATAGTTCAAACCAAATCGTGTCGGACAGAGCAGTTCTCGTACGTTCGCCAAAGTTGAGTAATATCGAGCCTGGTCAGTACCTAGATGCGTGACCCTCTAGAAATGCCACGTATGGTAAGCAGCCGTGGATCATAGAACAAGCCTCCGTCGCTGATCCTGTTAATCCTCTTGAAGGAGAGACCAATCTCTACACTGAGTTCAATAACGCAAATTGGCACACCTCTAATACCGTATTGAGCCTTCTGAATGGCCTGGCTGCAAGCGACTAGGAATGGAAGAAAATCCTACAATTTTCAAAAAAACTTTCATGGATGAATATCATTTTTTTAATGATGTGTATAAAAATGATGTCAATGGATCTGAAATGGGTCATAAACATTCAGAGAGATTTTTGGAAGATTTAACTCCTCCTTATTTGTGTTACTGACATGGCGTTTCAGCCGATCAATTCACCGGCCTCCATCAAACGTACTATCCGAATGTGATGGTTGTAAATAGAAGTGTTCGCCATTTGTAGCAACGCTTATAATGTTAGCTTTGCATGACATCTTTTTCTCTCATTGTTAACGTGGATTTCCAAACCTTGAGTAGTGTGCAAATATCTTTCAGATGTTGGCATGAATTAGCATTTTTTTGCTCAGTATCATATCGTTGCATATAATTCAGACTTTAGCGCTAGAAAAATGTTTGAAAACAGCTAAACTTTATTTTTGGATTCATGCATAAGATTGCAGATTTTTATCTGTCCTCTTCTCGCAGATATATCAATTGATCTTTTTGATTCCATCTTCTCATCAGTTTCTCAATAAAAGACATGAAATACGGTATATCCGCGCCAGATGATTTACATAAATCTGAATTTGTAAGTATACAAATATTTTACGTACTGCTTTTACTGATACGCTAATTCAATGTTTCAATCACTGTTGCCAGCAGCGTCTCCGAATAAAACCTAATATCTTGCATTCGAGAAAACCCTGACGCCACGCAAAATAAGCAAATAACATTTATATAAAAAAAATAAGTTCCAGTATACATAATTCATGAAGTGTTACTAACTAACTACTTTATAGTGCTGTAAATAAATATCAGTGAAGTTTGATTTTATATTTATTGACCGAAATCTGTATAAATTCAGACAATTCTAGAATCATTCTTTGCTGTTTCGAGACTTACAGAGTGTGTTCGGCAGAGATGCTAATTCATAAATATAAACGACATGGACACAAATGATAAATCTAAAAATCTGACAAAGATCAACTTATTTCGATGTATATTTATCAAAGAGCAATGTTTTGAAAAATAATTTTTGTTCCAAATATCAGGCAGAGAGATATTTTTAGTATGATTTGTATTTTCACGACAATTAAGTCCATTTATTCATGATGTTTTCATTGTGTTGTTGGGGTTTTTCTGGTATTTTTTTGTGTTTTTTTGTTTTTGTTTTCTTCCAACATTCAAAAAATATGTTTCCTGAGATATCAATCATGTTAACCTGTCTTTTTAGAAAAGCACCTGAAATCGCTTTAACTGGGAGTTATACTTTGAGAATTGGAGAAAAAAAAAGAACAGGAGAATCAAGTAGTGATTTTTCTTCTTGGCGATTTACTTTTAATTTCAATCGAATAATTAAAATCCAGGTTCTTAATCTGGAAAGAGATTTTCTACTCAAAATTCCTAAAGAAATATTCTTCACAACTTACATCGATTACACTCAGTTCGTGCAGCCCCTGGGTGCTTTTCAAAAAAAAGGTAAACATAATTGATATCTTGATGGATTTATCTGCTAGATGTGTAAAACTCATTAGAATGATTGTATAATTAAAAACGTATTGATAAAATGAATAATCAAAATATAAGGTTGGGTAAGAATCATATAAAAAAAATCCCTCACTATATTTCGAACGAAAAATTATCTATGTGTAAATTCGTCCTTGAATGAATGAGTTTTCATCAAAATCGGATTACTTGTTGATTTTGCCAGATCCTTAAATTTCTCATAGGTCGATTTTTCGATGAAAATTGCATTTATATCTTTCGTATCAACCAATCTGGATGAGATTTTTCAATTTTTCGATTCTTGAAGTCACTTTTGAATACGCAAAATTGAAAAAAAAATCTGTCAATTGGCAACACTGGTTTTCAAAATATTATATGAGAAAAAAACTATTTTAAAAACAGTTTTAGTGCAGATTCTGTTTACAATATAGCTATAATGCTAAAGTGGGACTTTTTTTCCGCCCGCATGCACATCTTCTAATTTTATAGAAACAAATTACAAAAAGATGTTAATTACTCATACATTTTAAATCTATGATATATGTTTCAAGTCGCTTCCTTAAACCCTGGATACGTAAACGTTTCCTTACATTGAAAAATGACATAGCAGAACAACACAAAAGAATGGATGCTCGAATGAGGCAACCGCATCATTTCAGCTGCTAAATATCATTGTTTCTCGGGACATAGTTGCCATGTTGCTAATACTGTACCATGAAATTTATTTACACGTAGATTTTCCTTTTTATCCGATTGCTAAGTTTACATGAGCTACTTTGTGTAGCGAATCCACATTCAACTATTTATATATATACATATACATATATATATATATATATATATATATATATATATATATATATATTCTTTGAAGATTGTATATCAAATGAGGACATATGCATAAGAATATATATATATGTATAAAAATATTGCTTGAAAATTTGATGTGTATGCAAGGGGAACGAGATTTAGTCAAAGTAATAAAGGTATTTAAAAGTTACAATAATTACTCGCAAAAAAGTTGTTCCTATTTATTTCCGATTATTCCACTTTCTAAACAATTTCTTTTTGTAGAATACAATAGTTTTGATGTAGATATTCTTGTTTTGAATTAAATTTTGATCGGATCATAACTGGCTATTCATTCATTTATGCCTAAATATTATGGTCAAATTATGCCAGACTTTTCCGCGGTGATTAAGAGTCAAGTCTTAATGACATGAATATCAAACCATCTGCGATTAAAAATACAAATTTATGACACTCAGCGAAACGATCTGAGTTCGGATAAGTTTTCTATCGGCGATTTTTGATCAGATTTTAGTACTATCTGAGCATACTTCTAGTGTTGAGTCCTTCATGGAAAACATTGTATACAACGGAATTTTTTTATCAGACGAAAGCGTCGTATGCTTCATTCACTCTAATGATTGCACAACAAATTGGTGTACAGACAAAAGGAAATAATCGAGGTTGTATTTCAGTGCTTAGTGTATTTGTATCTGGTAGGCGCGGGTAATATTTCGGTATTAATAATCGCAAAACATTGATTTTACAGCTTCTTCACAACCCTTTCACTAAGCTGTTGTCATTTCCTGCTCGATAACCGAATTTTCCCTGGGGCTAGGGCGGAAATGATGAATGAGCACCAAATCTGCAATTTTTTATTTAAAATTAGTCTGGGCAAATTTCGGAAATCATTTCCTCTAGTCGAGCGAGAAATTTTGTCTGTGGCGACGAATAAAGCTTATGTATAAAAGGTCTGGTGAGTCATGCAATAGAAACCATCATGACACTAACGTCTTTAGGCTGCATGCCGTGTTTAAGGTGATCGAGTGAAAAATTGGAAAAGGTGGTGATCAATTAATAAATTTTTTTATAGCCTTATGCCATAATTATCTTATCATATATATATATATATATATATATATATATATATATATATATATATATCTGGCGAATCTCTGATCATGCATTGGATATTGAATTATTTCATTGTATCCCTGATTCGTACATGTAGTGATGTCCACTGGCCCCGTTTCTTCATTAGATTCCCGGGGATCTATGTTGTTAGCTGTGATGTCCATCGGTTTCCTGCCATTCTTGCAGTATGACCAGCCCATTGCCATTTGATTTTTTTAATAGATTCCAAGTTGTCTTGGACTTCTGTTTCTTCCCTAATATACTATGCTGCCTTGTGATTTTTTCATGTGATTTCCAGCATTATTCTCTCATGAAAGCTTGCTACCCTGGAGTGATTTTTCACTTGATTTTTTTTTTTTTTTTTGTAATTTACATGGAGATTTGAGATGTAGTTGTCTATTCACTCCAGCATTCGGTTTTCGATTTTTATCGTTGTGTTTGTTTCCGGTATGCTTTTTGTACATGACATTGGTTTTACTAATGTCCATACTCAATTTACAGGCAAGTTTTCGTTGAAATTGGTCCCTCAGTTTGTGCCCAACTGTTCTTTGAAAATTAAGGGTTTTTTCCAGCGTTCACTGCCCAACAAAAAGGCGAAAACAGTAGTTTATTCATTGATCACCTTTTTTATCCCAATTCTCTGGATTGATAATAACCAGCACAGTATGCTGCCAAACAAAGGTTGATCATGATGTTGACGGTTTCTATCGAGTGACTAAGAAGTTTGGGTTTTTTTTCTGGTATATATTGTTATGGATCAAGGATCTCTGCCAACGACGTAAAAAATGATCAACTACTTTTAATGAACTCAATTTTCCAATATCAACTGCTCCACCAATCATTGAAAATAATGAAAACTAATAATCTACTTTTTAAAGATTACAAGAACATGATCGGGTCATAACAAGGTTATTTATATATGGATCAGCACTAAGGAGCCTACGTCTGTTTTATTTACTGATTTATTTTTAATTATTCAAGTATCTTATTTTCAATTTTTTTCTTTAACGTCTCAACTTATCTCAAGTTGTTTCAATGTGATATGATCGGACATGAAGCCTCAACATATTCTGTGATGTAACTGTTATTGTCATGCCGTATTCCAAAACGACCATCCCATTTGAACGCAAACAGACAAACAAATAATCAGGAAAACCTGCGTATAAGATCAATATTTGTTTACCAAAATCGCTGAATATTTCTCTTATATATTTTAAAATGTAATATTATCAAGTTATTGTTTTAGGGATTGACATAATAGCTGATCTCGGAAGTCAAGTTCATTAAGATTTTTTCTATCAGTGTTGGACATGAGCTAAATAGTATTTAAAACATTCTATATCATTTTCCATTCGTGTTCATTACAAGCTTTGTATCATACAAATAAAGTTTGAGGTTTAGATTCATTTTTTTGTCAAGTATGGAAAAGTATGTCCTTCAATCAATGTTCTACTATTCCCCTCGCAAGGCCCCTCTTATTTCATACATAATGATGAGTGAGGGAAGTGATACAAAATATATCATTTAAGAATGATAGCATATCCTATATTGTTGGGAGGCCGGATGGAATGTCTCGGCCCGCAGGACTTAGTCTACCGACATTTGGTCTAGATAATAAAGATTATTTAGAATTTCTTATCCGTCTTCATGATTGCTTAATGCATTGATATTTGCAACAGGTGGGGGGAGGGTGTTGCTTTATAGCAAAAATCACGCCTCACCTTCCTAACACAGTTTGAGTAATTACTTATCCGAAAAGTCTCAGGCCAGAAAAGTTTCGAATTAAGACTTTTCCAGATTTGGAAATAATTGCATACATAATGAGATGAACTTAGACGCTTTCTCCCTTATCAATATTTGTCATATGGGAGTCTACAGGCTTTTTCTTTTTTTTTCTTTTTTTTTGACAATTTCAATGATATATCCGTCTAGATGATTGAGTAAACACAAATATAGTTTATAATTCATGTAGGTCTGATGTTGACAATAATTAGTTCTGATTGGGACTTGTTTCGTCATCCACCGTTTATGATGTGAAGATTTACACAATGGCAACCAAGCTTTCACAATAATCGGAATGAGTTACATGCCTTGGAAATCCGCCTTACCTCTTATCTTTGAATCATACTAAAGTGATTTAAGGAATGGAATTTTCACTTTTTGGTTTCATGTTGGCTTTTTATAAAGTTCTGGAATTCGGAACATTTTGTTTTGGGACTTTCAGATAATGGGTACTAAACCTGTACTACTGCCCTAAATAAACAATTTGTGATGTAAGTTTATGCATTTAAGTTTATGCTAATTGGGTAGTTTTCTTTTTTGACCGGCTGTGTTCACGCTTTTTGTGGGTGGGGGGATAATTTTCGGACTTTTCAGCGATCATATAAAAAGCAAAATCAAAACTTAATCATTGATCACCCTTTTTCCAATTTTTTAATTTGGTACACCAAACACAGCATGCTGCCAAAACATGTCGGCCATTTGACGGTTTCTATTGATTGACTAAACATATCTCTTTATTTCTGCAATACAGGAAATGTGACACAAGGCAAAGCTAAAAGAGCGATTAAGACCTCATCCCTATCCTATTTTCAAGTAGACTTGTCACATTTACTAACCCAACTATTCTTTGTTGCTAATTCGTCCATAAAACTGCATTTATTCTGAAAACTACCATTTTACAATCGCCATCACATCATAGTTGAATATCGTGACCTAAACTGTGAACATAGGTGGCTTCAGTTTTTAAGTCAGTCCGGCTGTATGATGCATATAGGCCGCACCAATGATTGGAAAAAGCTGAAAATTTAATCATTTACTACTTATTATGTCTACAGACAACTTTTTAAAGATCCTCACCTCTGTAAATAGGCTTTTAGGGGGGTTCAATTTGCAGTGTAAGTTGATGCTAAATTGTTCCTAGGTTTGTGTGCATGCTTCAAACTTTTTTTTGTGGCCCAGCAAACATGGAGATAAATAATTTATTCATCAATCTTTCCTTTCTCAATTTTTATAATTGATCACCCCCAAACATCACATGCAGCTAAAAGACAATGATCATATGACGGCCTGCATTGAGTGACTAACCAGACTTGTTTCTATATCTCAGAATTTTTTAGATGAGGTATTATTATCATTTCTATTATTATTCGGACTATCCTCATCTTGGTTGTTTTTCATACAACGTTTCAGCTGTTGTACTCTACGGCCTTCATCAGGTATCATCTGGTAAATGTGGGGAAGTAACGAACCTACCAGATGATACCTGATGAAAGCCGTAGAGTACAGCAGCCGAAACGCTGTATGAAAAACGATAGTCCGAATAATGATAGAAATAGAAACAGACTTTATCTCTATATACTTTACTAGTCCTGTTATATACAATTTTTGTATTTGAGAAGATGGATTTGTATATACAGTTATCAATTCCTCGCACAAAACTTGATAGTGTGAGTTATCCTGACAATCTAATAACCTGGATGATAGGAAAACTAGGCGAGAAATGATGTACGGTCAAAATTATTCTTAAACAGGGACCATACTTTCAACGATGTTTCCATCAGCCCCGACAATGGAAGCATCAAAATGGAAGAATAGCAAGACGAATTCCTTGATTCAATTGATTTTCACCCTCGTGGATATTGTCAACATAACCGCCATGATATTTCTAGAGAGTGTTAATACACAAAATTCAACCTTTTAAATCCTTGTGTCATTTGCTATTCGGAAAAATTCTGAGAGTATTATCCCCAATGAAAATCGTGAATGGCCATTTTAGGAGCTATTCTCGTTTTTTTTTTTTTTTTGTTTGTTTGTTTTTTGGTTTTTTTTAATTCAAAATTGCTGACTTGTTTAAATTTAACATCATAACAGCTGTTAGAAAGAAAATTGAACAGGAGAAATATTATTTCAATGACATCACAGCATTTCATGACATAATACCTGCTATCTTCATTAATTTAGCATCTGTTATTCCCTTCCGCTTTCTGTTGTATCATGTAATTGGAACTGATCAATTTATATATATATATATATATATATATATATATATATATATATATGTGTGTGTGTGTGTGTGTGTGTGTGTGTGTGTATATATATATACATATGTATATATATATAAATATATATACACATATATATGTGTGTGTGTGTGCGTGCGTGTGTGTGTTGATACTGCAATGAATATACTTCTTACATATGAAAAAGGCATATATTTCTCTCAGCAAATGATTAATTTTCAACACATCATACTTCTTCGTCAATGTAATTATTTAAGTGATGAGTATTATTCACTGAGACTAAACATTATACAGTGAAACATTCAACTCATAATTCAACTTATAACTATGTGAAATACTGACGTATTTTATTCATCTTCGTATGCAAAGCAAGGTTCTACGACCCATGTATCGTTCCGATGGAACTGAAACCTTGAACCTAACCAAAAGGTTGACGCTCAAACCGAGAATCAAAAACGCTTGGGAGTTTCATGCTTGATATCACATGGACAGATCACAAGAGAGCACTGTATATTAAAGAAAAACAATAATCAGAGCTATCGACACAAATAACAATGTACTGGTTACGTTGCTAGAGTGTCAGACCACCGATCGCAAACTCACAACGCGGACCCCAGAGATCATATGCAAAACTGTAGCCGGCAATAACAAGAAGGTGTACCTGCAACCACTGTCACTAATAAGCTGTTGCTATGATAATTAAGCCATTGTTAATTACTGTTGAAACTTGCAAAGCAAACATTGACTGTGAGTCCCACGATTGAATCCTTTAGTCAGATTAGTAAAAGCAGAGTAAATACTTTTCCATGCTCGTTATTATATCTGGCAAACTATTAATTCATATAACGCAAACTGCCATCTGTGTTCATATTTAAGTAACAGTATCTTTGTGTGTCGATCTCCGCCCCTATTAATACTGAAATCAATCCCTGTGTTCGTCAAATCCTGATAATATCGAAATCCCAATCCCAATATCATTACAAAAACAGGTCTGGTTAGTCTCTCAGTAGAACCCGTCACGTACTCTTTTGGCAGCATAGAATGCTGGAGGTGATCAATTGAAAAATTAGAAAAAAAGGGTGAACGTTGATTAAGCGACTTCTTGTTGAGCAGAGATCACCTGAAAAAAGTCCGAAGAACAACCGTGAATGCTGCAGGACAGTGGTTCCGATTTGATATGAACTTACATTTCAAACTGACCCCCGACTCGAAATCTATTGGGGGGGGGAGTATTTGGAGAAAAAAAAAACAGAGAATCGTTTTTTCTGTGGACATGCCAGGGAATGAATACTAAAATGTTCAGTTCTCTAGATCCATTTGTACGGCATGTAGGATACATAGCCAACCAGACGAGCTTGAAAACTGAAGAAACCTTTGTTGACAGTCTAGGTGACAGTTTTTGCTTTCTTATAAACCTAACAGAATCTGAATTCGATCGAGATTTGATCTGTTGACTTATCGATTTCTGGCCCTCCCCCGGAATCCATCGTCAAACAAAGATTTCATTCACGAAGGAATATAAGACCAGGTCATTGATGAGAGATTTCAATGTTGAATTAGAGGAGATTCGTGAAATTGACAAACACAGAATCCGAGTATGTGTGTGTTTGGGTATGTCGGTATGTGTGCATGTTAGTATGTGTGTGCGTGTAAACATGTGTTCGTATGTGTGTACATGAACGTTTGTACATGCATGTATGTACGTGTGTGCACCAATTACAGTGCATGTGTACATGTGTGTACGTGCATGTGTACATGTGTGTATGTGCATGTGTGTATATGTCAGGGTCTGTCAGCATGTGTGAATATGCTTGCGTGTATGCATGTGCAGGTATGCCTATGCGTGTGCATACATCTGTATACACGAGTTAGTGTATACGCATGTGCGTATGAGTGTGTGTGCATCTGTTAGTACACGCGTGTATACGAATGTTTGTGTCCGTGTGTGTCTGAGTGTGTCAGTATGTATGTATGCATGTGCGGATATGCATGCGTGAGTATGCATATGTGTATATGTACTAGTGTGTACGCGTATGCATAGTTGTGTATGTGTGTTTCTGCTGACGTGTATGTATATAGCCATGTCTTTGCATGTGTGTGTGTGAGCTTGTTGCGTAAATACCCTCACGTACGCAATAGATATACCCGGCTGAAATATGGTTGATACTCAAATACTATCAAGATTATTGATTCAATTTCCAATCTACTGACGGAATTACCTATGTCGATATGTATGTAATCCTAGATCGAATGAGGGTTTCGCTGCCTTCGATCAATAACTCTTGCATATGATATCATTGGTTCCATAATTTAATATATATATATATATATATGTATATATATATATATATACGCTCATATATGCACACGCAGAAATACATTTGTATATATTAAAAAGGTTATTTTTTTATCAACACTATTGGGGTGCCATGTTTATATAGCTGTTTTGTATTTTAAATCCCAGAGACGCTTATCGGGTAAACAACCGTGGCAAATCATATATTGAACTATAATGACAAAGTATATGTTAAAAAAGGGGAAAAAACATTAAGGAAAAATTCCATAAATTGTGTTCATGGTTATTGGGAAATGCATGACTGACATGACACAAAAGATATTTTTGAAAAGTCTTTCAACGTTTAGTGTTAAAGCTCTAAAGCTTTTTAGAATATATATATATATATATATATATATATATATATATATATATATATATATATATATATATATATATATATATATGATGATTGTAGAGACAATTTATTTTGAAACATGTTTAGCCCAGCACTTGAATCAACCGAATAACAAATCTAACTGCCCACCACGTCAATGAATCAAGAAAATGAGCATCATGTACACTGGGACCAGTATCCACCAGTAAACAGTCTTAACTCGATTTTGCTTTACCTACAGAGCTAATAATGCTTTCATCAAGCAAAAGTCTGTAATAGCAGATTTGAATCACTCATTTCTCTACTCTGAGGTCGTAGACATAAATATTTGCATATATATATATATATATATATATATATATATATATATATATATATATAATTTTCATATTTATGGTTTCCACATTTGTTACATGCCCTGTATTCTATTCTGAGTTTGCTTTCAAGTAGTAAGTTTCTGGGTTTTGCATCAAAACATCATAGCTGATATTATGCATTGATTTTATAATTTAGGATACGAGCATGTTGGCGATTTGCTTTTCAGCATGTCATGACTCATCCCAAATGCTCTCAAACGGAAAGTTATGCTTCTTCTTTTGCAATTTCTTTAGCTTCAACTGATAGGTGACAGTTGGGGTCTAATGAAGGAACTGCTGTGTTGCTAGATATGCAGCAATAACCTGACATGTACGGAGTTT